>JBCFYV010011172.1:113642507-114040992 GCA_039000515.1 Timema cristinae
CAAATAAGAATCACCATTAAAGTGGAGAGAGCATGGGAAAACCACCACAATAGAGCACTTGTCAAAAACAACTCTCAGTTCACTGAATCAAGTTTCCAACCTTTGCCTCCTCGTCAACAACTATCGAGAGATATCTGCTAGTCACGCGCTCACTTGTCAGTTTGGCCGAACCGAGTCGTACTAAAGTAGGAAACCCACTAAGAACAGCTACTGCGGCATGGCACCAGACCAGCCAAAACGTTTTCAGAAACTCCTTGCAAGTCCCAGTTTCAATGGAGAGTTCATCCGAATAAAAGTTAATAGTAGTGGGTGCTGTTTGTTCGGAGGAGTAAGAGCGTGAAAAACACGTCATGAACACAGTTTCTGGGTGGATGAAATGTTTAAGAAAATAAGAAATATGGCGAATTCCATCATCTTTTCCCAGATCTCTTAAAATATGAGACGAAATTCTTCTTGTACTCGTTTGTCACAAAATTGCTTACTATACACAAAAAAACTTCACCTACTAGTGGGCACAGACATACTGGCCGTTCGAGGCAAACTGAATCAATTTTCGGTGAGGCAGTCAAAATTAAAGATGGAAAATTCGAAGATATATTAAGCGATGCTGAAATAAAATCAGCGTGAAGGGTTACGGAAAAGTTTTTTGGTAAACTTTAAAGCACAGAACTACCGTGACATTGTGGATGAACTCTTACATTCATTCAAATATATGGGTGTAATATGTTGCTTCAAATTTATTTCTTGTACTCTGATTTTTATTTAATCACCGAGAATCTTGGTGCCATCAGCTACAAATATGAGGAGCGATCCCTCCAAATAAATTTCAACCCTGGAAAAGAGGTACCAGGGAAAGTGGAGTTCTAGTATCCCCACAGACTATTGCTGGACACTTATGAGTTTGTTATCCCTCGCTGTGGCTTCGGGGGTAATAATTGGTTGATGTCAAGACGACGGCGACGTTGTGTTCAGACACGTGTGGGCTTTGTCGGAACGGCGGGTGTAGGCCATACCGTGGAATCGCCGGTGACAAGGACAAGCAAATGGGAAGAAAGGAGTGCCGGCAACACGGGTGTCACGGTGGGAGGTAGGATAAAGTCCCGGCAACGTGAGTTTCGGTGGGAGGTAAAGGATGACGGCGGAAGGAGAGGGAGTTCAGATAAAATTGTTCTTTACAAAACAAGACAATTTATTAGTTCTTTCAAACGGTGCACCCAAGTTGGGTAGCCACTCTCCAACTGACCTCTGACACACAGACACAGACAAAAGGCATGCTCCGATGCTTCCAGAAGGGGAGCACGAGAGCAAGTTCCAACACGTACCGACCAATTGGTCACACCGTGTGGTTTGCAAAAATTAAGAACGGGTTGTCGCGTTTCGCGAAGTTCTGAAACAAAGAAACAGAGATTACAAAATATTAGTAATATTGGGGTAAAAAGGGGGGTAAGAAATTGAGAAACCGACTAAGGGTTTTTTAGAGATACGTGCGGAGACACTACTCTAGGGGGGGCTGGGTGAGAGCCTCCCAAACCACTGTTGACACATCTCGCTTATCCGAGCAGGGCTTTGGGACGTCGATGGCACCCACCAGGGTCGATGACGTAGTTCCCAAGCCCCTGGATAAGAGGATTGGTGGCACCGGGAAGTCTAGCGTAGAAAGACTGCGCCAGTTTCCGGAAGTGGTCCTTGATGGTAGGCATATCCAGGTCACGATGAAGAGTCTCATTCCGGACATACCAAGGTGCGCCCACAATGATCCTCAGACATACGCTCTGGAACGCCTGCATCCTCCTCATATACGTGTCCGCCAGGTGACCCCAAGCGGGACACGCATAGTCGAGGATCGGCCTGAGCAACTGCTTGTACAGCGTCAGACCGTTCCTTGTAGACAGGGCGCTACGCCTGTTAAGCAGTGGGCCTAGGACTCCCAGCCTTTGCCTCGCCTTGTTGAGTCTTTCGTTGCAGTGTAGTCTCCAGGTCAGTTTTGTGTCCAGCGTAAGTCCCAGGTACTTAACACTGTCCGCCCATCTGATCTGTTCTCCGAACAGCCGGAGTGGAGCCGGCCTGTAGTACTTTCTTTTCCATGTGAAGAGCATTGCAGTGCTCTTCTCCACGTTAATACTTGTTCTCCAGGTTGTCAGCCACCCCTCCAACTGCGTCAGGTGCGTCTGGAGTCGCCTCTCCACCAGCTGCCCTCGCCACGACTCCGCTACTAGAGCCGTGTCGTCCGCATACAGAGCCAACTCGGTGCCTGGGGATTTTGGAATGTCGTTCACATAGAGACTGAAGAGCAGCGGGCCCACCATGGAACCCTGCGGCACTCCAGCCCGGATGCTTCTGACTTGGGAGGTGGCGTTCCCAAAGGTAGTGGAAAAGGTGCGATGGGAAAGATAAGATTGAACAACCTTAACTAGGTAGAAGGGCAGGTTCAGGGAGAGGAGTTTGAAAAGGAGACCCTCGTGCCAAACACGGTCGAAGGCCTTTGCCACGTCAAGAAAGACAGCACCAGTCAGCCTGTTGATGTTGAAGTTCCTCGTAACCTGTTCCACGAGCCGGACAAGTTGATGAGACGTAGCGTGTCCCGCCCGAAAGCCGAACTGCTCGTCCACCAAGATGCCCCCCTCGCGAACATGTCGGGTCAGTCTCGTCATTATTAGTCTCTCGAACAACTTGCCCAGACAGTCGAGCAAGCTGATCGGTCGGTAGGACGAAGCTAGGGCCGGGTCCTTACCCGGTTTATGAAAGCAGAGGACGTTGGCATGCTTCCAGAGCTCGGGGAAGTGACTCAGGAACAGGACGGCGTTGAATAACTCCACAAGGAAGTTAATCGCCTCCAAGGGCAGCTTTCTGAGGACCGCGTTACTGATACCGTCGGATCCGGGGGCCTTGTTTTGTCTTAGAGCGGCTATCGCCCGTGACATTTCTGTCACCTCCGTGGGTTCGGGTTCATCCAAGGGTCTGTACGAGACCGCGCTGATGACCTGCGCCACGTGCGCAACGTGCACCGGGTCTGACGGGTTGTCAGTCGGTACAAATTGCGCCTCTAAGTGCTCAGCGAGAGCATCGGCCTTCTCCTGGTCGGAGTTGGCCACCCCGTTGCGACTCACAATAGACGGCCTTGGTGCGGGGACCCGCATCAAGTTCCTCGTCATTTGCCACAAGGACCTGTCCTGCACGCACAGGCTCTCAATCTTGTCCTCCCAGACACTGTTCCGGTATTCTCGGACCATCTCCCGAACCGCATGGACTTTGCGGCTCCAGTTGGCCTTGTCTACCGGGTTCCTCGAGATTTGCCAAGCCTTCCTCAGCCGATTTTTCTCCCGGACGTGCCTGAGGATAGAATCGGGCAAAGAAGCCTGTGGCGCCCTCTTAGGACGGTGCCTCGGCGTCGAAGCTTCGAGCGACCCCTTGATGGCGGAAGTTATGAACTCCGCACCGCGATCGATTTCCGCTGCTGTTCGAAAGGTAGGGGTGGGTCCCAACCTCTCTCTCAACACATTCGTAAACCTGTCCCAGTCAGTGCGCTTTAGGTCGGGTTTTTCGGGGGGGTCAATGAAGGACACCGCGCGTCCAGGTTCACGAGAACGGGGTTGTGATCCGAGTCTAGCTCAGCTAGAGACTTCAGCACTAACCGCCTTCTGATCCCTCTGGATACAACGAAGTCTAGGACGTCCGGGAGATAGCCGGGATTGAAAGGGAAGTGGGTAGGGGTCGGAGGCCCGGCAGCCACCAGGCCGTGTAGATCTATGACGTCGCGGAGCAATCCGCCGCGAGCGCACATAATCCTAGAGCCCCATGAAGGGTGCTTAGCGTTGAAGTCACCACCGATTAAAACAGGCGTGGTACCTCGAAGCAGCACCTCCATGTCAGCCCTCGTGGCCTGGTCGAACCGGTGGTAGGGAGGAAGTAGATGGAAATGAGACGCACTGGGCCAGTCGAGGTCACCAGTTGGATAGCCGTTGCTTCCATGTGTTGGAGGGGAGGAAGTGAGACGACGTGGTGGTCAAGGCCCCTTCGGACCAGAACCGCCGTCCCACCCCTTCCCACATCCCCCGCTCGGTCACTACGATGGCAGATAAACTCTGCTAACGAGAACCTCATTGCGGAGCGCAAGTGGGTTTCTCCCAGCAGCATTACGTCGACACGATGCTTTGCCAGGAAACTTTCAAGCTCAGCCTTCTTCCCCGCGACTCCGTTGGCGTTCCAGAGTGCGACCGTGAGCTCCTTCAGCACTGGTGGTCCTCTTTCGGGTGCACTGCCATGAGAGACCAGGTAGAGGATGATGTGCTCCATGACCAGGTGGCCACGGTTACTCCTCGGAGACTCCTGGACCTTCCTCAAGAGACTCGATGAAAAGTCCCATGGGTCCAGTCCCGGAATACCCTTGAGTAGCTCAATGCAATTTTGAGCTTTGCAACATCATCCTCGGGTGTGGGGGTTACAGGGGGGACAAGGGTGGGAGTTGGGAGTGGAAGGAAAGGGTTGGAAGGGTGTAGGATGGCAGTGTGGGTTGGGATAGGGAGAGGAGTGGTCTCGGGCGGGCCCTCGACCAAAGGGGTAGAACCGGATTCCACCGGTTCAGGTTTGGTGGCTTCGGCAGGTGCCTCGGCCTGGGGTGGAGGGGTATCTCTCTTTGACAGCACACTGGCGAATGATTGTACCAGTGGCTTTGGTGTTGGAGCTGGAGTCACTTTCGCCCTCCGTCCCGCAACGTGCCCCGAGGGCTTCTGGCCTTCACTTGGCCCATCCGTCCTCCCTTCTTGAGGCTTGGAGGCCCGCACATTCCCTGCCGCCCGCAAGGACTTGTACGTGGGACAGCCCCGCCACGCCGAGGAATGGGCTCCTGAGCAGTGCAGGCACTTCGGGGGAGATCGTCTCTCCTCCGGGCACCCGCCCCTCTCGTGGTCACCACCACAGAACCCACACCTCGGGTTAGCGCGGCAATCCCTCCGCACATGCCCAAACCGGAAACAGTTCTTGCACTGAACCGGGCCGCCTGGAGACTTGTACTTCTCCACCCTGACGCGGAGCCCGCACAGGACTGATATGGAATACAGCCTTGCGGTGTGCTCCCCGGGCGTCAGAGAGACAACGAAGTTCGGCAACCGCTGCCTTTCTCCGGTCTTCTGATCCCGCTTCCATTGGGAGAGCATCTGTGTGACGGATTTCACGGGGAAACCCATCTCCACTAGCTCCTCCTGGATGTCGTCGGGGTTTGTCCGTGTCAGGAGTCCCTTCACCACAACCCTGACCAGTCGCTCCCGTCCCAGCTCGTAGGACCAATGCTGGATCCCCAAGCTCGGCAAGAACTTCTGGAGGGCGCGGTAATCTTCCTCCGACCCGCACTGGAGGCGCACTCGGTCCCCCGGCTGCCTGACCGCCTCCACAGGCTCGCGAACCTTGGACCGGATGGCCCTCGCCAACTTGGAGTAGCCCTCCACATCACACAATATGATGGGAGGGATCTTCCCCTTCGCTCTGCCAGCTGGCCCAGAGCCACTAGTACCAGGCTGGGGTGAGACACGGCTTGCGTTGTTACCCGCAGGTTTCCGCCGCTTCCCACCTTTACCCAGCGCTGGCGCACCCTGGCCCGGGCCACCGCTGGCCTCGCTCTCATCACCAGAGCTGCCGCCTAAATGGTTAGGGTTGCCCCCCAGCAGCTTCCTGGTGTTGCCGGCCTTCCCCCTTCGGCGGGGTCTTACGGTCCGAAATCCTTCAGACTCATCATCGGACCCCTGGCTCAACTCGTCGCGCATCAACGGGAGGTCTGGTCCTGAAGACAGTCCCTCCACGTCCACGGACTCGCCCGAGCTGTCAACACGCGCGAAGCGTGCGACCCGGTCTTCCGAATCTGAAGAAAATTCAGCCGGGCGTTTCACACCTACCGACACCCCTTGGCGGGAGGTGCCGGAGTTGACGCGGGTTTTTGAGACCCTTGCGCTAGCGCTTGCGTCAGTGCCGCTTGCAGCGGTCTTTACTGGCGGAGGACGGCTAGGCTCCCCCTGGTCAGGGCTTGCGTTGGCACCGTTAGGTTTCCACCCATCGTGCTGGCGGGAGCTTTTGCCATCCTCCCCGGTTTGCGGGCTGTCGGCCCTAAAAAGGGCCTCCAGCACTTTTTGGCCAACAGCGGCACGCTCACCTCCTGTAGTCGGAGGGGCCCCGCTGGGCTCGCCCGCATCCTCTGACCGAAGAATCACCATGTTAAATACCCTCCACTGCTGCCCAGCCTTGTCCAATGAGAGAAAAGGGAGCTTCCCATTGGTGTGGGAAAACGTGAGCGATAGTGGCTTCCAAGCGAGCCAATAGAAAGAAGAGTTCTCATGGGTGCTGAGTACAGTGAGGAACTCATTACGGACGACTTAGAGAACATGGACTGTAAATTTCCCACGACCTAGCACAATCACTCACAACTCACCATCATACCTTAAGCACACCTCCCCACATCCCAAGAAAAGAAAATCCTCCCCAATTCCCGAGACCCAGCGCAATCACTCACAACTCACCATCATACCTTAAACACACCTTCCCACATCCCAAGAAAAGAAAATCCTCCCAAATTCCCACGACCCAACACAATCACAAATTGCACCTCAAAGGGTAATTTACTAATACACGTGTAATTCTCTTACAGCCTCATTTCATCTGTTTCATTTCATAGGTATTAATTTCATTCACGAGGTTAAGAGTCACGACAGTGACTCGGTACTCAAACAACAAATCAGCCCTTTCATAGACAACCTGGCGTGGCATAACTGTCAAGTCAGATGTTCTTTGTCGGGCAACAGCCGAAAGGCATGGACTGTGTAGCGGTCCAGGCAGCAGAGAGGGTGGGTGGCGCGGCCTGTGCAAGTGCGGAGGAAAGATACGAGGCCCGACTGAACAGTGAGGCACAACAAGGTATGTTCAAGATGCTAAATGTAGGTTAATATACTATTTTTTTTCAGATTTAGCCTGTAGTGTCACTAAAATCCTACGTGATGGAGAAAAACTAGTAGCATATTTGAATTTAGCATAATACGTACGCTTAGGATCAGACTTTTTTTTTGTGTGTGTGGGTGTGTTGAAAAAATCGTTTTATTTTGTAAACCAGTGTAATCGGACTCTCAACGAAACGCACCGTCGAGGAACGCGGTGGTAAGTTTTTTTCCTCTCAGTCGAAGGAAACTTGGTACCCGGTGGCTGCGACCTTGGATCCTACCCAGCGCTTGTCACGCCCAACAGATAACGATGATGTAGTGGGAGCCCGGTGGAGGTGGAGGGAGGGGGGCGGGCAGCGGTCAGGTGTCGTGGGTACATCACATCAGTATGCATCATCACAGTTTGTGGAGATAACATGGAGGAGGTGGGGAACTGAACCCTGGACTCGTTCCCTCCCTCCCCAATGGTGTCAAATGTTGCGGCCAACCCTTGCGCTGTTGTGGGGCCTGCCCCTCCTCCTATCACACTGTCAGGGATGAAAACATGATCGCCTGCTGCAAGGACCGCGAATACCGTCAACCCGTCACCTTTACAACTCATGCCCACACATGATGAGGTGGGAGGGGGGGGGGGGGGGGAACATCAAACAGGGCGGCGGACAGTCTTAGGGCCTTTCAAGCACTAACACGATGACTATTTTTTTTATCACCACGTTTTACTACCTGTCCAGGTTATACACATACATGATAATTACTCTAATGGGATAGGGATGAGGAAGGAAGCATTTTAGAGGTAATTTACCCGTATTTACGTGGAAGGGAATGGGAAACCATTTAGAAAAAAAACCTCAATAGACCCGACAAGGATTTGAACCCATATCTTCCTGTCTTCAGCGGGCCAGTCCAACACGAGAGCGACGCCTTAGACCGTTCACCAGTGAAGCAGGTACGATGATTATTAAGCCAGTCGTCCACTGGCTGCATTTTCATCCGAATTATGTTCATCACAAGTCGGACGAATAGTTGCGAATGATCCGGTATCATAGAAAGGTATTGAAGGTCGTCCACTGCACCCGAAGTAGTTCGTGCGTCTTCGGGCGAAAACATCCGATGTGCGAACGATCCCATCTCGATGGATCGTTCGCAGTTATTCTGACGAATTGTATTGTGTAGTGTAGAGTTCAAGACATACTCTAAAATGGATGTTGAGAAACTTATAATTTTGATAAGTGAACGAAAGTCTCTTTGGGACATGAGGGATAAAAACTAGCACATGAGAGACGTGCAACGAAAGTTATGGAAAGAAATTGCTGAGGAAATGAACGCTGATGGTAATTCACAAACAATTAAGTAATTTATTATATAGAGGAAGATTTGTATTCATATCTATAACAATGATTCATTTAACCAAGGAGTAGCCTATTACAACATTTTATAGTCACATCACTACTAAATCAAATTAAGTGTGACAATTTTAAATGGATTTATTTTTAACTCTATTAAACGATGTTATACATTTTAAAATGTTTTTTTTTTAAAAAAAAGGTATTAATTATTTCTAAAAAATAAAAAATGTACTTTGTGACTAATTATTTAAACTTATTTTACACAAAGTATTTAAATTCACTGAACAAATATTAAGATAATAATTATATTCAAATTAGATGACAAACAAGTAAAATATAAAAATAAAAGTTGTTTTCACTCACAAGTTTTTTTTTTTTTTACTCTTTGCGGTTGTTAACTATGCAATAGTCAAAGTAAAAATTTCACTGCCTCTAATTCTACAACAGGGTTTCACCCAGTGAATTAAGTTCAAGATTATTAAAAGTTCTCTGGCAGATAAACGCACTAGGCCAGTAACAAGCACAGACTTAACTAGATAACACACACAATATTAACCCTCCTGAATAGGCAAAACTCTGGCACCAAAACTTATAACTCACTGGTGAATATTCACCCGTATAGTATTCTAGGGCTAATATATTGTGTACAAAAAAATATATTTTCAATTGTACAATTCTCGTGAGAAAAAATACGTTTTGAATTTATCTCTGATAACATATGCAGAACCAGTGCCTCTATTTTCACCTAGTGTACCAAATCTACTGTTTTCCGAATGTGTTTGTTGGAAAGTAGATGAGACTACTTGCTCTTCACCTTCTTTATCTATTATAATGTTATGCAACAAGCATATACATTTAACAATTTTATCGGCATCAGGCCTTACTTCAATTGCTTTTTGCAGTAGTCTCCATTTGCTATTAATAATACCAAACGAACATTCAACAACTTGTTGCTCGCGACAGACGCTCATTGAAAATTGTTTCCGTTGGTCCAAGTGTTGATACTGGGAAAGGTCTCATTAAGTAAGATTTCAGTGGATATGCTTCATCTCCCAAAATAACATGAGGTACTGAAATATTTGTTCCTGGTAGTGAGTTTTGTCTTCCAACACCCAATGCTCCTGTTTCAAGCTTTTTGGAAATATTAGAATGCGAAAAAACCCCACCATCACTTTCTTTGCCATTTGCTCCTACATCAATAGCAATAAACTTGTAATTTGGCCCTGCGACCGCTTGTAAAACGATTGAAAAATACTGTTTATAATTGCGACACATGTTGCCTGAGTGCTTTGGATTTTTTATGCTATGTGTTTCCTGTCTAACATCCAACGCAATTTGGGAAGTTCCACTTATTCCAAAATCCTTCAGTTATAGACATAATGTCATCGTCTCTTGGAAATGGGATATGTACAGAATTAAATGCATCCCAAATAACCTCACATGTCTCATGAACAATTCTTCCAACCATAAGTCTGAAATTCTAAATGAATATCCCAATGTCTTGAACGAGGAGCCTGTTGCCAAGTACCTACAAAATGAACTTATTTTAGATTTTGCCATTACATACTATTCAGTATTCAATATAAAACTACATTTTCTAAATAGGGTTGGACGGAAATGGCATTTTAATTGCGGGACGGAAACGGGGAATGAGTCAAAATAGCAGGATTGGTACGGGAACGGAAAATTATAAAAATGACACTTAAACCTTATTTTATAATACAATATTTTAATGGTAACTAATAACTAAAATAATAGGATAAGACTTGTAAACGCAATAACATTATTAAACTTAATATAAAAATAAAATAATAAAATTACATAATTAAAACGTAATAATAGTACATATTCTATATTTATATGTTTCTAAGTATATTTATTATATATTTCTAAATATATATAATTTCCTATAATAACACTATAATACTATATATAATTATATAACTTACTATATTATTAGTTTAATTATTAGTTCCATAAATATTTATATATATTTAGGTAACTAATAATTAAACTAATAATATGGTAAGAATTGTAAAAGATATAACATTAAACGTAATATAAATAATATAATACTATAGTCAGATATATATATATATATACATATATACACATATATACAGGTATAGGGTGTACGAATATAATTTTTTTACTAATATGTGATTTTAGTAAATATGTAATTTTTTCAGCGGAAGATGTAAAAAAGAAATGGAGAGGACTTCGAGACACTTTTCGAAAAGAATTCCAAAAATCCAAACAACACAAATCTGGGGAAGGAGCAGATTCTGTAATCATTTCCACATGGCCGTATTATAAATTTCTGCTGTTTTTATCTGATAGTATTCAGCGAAGGAAACTTCATGGAAATGTATCACCAGTAAAAGGTGCAATCAATAACGAGTCAGAATATGTCGACTCTGAATTAGTGAATGAAATGCTATTAATGGAGACACCAGACATTGCTTGTTCACAAGAATCTGTCCCACATGAAACCTAACAGCAGCCTTCTACATCGAGTATACCTAAAAATAAAGAATCTCCTCAACGAGATACAACTAACGTCTATAAGCGTAAAAAATTAGGAAAACAGTCTGTGGATGACCAATTCCTTGAAATAGAGAAGGCCAAGCTCAAAATATTTTCTGAAAGTGATAAAATGAAGGAAGATAGTGAGTACCAGTTTTTAATTAGTCTCCTGCCTTATTTAAAGAGCGTGCCGAATAACCGAAAACTGATAGTTAGGAATAAACTGCAGCAAATATTTATTGAAGAAGAAGAATTTGCATTCAGGATGTCGCATTCACAGGGAAGAGTTCCGTTAGTATACGCTTCTCAGGGACCTCCAAGTGTATCGTCAAACTATTTAACTGAAGGATCAACATCCACTCCACTGCCATCTCCAGCATCCTTAACAAACAATGAAACATCTTCACATTCAAATACCTAATTGAAAAATCAGCCTCTACAACAGTATTTTTCACATTTCAATGATGTAACAATGTAATTCTTATACAGTTACGAATAAAATTAAACAAAGTGTATTATTGCAACTTTTGTATAACTTACCTTAGAGTCACAATGAGACGTTCTTCTAGTGGAATGGTTTCACGAAAATTTGAAAATTTAATTATTGATGGACTAATGTCATTTAAAATATATTCAAAAGTATCTTGCTTCATTCAATAGTAATCGAAAAACTTTTTTTGTCTTCTCTTAAATCATCAAATAAATGATTGAATTCTCCCAATGTATTCCTTTTCACTAATATATTATTAGTCTAACAATTTCTTCTATTTCGATTCAGTCGCCTTCTAACTAAATAAGCATTTACCAAAATAATTATATTTTCCATTTTACGATTGTTTCCTGAAATGAAATCGTGGGTGACTGATTCGCGTCTTATACAATCATTTCCAGTAGACGATACCATATATGCCAAATCTGACGAATTTTTTCTTCCGATTTCTGACGAATTAATTCTGACAAAAACGCAGCCGGTGGACGACTAGCCTTAACGTCTTGGACCTGATTATAGTAAATTCCAAAACACCCATATCCTACCCGATGTGTTTCCACTTAAAACGTAAGGTGGTAGAAGGAAGGTTGGGGGAGCAAGGAAGGTAGGGTTAGGGAAAAGCCCGTTCCCCGTGGCTAAGTGGTTAGTGGTTGATAACAGGTCTAGGGGACCTGGACTCGATTAAAGACACCAGTTGTAGAATATATTTACTATTTGTATACGGGTTTATCCTACCAATAGTGCAGTAACTATCTAGGTTCTGGTGCTGGGTGTGAAGTCTTAGTCTTAGGTAAAGTTGAAAGTCATGTGCTATAATAGTATGCACACGTTCGATATCCCAACCACCCAATTGAGTGGTCGAACGGTCTAAGGTGTCACCTTCGTGTTAGGCTGGCCAGTGGAAAACGGGGAAGTCCAGGTTCGAACCCCCAGCCGGGTCTACTGAGGGTGGTTTTTACCTAATGGTTTTCTACTTTCCTTCTAAGCAAATACAGGTAGATTACCTCTAAAATTATTCCTTCCTCATCCCTACCCCATTAGTGTAATTATCATATATGAGTATAGCCTGAACAGGTAGTAAGACGCGGTGATAAAAAAATCCCAACCAAAGTATAAATAAAAAAAGGGGGGGAAGAAAAACTTCACAGTGCACTTGGTTAGGATCGAAACGTGTTTTCCGGGTCAAAAGCTGCTTAGTTGCCAGTGTGGACCATCTTAACTAAGGTAATTTGTTTTTGAATTTGAAGAGTTTTATTTGAATCGACAATAGTGGAGACAAGAAATGTCTATATATTTTCATTTCTAACAAACCCAAATTTGCAGCGATTTAATGTGTGTGTGTGTATGTTTTAGTGAGTGGCCGTGCTCTTCCCGGAGGCCGCAGACGGGTAGACAACATGTGCGCTTGTGGTTCATCCCGAAGGAGAGATAAGTGAAGGACGTCCTCTTCCCCCTCCCCCACCCCCCACCGAACAATCTCAAATATTTTCATTAATCACGGAGAAGCGGCGATAACAGCAACGTCCTCACAGAAGAAGAAAAGATGGGGAAAGAAGGGGGGGGGGCGGTAAAAAGAGTGAGTAAAATAGGAGGGAAGGGAGGTAATTTTGGACTTGCCAGTGAAAAGACGTAAAGAGGGAGAGGCCTAAGGATATTGGCCCGAAGCCAAAAAGTTTCGGTAGAGGCCGCCGCGCCACAGAAAATAGCATGATGGACGCGCTCAGGGCGGCCAACCACACGGGCATAAATCTCCCCATCGGATGGCGACCGTTACCAACAATGATTTTCCTCAAGTTTTCAGTCAGGAAGCGGGAGTAGGGTCACTTGGTCCCGTGGTGGCAAAGATAGCGACCGACACCGTTCCGACACTAAAACTTCGATAAAATAAAATGACTGGGAGAAAACGCGGTACTACCGGATGTTTTACGACGGGGGATGCTCTTGAATCTGTCCATCGTGCTCACCTAGAAATTTGAAAGACGAAAGAGAAAAGTTAACATAAAGATGGTAAAGTTACTTCTATATATTCTAATATAACCTCAGATTAATAAATTTTACAATATAGAGTCCACCAACTTCGATGGCCGCATGGTCTAAGGTGCTACTCTCGCAATAGACTAGATTGCCGATGACGGTTAGATCATGGTTCAATCCTGGTCGAGTGTACTGATGGTGGTTTTTCCTAAATGGCTTACTGCTCTTTCTCCACGCAAATGTGGGTACACTTAATATAAATTCAACCTTCCTCATCCCTAGCCCATTAGTGTAATTATTAGTAAGTAATCTTATAATCTGAATGGGTTGTAAGACACGGTGATAAAAAAAACGAGTCTATGAAATACAATTATTTCCACACATATAAGTGTGTAAGTGCACCTGCATTAGAGCAGTGAGAGGTTTGGAAAGACACAGACATAGGTCCCATATGGAAAATAACCATCCGTACACCTGTCCGGGATTCAAACCTTGAACTTTCCCTTCACATTCAATCCCATATACGTCTCAAATACACTGTAGAGTCCTACACAAAATAATTGTATCTTGATTAGAATTTGTTTTTTAGCAGTAGGTTGTAGGTATATAATTCAATTTTCATAGGGCGAACAGTTTAGAAAATACAGAGGTACCGTATTTAAAGTGAACATTCTAAACCGATTAATTGTATTTTAATCACCCGATTTATTAACAAACTTAAATCTAGAACAGACACAACAGCCCTTTTAATTAATTCAGCACGTTGAAAGGGGAACCCCACATTAACTTTCCTCGATGATACATTTTTCAGTCATGCCAGGAGTCGAACCAAGAACCCTTAGCTCAGTAGGGAGACATGCTAAGTTGTCGAACCATGACTTGTAGCTCAAAAAGCAAAATCAACCTAACACACTACTGAGTGACATCTGTTAACACGCGATACTCTCTCGTGAGAGACCTTATTGCCAGCGACAGGGAGAGCAGGGCTCGAAACCCAGTTGGATGGTTTTTCATAAACGGCTTCCCACCCTACTTACACGAACATGTGGGTTCAATTCCTTTAAACACATACCTTCCTCATCCCAATTCCAATAGTGTAATTAATGTACGCGTAGAATGCCAGGTCTCCACCGTGGTTCGGATTCCACGTTAAACTGTAGGTCCTTCATTTCATCTCACAATCACCCTACCATTACACGTTAGCGTAAGTTCGTATAACCCGAACGGGTAGTAAGACGCGGTGCTAGTAATAATAATAATAATAATAATAATAATAATAATAATAATGTACGCGTACAGCCCAAACGGGTAGTCTACTAAGACGAAAAGACTCTTCTGAGACTGCCGATGACAAGGAGCTCGGGGTTTTAATCCCGGTCGGGTGTAGTGAGGGTGTTATCCTAAATGTTTTTCAACTCTCCGTACATGCAAATCCAGATGCACTTCCTTAAAATTCAATCCTCCTCATCTCTAACTCATTAGCGTAATTAGTACATAGGTGTATAATTTGAAGAGGTAATAAGACGCGATGCAAAAAAAAACTGCTTCCGTCAGATATGGAGGGATAGCAAATGTTGAAAGGCATTATTTAATTTATTCGGATGCCTGTATTGATACTGAGCTTATGGATTCCTGATTCGATTCTAGGTAAGAACAAAACATCTATTAACTTATGGGTGAAATTAGGTGAAAGGGTGCAACTGTTGGTCAACTTAGTCGTATTCTGAGCTTAGAAAGTGTACATTAAATACCAAAACGAACAAGTAAAAATAATAAAAACATTAAAATGCTTGGTTGTTATTTTAGTTTCAACACAAATTTATTTTTCTAAGCATGCATGGCCTCATATTCCTGAGCCTATTATCGAACATCTCGAGTGGTTTCCCCTGTAAAGTTAAATAGTGAAAAGCATTCTAGATGGTTTCGAATATGCTCAGGGATCCGCCAATGTCACTTATATAAAAATGGGTTTAGGGTACCCCAACCACAGGGCGTACACTCAGTTTGCCTTGAAATGTAGCAGTCTTAACTTGACGGACTATACTATGACGCCATATTTGGCCCTCCTGTAGGTAAGTTTGCACATCCCTGCCTCATGCTGGGATCACGATCAACTTAACTTAACTTAAAGTTAACTTAACGTAAAGGATCTCCTCGTGTGTTTAAATGGAAGCGATCACGATGCAGTTAACCTGACGCTGACTTGCAGTTAACTTAACGTAAGAGATGTCCTGGGAGGTATTTTACTTTAAGTGAATGTTACGTTAAATTAAAGTTAAGTTGATCGTGATCCCGGCATTAGATCATTCGGCCACTGTAAAGGGTTTAATATTTAAAATCAAGGATATGAAATAAATATGGATGGATAGTTGAAGGGTTCAACGATGCAGTGGATAAGCATGGAGGAATAATTTGGTTTAATCGCGAGTCACTACAAGGTACAAGTAGAGTCAGGGAGAGAGAGAGAGAGGAGGAGGTGAATCTGTAAGGAACTAACGTATTTCTCACCGGAAAGAAGATTGAATGGCCACATCGCCCTTCCCTCCTTCCCAGTGCATCGGGATAAAGCACTAGCCAGAGTCAGACGTGCTAACCCTGATACACCTAACCCCTTCACGCGGCGTGGAATGCGTCACCGCGCGTCGCGTGCAGATCGTAGATAAGAAAGGGGGTTGGGAGGGGCGTTCGTGACAAAACCTGTCTGAAAAGAAGGGGAGTGGTGTGACAAGTTCCCCACGCCCCCCTTTTCGTGCATGGTGGCTCTCATTAGCACGCACCGGCGCCGAGGAGCGTCCCGATAAACAGTGGGGCAGTGCGTGTGAAGGTATATTAGTGCATTACACGGGCTACATATGGACGTTTGCTCATGTCCTTGCATGGAGAGACAGATATGAGGTATAGTCTGGTGCTGACTAAAAGGTCAAGATTGACCAAAGCTATAACGGGCATGACTTTTTTTAATCATAAACAGCTATGTACTTTATTTTCGCAAACTTGTTACGAATGAGGAAGGCTGAATTTATATGATTTGTGTGTAGGACGTTTAGAAAATCGATTAGGAAAAAATACCTTCAGTACACCCGACCAGGATTTAAACCCCACCATCCCGTCTTTGGTAGTCCTACATATTTAGAGAATGAAGTCTTAGACCAATTGACCACCGACGTGGGTAGGACGATATTCTTTATTATACAGCGTCCTACTTTTTTTTTAGCACCGCATCTTAATGTCTGCGCAGGCTATACGCATTTGTAATTAAAAAATTAATTCAAATAAGTGTAGGAGAGAATGGCTGAAAATTCAGAAAAAGTGTTCATACACCTGGACGTGAAACTTGAGCACAAACCTCATTCAGTCACCCGACGGTCGAGCTTCAATCTCTTCACGCGCTAATCATTGTAAGAGTGACGCCTGAAACAATGCGGCCACCGAAGCAGGTCAAATCTTACTACCTGGCTGGGCTATCATAATTTAACTATACAAATGGGGTAGGCATGCAATGCTGTCATCGCAGGGTAGTAAGTAACACTACATCCCATAGTCAGGTGTTGCAGTAGGCGAGTCGGTGATTTGACATATTCGCTCCAATTCTCTTCTTTCTTGACTGATACGTGCATTTGCATACGGTGTTGCCATAGCTGGATAGTAGTAACATTGCATGCCGTGGCAAGCGCTACAGTCGGCGAATTGGTGGTTAGACGTGTTCAATCATTTCCCATTTCTTTCTCTCTTATTTAGTTCGCATTATTTCCGCACGCAATGTTGTAATATCTGGGTAGTAGCATCAAATCCCGTAGCATGGCGCTGCAGTCGGATAGCTGGTAAATTGAGGTGTTCTCCTCGATTAAACATTTAATTTCAATTTAAGTTCGCATTATATCCGTATGTAATGTTAAATGGCTGCGTATGAGCCTGTAATTACAAAGTGATACTTTTAGTAGAGTCAAAACTTTTATGTATTTTATTTTTTATATATTTGAACAATAATTATTTCTCGTAAACTAAACTATTTCATAATAATCCAGAAGAGTCGGTATGGATGTATACCATGATTCTGATTAGGAAATATTTCTATAAGACCTTATTTCGTACTGAAATTTTCTGCTTAGGCCAGAAATATTTGGGTAGAATAAATGGCGGACTTCCTACTACCATTATAGAAGGCTCTTTATCCTACCAAAATACTAAAAAGCAGTAGGGTTTTGGTATGAAATAAGGCCTTCCAGAAGAAGCTTCTTACCAAAATCATGCACGTGTCTGAAGTGTTTTTTTTAAAATCTGTAAATGTTAATTTAATGTTGAATAAAATAATACTAAACCAAACTAAATGGTAATAAATACTGGTCCGACTATTTCCCTCAACAACTGGGAAGTTCCCATCTTGTCCACTCTCAGGTTATCTATTCATCAATCTCAAGGGAGTAATTAGGGTGCACCTCCAGATCGTCACTAGGAGCGTGTATATACCCTCACCCTTCCCCCCTCGTGACTGACGTCTACAATCGACCCTCCCATCCTCCCTTGGTGTTCCTATCCTGCCAAGAGACCGCACTGGCTGTCCACCGATGCAATACAAACAGGACGGTCAATGATGCTAAGGACTAATCAACAGCGGACATCATCCGGATAATAGGAAATCCAGATTGATGGACAATCCACGAAACTTTCCGAGTCCAGAAATCACTAAATTACATTACTCGTAAGACGTGTACATCACGTCTTAATACGGATTTGGTTTGATTTGGAATAAATGTACCCTCATCAGCGCGAAGGGAGAGTGGGAAACCGTTTAGAAGAAACCTAACGCCCTCATTAAGCACAACCCGATCTTCCCGTCATCGGCAATCCAGTCTATTGCGAGAGTGACGCCTAAGACCAGACGACTGGTGAAATAGTATCGTTGTTTTAAAAGCATCGGTGGGCTCACGGACTAAACGCCAAGAGTGTCAGGTTTTCCAATGACAGGCATGTCAAGCAAGCGATGAATCTCGGACTATGTGTACCAAGGATGATTATTCCTAAATGGTTTCCTACGCTAGCGCATGCAAATGCGGGCACATTTCTCCAACTGTGTTTTCCTCATTCCTACACCTCCTGAATGGGTAATAAGATGTGATTAAAACATACTATTTTTACTTTTCTCGACATTAGGGGTCTAAATGGTAATTAAAAGCTTAACCGACTTTCTCTAGCCTCTACTTTAATTTCCTTGACTTTCCTTTTACGCTTGCACAGCTATCGCAAGTCTATTAAACCAAAATGGGGTTTTAAAAAAACCAAGCAAAGCGTTATATTTTTCTTTCAAAGTCTCCGCAAAGAGAATATAGTCTGCGAAACTTCCTTATCTGGTTCCGAGAGAACAGACTCGCTTCTTCCCCCACCCCGCCCTCCTAATAATTGTCTTGTCACATGTGTAGCCGTGGCCCGCCATGACAGTAGTGGTGGCGGGGGAGGAGGGCAACCCGTGGCCCAGGCGGTAGAGCCCGCCATGAATCACGTACACTACGAAAGCACGTTGCCGTGTTATTTATTCAGCGGGGGTCCGGGTATTATGTTGCATACACCGAGCACCCCCACAACCCCTCCATCTAACGGAACGAGACAATGCGTTAGCCAACAAAGGCTTAACTCCACCAACAGTGATACCCATGTGTATTACATTCCGGACACTTTTCGTAGCTTCTATATTCCATGCATGGCGTCTGCCATGGTCTTTCATTTAGAACGGAATGATTCACTGTAGGTCCATGTTGAACGATTCAAATTTTAATTAGATTTATTTAAAATATTATTTTAATATCAGGAAATACCTGCCTCGGTGGCCGCATGGTCCAACACGCTATTCTTCACAGTAAATTAGAATGCCGATGTGGAGGAGATAGAGGTTCGAATCTTGTCTGGAGTAGTGAAGGGGGTTTAAAAAAAAAAAAAAAGTTTTCCTCTCAAATGCGGGTACACTTCCTCTAAATATTACCTTCCCAGTCCCTAAAACAATTGGCGTAGTTAGTACATATTCGTATAGCCCAAAAGGGTAGTAAGACACGGTTCTAAAATATATATCAGTAAATGAATGGTTTAACATTAGTGGGGAGGGCGATGTTTTTGTTTTGTGTGGGAGGGTAAGGGGGTTAGGGAGGAAGGGTTCTTTACTGGCGATGGCTCGTGGGATGTTTTATAAAAAGAGAATGAGAGGAATGTTTATTAAAAGGAGAATGAGAGGAATGTTTATAAACATTAAACACCAGATGAAAGTAATAACAAGTTTTCAAAACACAGATATGGCGTTGTTAAGAATTAGACTGCGGTAATCTTCTAGTCTCGGCAATGAGGGGATAACAAAACACATTATCAACTATAATTTCAGGGGAAGGAGGGGTTGAACTCACAAATCCCCTTCCATTGTCATGGCACTGTCTACCACCCTACACTGTATTTATTGTATAATTTTAAGGTGGGAGTGTAAGGAAAGTGAGATAAGGTAAATGTTTTGTGGTTTTTATACCAAAATACTTTTCTGGTCAAGAAAAATAAAATATCACTCGGAAACCTAAGAGTTTAATTTTTGTCACGTGATGATATCATCATTTGTTGAACATCTATCATGGGCATTAGATGAAAAACTTTTTAAATTAAGGGAAAAAATTATCATTAAATTCCAGAATACCCATAACAGATATTCGAGAAATGTTGAGGTTACCATGTGAAGAAAATTAAAATATATTTTTCTATTGGAGCAGTATTTGATTTATTTTGGCAAAAAAAAAGTTTTTCTATAAAAACTGCAAGCACCCTGCTTCGAATTTCAGGCGAGTGAGCCCAAGTGCGATATTACAATTAATGGGATTCATTATTAACATGTTTTTTTTTTTTGTTTTTTTCACGGCAATGTGGGTGAACTATCTATAAACAACCCCTTTTATTCCTTTGATTATAGCAATAAAAGTGCATATATATTTTAAATACTTGGAAATTCAAACTCTAATTTTATATATTTCCCGCCTTAGGAATAAGGAAGACATAATTTAGAGAAAATATGTGTACTCGCACTTGTATGAAGGGAAATATGAAAAGCTTTATTATACCTAGCCAAGATTCAAACCTCAACCTCTTCATCACCAGCAAACTACACCATAAGAGGTTGACGCCTTAGCTCGCTTGTCCACAATGAGGGCAAATTTCAATATTTAGAATCTCGTACCGGTGGAGATACGGCCGTCAGTGCAGTAGAGAGGACAACCGACGACACGAGTAAGCCATTAATATTTACGGCTTCTTTTTTTCAGAGGAAAGGGTGGGAAAGGAGGGCAGTGACGTCTTGGCAGGGATACGACCCCCGGTCCCCTCCCATCTTCTGTGCCAAGAACACAGACCTCATGAATCTTATTCTACAATCAATACAACCCCCACCCCTCCTTTCCGGGATGATATCGAGATATCACTCAACAAGGTGCGCGCCTTAGACACACAACAAACAGGACACTTTGTCACGAGAGGGAAATATTCTAATAATGTGTTGTGTTTTTTTATAACCTAGGTCAGGGATATCCAAAATATCGTGAAAAGTGAACAAAAAAAGGTTTTTAATTTGTTGGTCTGCATTATCGGTGGATTGGCTCAATTTAAAGAGAATAGAATAGTATACATATCTACATATTGGAGCAATTTGATTATGCCGTACCCAGTAACAGAATTTATATTTTAATACTAAGACAGGCACAGATGCATTTAACAAAATAATAATTACATTAATGACGTTTATTGTAAATTGGTGTCAATTTTAAAGGTTGATTTACTATCTAAAGTCCCAAAATTTGATCTGATTTTTAACAACTTATTTGTATTTCATAATATGTATGTAATGCGCTGGCTTGTGTATTGAATGACGTCACACGCTCAGCCAATCAGATCTCTTTCTCCAATTGGTGCTACCTTATATTCTACTTACATTTGACTGACCAATCTATTAGTCTACTGGTAAGCATTCCTGGCTAATAATCTAAGAGGTCTCGAGTTCAATTCCCGGTGGCACCATAGTTATTTTTCCCGAAGGGGAATGGTGCCTTTAGTTGCCATGGTATGGTTAGTTAGGTTTAAGTTAGGTTTAAGAATTCTACTGGCAACACATAATGTAATAATAATAATAATATCATCATCATCATCTCAATGGGGCAAAGTAACCCCACCTATATGATGGCCCAACCTCAGATATCCGCCATTGCCAGTAGAACACTAGGAATGTCTGTCTAGCCCAATGTTTTTTTTCAAAATGGGCTCCACCAAAGTTACCTCAAGCTCCGTGAGGCAATTTTATAATATTCGTATTTATGTTTCACACTATAAAATAGAACAGTAATTATGATTATCAAATTTTTCAAATATGAATAAAGGACATTTTCCAAATATGCAACGAGAACATATATTTTCCGTTTGTTTTATTCGCGTAAAATTTAAATGTTACTATTGAATGTTCATAATATTAGTGTGAAAATTATTTGGGAGCCTCTGGACCTAGTCGACCAACCCCGGTATCAAACGCTAAATTTTTTTTAAGAAATTCGAAATTCAAAATAAAAGCATCATGCAAAAATAGCTCATAAACGTTAATAAAAGGTAAAAGAATAATGCGAACATACCTTAGAATTAAGGAAAAAAAATCTCCCCCCCCCCCCTACCTTGAATGTTTTTGTTGCCAGTTCTTGGTATAAACTATTTTGTAATTTTTTGAAAATATATAAAAATATTTGATGGGAGTGTGGGAGGCACGACCTCCCTCCCCATGAATCCACCCCTTGGTCTTTATATATTTTACTGTTCATAGTTATAGTTTATTTTTAGCACTGCCTCTTACTACCCGTTCAGCATTGTACGCCTAGGTACTAAACTAAGGATTTAGGGATTAGTAAGGTTTAGATGAGAGGAAGTGCACCCGCATTTGCGCGAAGAGAAAAAGAGAGGGGGGGGGGAACCACCCTCAGTGCACCAGACCGGGATCGAAACCCTATCTCCCCGTCTTCATCAGTTTAGTCCAACACGACACAGCCACCGAAGCAGGGGAGATATATTTATTACACTAAAATCAAATAAGCTCGTGGTTGATAATACATATTTCGTTACATTATTTTAGCATTTTTGGGTTGGCAGTTCAGAAAGGAAATAGTTTTCGTTTTGTCATTGGTATATTCATGTTAATAGACACAATTTATTCTAGCAAATGAGACGCTTGTCATAGTAAATTAAGGATATAAGAAGCTAAGAAAAAGGTGCAGTGTCTTAAAAATGATTTATAAATACTTTCCCCCTTACCAAAAGCATCAAATTTATTTAAAAATAAAAACATATATATATAAATTACACACATATACAAAACTATATTACTCAAACGTCAATGTCTCATGTCGAAATAATTATTACGACATGATGACCAACCTTATTAATAAATCTTACGTTTATTCCCTTGATGTAGATAGGGAGGTTAATTTAGAGTGCCAATTAAACCCTGTTGGAAAGGGGATTGAGTGCATGCAAACATTAGTTTCTTAACATACCCCTCGGGATCTATCTCAGACTACCCTGAACGTAATATGACTTCACGCAATTCACTCGCTGATCAATATTATGGCCTTTCTCTCTCACCTGGCTCCGACGAGCAACGAACCCTGGTCCTTCTCCAGGAGTTTGAAGTGGTCCTTGTGTGACTCGTTTCCCAGAAACCTCTGTGGCGTCTCCTCACCTGGAGACAGAAACAAAACGAAGGGGATAAGTGGAAAAGTTTATCAAACATCATTGGCGAGTAAAGAGGAGAAAGTTCCGGCAATGTGGGGTCCGGAAATTTGAGAAGTCTCACTCTAGAGCACTTGTAATTTTTTTTTTTTTACCACTGTGTCTTGCTATCCGTTCGGATTTTAGGCCTATATACTATTCACGTTAATGGTTTTAGGGATGAGGATGGTTTGATTTATAGGAAGTGTACCTGAATTTGTGTGAATGGAGAGTGGAAAACTATTTAGGAAAAAAAAATCCTTATTACACCAAACCGAAATTCAAACCTCGATCTCATTCATAGGAGGTTTATTCTATTGCGAGAGTTGCGCGTCAGACCATGCGGCCACCGAAGAGGGTATTAAAGAAGTGTTAGTTAGGAAGAAAATTAATATGTTAATTTATTTAAATCGTTTAATAATCTGAAATAATATGTTACAATGGAAAATTAAACATTTAATTATATTTAATCTTTTTCAGGTAGTTAATTTTAGGGTAAAGTTAAGATAAAAAAAAATGTTCACATAGGTATAAAGATGTTTTCCCTTAGTAATAAATATTTAGTTTAAGGTGGAATGGATGATGACGTAACTGTTCGTATTTTTACAATTTTTATGGTAGAAAATGTGTTTCGTCAAAATAAATAAAATATTTCTTTAGTAGATAACATTTATATTAAACTCTATACTCGTGTTAAACTCAACAGTTCTTGAATATTATAATATAAGTTTTCGTGGAATTTAACAAAAACTTTTTAAATGAAGAGCGAAAGTCCTGTTCAAATACCTCTATGTTCATTACAAATACTTATAAAGAACTGTTGATGCTACTTTAATGTACACAATCTAACTAACCGTATAAACTGAAGCTTTTTTTTTCTCTCTTTTGCCAAAAGGCTTTTAGTAATAAAATCTGCTAACATATTTACCTTACCTAATGTTCACCATGGCCCTAAGAGACAGGTTTTATAAACGCCCATTTAGCCCCGAGTTTATAAAAAATATAAAACAACAACACTACAAACTTTTTTTTCTAGATTTAGTTGCATTAACCAAAAATTGATTCACTACACAACAAATTTGGCACAAACCTAAAAAAAAATTAATTATACTAAAGATATTGTACACATTAACCATAAAATCAATACAGGTACCTATTTATTTTTTAGAAAATACGTAAACTAACACAGATTACAGGATATAGTGATACTAGTCATGATCTAATGCGTCACTCTCGTTCTATAGCTTGATTAATGGTGACGGTGAGATCAGGGTTCAAATCCTAGTCGGGTGTAGTGTTGTCCCTCTGCAAATAATTTCCACGTAAATGAGGGTGCAATTTCCTATAAAATATAACTTATTCACACCTTTACCCCTAACGCAATTATTAATGTGTGCAATTTTATGTTTTATCCAAACACCCCAAAGATTTCCTCCGAAAACCTTTTTGACATTACCGATGCATTTATTTTCTTTGCGTTCCGTTCCAAACGTCCCCATTAACAAACTCCGATAAGATTTTCCATAAGCCACTGAATCACACACATACACACACACACCCACACACACACACCCCACCACACACACACGTCCACTTCAGCAGCTAACTCAACCACCAACATATTGTAACATTCCAGCCTCATATGACAAGGTGTGTGTGTGTGTAGGATCGTTCAGTTAACGACTCTTGCCAGGGGAACACACTCCAACACTTGATGGTAATAAAACTAGGAACATAAAAAAAGAGAGAGGGAGAGAGGTGAATTATCTCTCTTCACCGGAGCGTTTGGTGTGGTGGAACATTATGAAAACATATCAGGCCGCGGTTAAGAAATAGGAATAATGTAGGTTAATGTTCTAACTGGGAGGCCCCGAGTTGGATTGCTTGGCCGCCGGCGTCTGTGTAGTTTTAATACGCTCATGTAGTCTTCATTAGGCTTTGTTTATCCTGGATGATAGGCAAAAATGAATTGCCTATTTTACGAATACTGCTAACACCGAAACATTTAAGAAAAAACAAAATAATAATAATAATATATAATAATAATAATAATGACCCTCGTGGCTCTTCCCTTGGGCTTTATAATTTAGAAAGGTCTTTTTTCTTACCAATATCCTACTATATAATAGATTTCTGGTAGGAAAAAAGGCCTTTCAGAAAACCATTCCTATGGTGAATGAACTTTAACTATAGTCAGGTCGTTATAAAAAGATCCAAAACAGTTTACCTATTTGTTTAAACTACTTTTTCATGTTCTTACAACGATCCCTATGAACTGTAGCCATTGTTTTTTTTTTTTAAGTTTTTGTCAATGCTCACAACTATAAGATACATATAGTGATATAGTGTCAATGTTGGGCTGCTATGTAAAACGTGTTTAAACGCTTTGATGAAAGGTTGAATTTAGACGAAGTGTACCCGCTTTTGTGTGGAGAGAGAGTAGTAAACAATTGAGGAAGACCCTACTCGATCACAAGGTGTGCCACATCAGAAGGTATGAGAATTCCAATTTGAATAAATTTAACCAGATGAGGAGCTTACAGTTTTTAAAATAAATGCCTATGTATGAACCATGCACACTAGTCGGGAGACGACAAACCCCGCATGCTAAAACATATAATTCGCAGTTGGTTGACAACGGTGGTTAGATTTTGAGAAAGTATACCCTTGTACAGTCCATTTCTCAAAGAAAGGGCCTTTTATAAAATACATACATCTATTTTTGAGACAAAACTTAATAATTATTTTTCATTTTCATCTAATTTATGTGGGGTATTTAACGTGCACTTTCTAAACCAACTGCTTATATCAGCACACGACTTATAAACTAACTTAAATCTAGAACAGACATAATACCCTAAACCCTTTAATTAATTCCATCACTTTGAAAGAGGAAACACACATTTCACCAATGATACATTTCTCGGTCATGAAAGGAATTGAATCCGGGACCCTTAGCTCAGTAGACAGACACCGATTGAGCTAAAGTGTCGGACTATAATTGATAATATTTTACTATATTAATAGTCTAAAAATTGAAAAATGACACCTGGACACGAGAATTGAATCAGGGACCTTTGGCTTAGTACGCCAATGCTCAAACCACTGAGCTATCCAGGATTCGTCCCATGCCCAGGGTCATTCTTCACTCATATTTTAGGGCAGAGTCAGTGATGGACGTGCGGAAATCGTCGTCTACAAATGTGTGATTTTATTAAAATCACGAGCTATCAGATATATTAAAAGTTATCAATAATATCTATCACACGTGACAGCTTCAGTTCACATGACTTTACATATTATAATTATGTGAACGTAGATTTAGTAATATCTATAACTGTCAGACAAGTCCCCTCCTATAATAACATTGCAGTTTTGGGTTACATTAGTCGTAGTCCAGCAGTGGAAATATTAGCAAGTAGTAATGTACCACCCGCCTAGGTGGCGTAGTTGGCTAACGCGCTTGTCGTGTTGAGCTCGACTGCCGAGGACGGGGAGATCGAGGTTCGAATCTCGGTCGGGTGAAATGGGGGGGGGGTTTTCCTAAATGGTTTTCCACTCTCCCTCCATGCAAATGCGGGTTCACTTCCTCTAATTCAACCTTCCAATTCCTAATCCATTAGCGTAATTAGTACATAAAGCGTATAACCCGAACGGGTAGTAAGACGCGGTGCTAGATAAATAAATAATGTACCATTTCCCACAGGGTACGTCTGAATGTACTAATCGTAGATCACCTCCATGGAGGCTCTTTTCATGCCCGATGGATGAAGTGATGGTGACGTTGAGTATAAGGATGTGGAAACACTTAAACCTTACTTAAGTCTAAAATTAAACCTTTGGGATAGTTCCCATTTAGAGAAAAATACCCAACGTACCGGCCGTGAATCGAGCCTGGGACTCCTAGGTTCGTAGCCAGGTGAACTGACCACCACACCACGGGGCCGGTCAGTCCCTTCCTACGAGATTTTGAACTTTAGTCTTCGTTGAGTCACAGCAGCTCGCAAACGGCCACTTAAACACCTCCACAAAGTATTTCTCAATCGCGTGACGAAAGAACAGTTTCGAAAGTATACTAATGAAGATGATTTCTCGGTTTGGTGGGGGTATACAGTTTCACAGAGGAGGGTGCTAATATAAGGGGAAGTGGGAGAATCACATCAGCGGCACAATGGACATTGAGCACGCCAGGTAAACGCCCTCCTTCACTTCAATACACCTGCGCAACATATACCTTGGTTTCCTTCCAATGGATATTTGGCGCACCTTTAATAACATTTATTTTATGGTAAACATTAGGCCTACTACAGTGGAATCTCGTCATTCGGGCGTCAGTAACCGGGATTTCCGGTTAATCCGGACCTAAATTTATAGTTAATTTATTTTATGTAATAAGTTTTTATGAAACGAACACGTCTCAAGTGTTTACAATTAATTCGTAGTTGTGAAAATAAATGGTGAGTGAAGTATTTTGTTTTAATGTTTTTTCCAATAATTTTCAGATTTTCCAGATTTTGGTTAATCCGGATGAAATCCGTCCTAGTTAAGCCAGATAGATGAGGTACCACTGTATATGATTAGTTTTATTTTATAGTTATTGATACTATCTACCAAAAGTGATAGCAGATCACATGACTTGACGTGATGCACAAATAGAACTAGTAACATTTTTAAGCTATCAGATATGTACATTCGTAATAAAATTGGGGTGTGCACCCGTGTTGACAAGACAACCGCACCGGTATAAGGATGTCATACTTATCTAGTCTAGTGTGCCAGTGAGTGAGAGGTCGGAGTTAAAAGTCCCAACTAGATCTACTCAAGTGTTTCTTTTTAAATTATTTCCCAATCTCCCTTAAAGCAAATGCAGGTGAACTTTGTGTAACCTTAAAGGTCGACAGTTAACCTCACTTGTTCCTACTATGGTACAACTTATACTATAGGACCATAGTGGAGATCAACAATCTAAGACTCTTATCTTAAGCTTTCACCATAAACAAAGTGTATAGTTCCTCTAAATTCTACTTCTACTTTCCTCATTCCTACCCCATTTAATGTAATTAAATGCGAATCAACTTTATTATACCAAATTATGATTTAAACTTACACACACCAATTTCAGTGACCGAATGGTCTAAGGAGTCACTCTCGTGTTAGACTTTTCTGCTGATGTATGTTTAGAATTTGGTCGGGTCCACCGATGATGGTTTTCCCTAAATGGTTTCCCACTCTCCTTTCAGAAAAATCCAATTAGATTAACCTCTAATATGCTTATTAATCATCCCTACCCCGTTAGAGTAAATTATAATATATGCGTATAGCCTTAGCAGATATTAAGATGCAGTGATAAAATAAATGCAAAATAATATTGATTAGAATAATACTAACTGAACACATGCTATAGTAACCACATAAGTGAAAAAAAAACTATTTAAGATAATTCTACGGTATGGGTATTAGTTGGCACTTTAATGTCATTGTAGCCTACCGGTTATCCTAAAATTATCCCAGTTTAGATATAAGTAAATCCCATAACGTTAAATGTGCAACATATAAAATTGGAAAGAGTTTGATTTACCGAATGATTCGTTTCAAATTGGGATTGGAATGAACTAAGTCAAGTATTTCTGCAGTTTTTATAGCAACATTTTTTGGTCCAAAATAAATAAAATATTGCTTCAGTACATTCATTTAGTTTAATTTTATACATATAGTAATCTTAACAGTTCTTTAATATATGTCATGAACATAATGTAATTTAATGAAGAGACTTTTTAAACGAAGCGAGAAAGCTCTAATCAGTGTAACATATTTTATAAATATTCAATAAATGTTAAGATATGTGTAATAAATTTCACTAAACGCATCTACTGAAACAATATTTTATTTATTCTGAAAAAAATAAATGTTATAAAAAACTTTAAAAATACGGGTCTTAACTCGCGTTCCCTTCTCACCTTAACCATAGCTAATGATTAAAATCCCCATATTCATACGAACAGATACATGCCTACAGTAACTATTTTAAACGCGACATGGTATCAAACCACGACCTTTTGACCTCTCCCACCACTCGGCCACAGGGACGGGCGCTTCACTTCCTGACCTTGCTTGTGTTTGGGACTGACTGGCGTCTCATTGTGCACTCAGAGAGGATGAGCACTCAGAGAGGATGTAGTTACAAGCCTCGTGCACTCCCATCTCATGATGCACACGACCTCTAAACTCATTATCGTAGCAAAGCTAATGGACCTTAGCGCGAGACAGGTCACTAATAGCTTGCGTAGGGGGCAGGATGTAACGGGGAAGCTGGGGGGGGGGGGTCGGATTAACTAGTTCGCAGCTCAGAGCGGCTACTTGGACAGCTTAGCGATTGTGATGCAACGCCGCGTGAGTCAGGGGTCGACTTTGATTGGAAGCGGAGGTGTGAGGGATAATGTAAATGGGGGTGGGAGGGTGGAAGCATATATCAGGATCATGACCGGGGGTGGAATAATATGATATAGAAAATCGGGATAGTGACGAATTTAACGTTCATTTGATGCTCAAGTAATATATATATATAAAAAAAAGATGAGTGGGTCAGGCTTAACGTAATATAACATGAAATATCTTACCTGGAAAACTCATAAATTAAGTGAGCGTTACATAAACGTTGGGTTAAGTGCATCTTGATGGCTTATATTTATGAATACGAGAATAACTTTTACGTTACGTGAATCGTCATATCAACATTAAATAGCGAACTATCCTTCACATTTCTTAGGGGAAATATATATTATATTACTAAAGTGAATATCATATTTGAGGAAATTATATGATTTATACAGTATTTGGAAACAGCGTTGTCATTCTCTTGTTTTAGTGTGGTTAATTTTCCCTCAAATATACAATAAAATTTGCAACGCTGTTTCTTCGAGGCTTCAACCAAGCACAACATCTTCCGACATAATCGAAATCGATGAGAGTTGGAAAGAGTTAAGAGAGATAGAGAGAAGCTAGAGATTTTCCTAGAGTGTATAGTTCCTTTATATGTGATATTTGATGTAGATCTACGTTTAAGTATTCATACGTCAAGTAATGTTATCTGTAGCTGTCACTCTTGAAAGAAACTACCAATATCTATGAAATAGTAAAATATTATCAATTTTGACCACAAAAATACATGTTCGTATTTTTTTTTTATAAGGCCCATCTTATGAAAATTGGATTGTGACCGTGTGCCATATTACATGGCGCAAGCCAGGACTGACCGCTTTACTTCATGGATAGCGAGTCTATGTTGGCCACGAGTGTGGTCGAACATGCGATACTTGAGATCCAGCCTGACCTCGCGAATAACCTCCCCCCGCCCTCGTAACAAACGTCCTCTCGCATATCCATCAACATCCCGGTGATAGCCCAAGGTAAAAGTATGCATCTGTCATAGCACACACGTAATCTACATATTCATAACGGCGCGACCACACAATAGATTGACGGGAGAACGGGCTAAGTGACGAGGACGCAATCAGTATGTAAATAGCTAACCACTTCATTTGCCTCACGTGTGGTATTTGTGAACGTTCTTGTGACCGAGGGGACAGATGCAACAGAATTTAATTCCAGGGAGGCATTAACAAAGTTTCCATTTTCCATCCTGTCTTACTGCCCCTCTAAGCCAAACGAATTTTTTGGTTACGTTGTGTGGGTGTGAAGAAGGGGGGGGGGGGGGGAGAGAGAAAACATTCTCAGTACCCTTAGTTCTCCCCATCATCGGTGAACCAGACTAGATGAACTTGACATTTTAGTCTCCGTAGCCATCGGTGCGGCTAGAAAGCATTATTGTGTTATAATTTGTTCAAGCCTATTTTATAGTGTGCTGCTTAAGGTGGAGTGCTAGTGAGCGTGAGTTTAGGGCAGTATTTTTTGCAGTTTTTATAGCACTTTGGCCAAAATAAATCAAATATTTCTTCTATAGAAACATAGAGTTTAGTTTTCTGCACCTGCTAATCTCAACAGTTGTTGAATATCTGTCATGAGCATGGCGGCATTTGGTAACAAACTTTTCTCTTTATTTAAAAAGTTTGTCACCAAATGCTGCCATGATCATGACAGATATTCAACAACTGTTGAGATTAGCATGTGCAGAAAAAAAACTCTATGATTCTATAGAAGAAATATTTGATTTATTTTGGCCAAAAGATGTTTGTGCTATAAAAACTGCAAAATTAATGCACTAAACTCGCGCTCACTAACATTAATAAGTATATGAGAAAGGAGGTTGACTCAGTTTACCCTTAAAGGAAGCACAGCTTATCTTGCACATTTACACTATGCTTGTATCAGTGGTTGGCATATTGTCAACTCACGATAAATTTCAGTCTATCACATGATAAAATCTATCTCTGTGCCCTCTCAAATATCGAATAAATAAAGTACTTTTAAATAATATTTGAGTGTGACCAAAATATCCTTGACCTTAAATGGTCATATAGGTAGTGTCATAAGAAAATGAAATATTTTAATATAAAATTTACATTTTTCTGATCTGTTTATTCCCCCCCTTTCCCCGTCTCACACACCCTAGAATGTTGGGGAAAAAGTATTTGAGAAATTATTAAATTTAAGAAAAAAAAAAAAAAGATGTTGGAAAAAAAAAAGAAGCAAAAGTAGAGTGGAGAAACCATAGAAAGATCCGGGATCGTTGATAAGTCTATATGCCAATCGGGGAACAAAAAGGTTGCTGACCCCCCTGGCTTAAAATTTATAAAGAGAGGGCCATAGTGTAATCCGTCAAAGAATGACTGCTACCTTTCACGGGTAAAGTTGATTGTACTATGATTTTATACCCATCCTCTCCCCCAGTCTCAATGCACGATACTTTATCGTGAGAGAAGGTTTATGAGTTTTAAATTAATATTAACTATCCTCTGCGCCAATCGGAGCGGAAATGCGATTTCATTTATTTGCAGCGCGGTTTGGAGACGACTCATTTCCCTTCTTGCGTCAGATGTTTGCAGTTACTATATATATATAACACAAGGGGAGAGAGATAGATATACGGCTGCAATTAGCGAGGGGCGGGATATATTAAAAAGAGATTAAAATCCCGCCGGCGACGTCATGTAATGAGAAATATATGCCCCGTTCTGCGATGACTATTATCATATTGCGCCACGATGGGCTAGGGAATTCAGTTGTATAGATACATTTCAATAAATTAGAAAAAATCATTCATTCTTAGACACCTTTCAATAAATTAGAAAAAAATAATTCATTCTTAGACACCTTTCAATAAATTTAAAAAAAATAATTCATTATTTTTCATAAAATAAGACAATTTATTGATGAATTGGTATAGAACTAAAAAGAAGTGTCAAGATCTCCTATTATAATCAAACACAGATTATGAGCTTATATGGACAGATATGCGAAAGAAGAATAAATAACAGCGTGTCTTACTACCCGTTCGGATTATAACACCATGCACTGATTACGCTAATGTGTAAAGGTGCATTTAGAGAAAATGTGTCCGTTGTTGGGTGGAGGGAGAATGGAAAACCATTTAGTAAAAAACACCCTCAATACACCCTACCGGGATTCGAACCCCGATATTCCTGTCAGTGGTGGTCAAGTCAGTTTAGAGAGTGACACCTTTGACAATGGGCCACCGAAGTGGGTGATAAGCAAAATAAAACCCAACATACTAGCACCAGTGGAAACGAGGACAAAGGCGCAAGTTTAGTATTTTCTGGTTTTGCAGTGACGAGGTGTGCGGAGATAATTTTTACTAAATGATTTACCGCTATCCCTCCATGTAATTGCGGATACATTTCATTTAAACCTTCCTACCTTCTTTACTATCCCACCCCCTACCTCCATTAATATAAGTGCGTGGAAAGGCCAGATGGTTGTTAAGATGAGGGAATGGTTTACCACGCGTAAAACCCGCCTTGGTGGTGTAGTTATCTAACGAGCTAATTTCGTGTTGAGCTAGACTGCTGAGGACGAGGAGATAAGGTTCGAATCTCAGTCGGGTGAACTGGGGGGGTTTCCTAAATTATTTTCCCTTCTCCCTTCACGAAAATGTGGGTTCACTTCCTCTATATTCAACCTTACAAATTCCTAGCCCATTAACGTAATTATTACTTAAGCGTATAACCCGGACGGGTAGTAAGAATCGGTTCCAAGTATTTTTATTATTATTCTCCGTGTAATTTTGCCACTCTCAATAAACTACCCTTAACAACAGTGGTGCTAAAATTACCCAAAAGAAAAATAAAGGCGACCAAAATGTTTGTATTTAGTTAAAATGGCCAACACATAAACAGGGTCTAAATATTAAATGGTTTTTTATAACCTACATTTAAACTAATTAGCATCACCTCAAAATTGTACTCCATCACGGGGATTTGCAGCAAGCATACCGAAATATATACAAACAAAAACCCCTGACTTAAAATACAAATCAAATTTTCCCAGTTAAATCCGGAAGTACGACCCAAATCCCTCCCCCTTAGCAGGGCTTACGGCGATACTTTGAAGACACCATCTAGACTCGTGTTTTTGCTACCGGACACGGCAATACTCCCGTTTCGGTCGTCCGGTCGGCAAGATCGTGTAAACACACACACACCATCCAGCCATGACAAATGACTACCATTCCGCGATACGACTGGCCGTAAAATACGGGTACTAGGTGGGGGGGGGGGGGATATTGCCATGAGGAGGCAGCATGGACCCCTTATCATGTGAACAGGTGTGCACAAAGTGCGGTACGGGGTCGTGCGTGTCTCGAATACCGTGTTGAAGGCAATAAGAGGTCCTCTACGAACATATATAACGGTTCCAGCATTGGTAAAACGTCCAATTTTTTTTTTCTACCACTGGTTTAGATTCAAATCAAGGGTAATAAAATGTAAGGTCCAATTTTAACATAAAATGCCTTATGTGAAAGCTACCAGGATAGCCTAATTCAAAAAGTTTCCGTTGTTTTGAGTGCGATGCACCACAAATACAATATTAATTGATAGTCTCCCTTCTTCTCAATACACCTACCTAGCCCAGCACACTACAAGCTCTTTATTCCGCCAGAAAATAAAGGTGTTTTTTTCTGCGTGAGTAGCCAATCATGCACCGCCGCTTTAACCTCATCAACCGCAAATCGACAACCTCTCGGCGGGTCAATTAGGGGTCCAAACAGATGAAAATAAGACGGTGCCAGGTCTTCACTGTAGGCTGGATAGTCAGTAGAATAAAGGCTTCTGGATCTACCTTCACGTATTCATAAGTAAAGTAATGTAATCTGCTGCTGTAGCTTTTGTTATGTAGCTTACAAGTATTAGCAATACATATAAAATAACACTAATAAAATATCAAAATTTTATTAATTTTGGGCGCAAACTTTTTTATTCGCTAGTTATTTAACGTGCGCGTTCTGAACAGAGTGATTATATAAGCACACGAGAATTTCTATGAGCGAGGGCAAAAGGACCTTTCGATTTTGCCGGGAAAGGTATTTTCATATACCTTCCAGAGATGCATGCCAAAATCGTCATGGGCCCGACGGCTTCACACCCCCTTCCGAAGTAAATCGTACTACGAATTGTTATCGCTCAGTAAAAATTCGCCAACACCGACTGGGTTTGAACACACGACATGGGTCCTGAGGCGAGCATTTTACCCTAAGACCACCGTGGTAGCCTGGGTGCAAAAAAAAAAAGTATTTTCCAAAATACCCTTATAGTGAAAACTAGAGTGTACCACTGTACAGTTAGGTTTTCTTACTTCCAATGTTGATTATATGGCTTACCAATACTAATCATTAGAATTATATAGCCCTTAGTTATAATAACAACCTCAGATGCACACTCCACTTACGTTTAAAAGGCAGAAGCAGCTAACCCTCACTGTTTACACCATGGCACAGCTTATAAGATAGGTCCACACTGTAATCGGTAAAGGTAAGTAAGTCCTTTCAGTGTAAACGCAGTATACTTGGCAATATTTGTTTTTAGATTTGGTTGAAATGGCAAGTTTTGAGAGCCATATATATATAAAATTATTTATATATTATAATATGTATTAATATTTATATAATTGTTAATGTAGAGCCACTATTACAAAAACTTTTTTTTTTCAAATTTGAATTGTAAAAATATGTATACAATTTTTAATTTTATGTTATAATTTCACAATGTCAAAACAAATCTCAAGCTCTTAATATATTTGAAAGTATTTGATAATGTTGATAGTATTAGTGATAATATTATTTTATCACCCGTTTTACTACCCATTAGGGCTATTCATCTATGCATTAGTTACTCTATTTGTTAGGGACTAGAAGAATTGCATTGAGCGGTAGTATACTCGTACTTTAGTAGAGAGAAGAGAGAGAGAGAGAGAGAGTGGACATCCAATTATGAAAACCACCACCCTCCGTACACCCAATCGAGATCGAACTTCTATCTCTTTGTCATCAGCAGACTTTTGTTAGTGACGCCTTAAGCCATGTGGCCACTGAAGCGGGTGACTGAAAAGTTGATTTATGAGCACCATGTATTCTTTATATACATACAAAGAAGTTCTCTGAGTAGCTACTCTGAACATTCTTCAGAAAGTCATCTCCTAGCAGGCCATCGGAGGGCTTGAGACGGTATAGATAGAGTGGTAGTGGAGAGAGGGGGTTATAAAACCCGGCATGCGATATAGAGATCCAAGATCACTTTTTGAGTCGGAATCTTGACATAGAGCGATGCGTGGTCTTTCTCTACTCCCCGAGGGGCGATGAAGCTATTATCGGGGGGAGGGGTGTGTGTGGATGATGTTCGACTAGCCAGAGTCATGTTTTCAGAACACCACCCTCTTATCCTGAGCCAATGGTGTCTAAAAATGACTGTGTTTGCGTGCAAGTCTTACTACCCCATGACTGAATTAAAAGATTCCCGAAAAACTTGATCACGTATCTTCTTAATCTAAAATCATCATTAAAAATGTTAACATTTCTGATATCTCTTGATTTCTTATTTTCAATAATGTTATGATCGTAGAATATAGTAAGTGCAAAGAAAAATATATTCTTCTTCTTCTTAGTTTGGCAATCTTTCATCACAATAATCACGACCAGCAAACTTAATTCACAAAAGATTCATAACATGCATGACCAACATTAAATTACCCGCAATGGTGTTAAAATCAAGCTCTCTTGTCTGGTTTACCGCTAACGAGGAGGTCGGGGCTCGAATACCACCCGGGTGGTTTATCCTAAATGTTTCCCCTCCACTCGCTTCACGCAAATGTGGACGCACTTCCTCGAAATTAAACGTTCCTCATCCCTAATACATCAGCATAATCAGAACATACGCGTATAACCCGAACGGGAAGTTAGTTAGAAGTTATTTGGCACACCCGGTTGTATGCGTTCCAGGGGTTGGGGCACACCACCTTCACCACCCATCGCTGCACATACCCTCTATCTGCACCGGAACTTAATTGAATATGGAGTTATTGCATTGCAAGAAGAGCCCCCACACGCTAACTTCGTGAAACATACCATTTAGAACTAAACATGTTACAAAATTTCCCAGTCTCTCGCACGATGGTTTACATTCGCAACACGAGCAGTAGCCACCAAACTTTTATATTATAAAATTAAATAAATCTGGAGATAAATATACTTGTTTAGAGTCTACAAAAAGATTTGGAAAACATTTCTAGTAAAAAAAAAACCAACTGTTCATATGACATACTATTTATTCCCTCACGTAACGGTGGTCGAACGGTCTAAGTTGTCGCTCTAACACTATATTAGAATTGGAATTGACGGGGAGGCCGATTTTTGCATCCTATCCGAGTATAATGAGATTTTAACTAAATTGTTTACCACTCTCCTCTTTAGAAAAAATGCAACTACATTTTCTCTAAGTTCCACCTTCCTCATCCCTAACCCATCAGTCTAAATATGTGGATAATTCGAATGGATAGTTGGAGTGGTCTACACGCACAAAACAACTTTGTATGAACCAAACACAATATCTATTTTTAGATATCCATCTGAAAGTTTTTATATCGGCTTTAAGATGATGTCACAATATGCCATCTTTAGACGATTCCTTTCAGAACTTTGCCCTTGGAATCTAAGTAGAGACTTCTTGCTACAACTTAGAAAAAAGTTTTCTTTCAGGTCAGACGACACAGTTACAAGATATTCTTGAAATCCTCACTGGTAAAACACACACACATATATAGGTGTATAAACTTCTGTACAATATATTTTCTTTTAGAATATTGCAAGAGTATATGGCACTGCAATTGTTTTTATGTCTCCTGACTTTATACCGATATTAAACTGAGCCCGAACCCTATAAACTTTCAACTTTACGACAGAGAGGCAACACTGTATATTTTTATACCTTAAAGAAAGCCCCTTAAAACATTCTTATAAAATGTTTCACAAATTTTTCTTTGTCCATAACAGTATGGCAGTGACTTCGTCGATGTAGTAGGCTAAATGATAAAATTATTTTCTTTTATATTTTATCGAATTGTTGTAATGAGATTAACGACGTTGCCTAATTGGTGAGTTCAAAGCTATTTTGCGAAGCGGGTTGCATCTTTACTGTGAGGACTCTTGTTTATATACTCTTATCATTTACTCTATTATTTACATCTGGACAGCAATGACTTGCATTTCAAATCATATTTTACTTGTCTCATTGTTATAAATAGTATATACATTATGCTTCAACGGACTTCTTTAATCTACATCCTAATAGGAAGATTCCTACTCGTCATTTTCGTGAACAAACAAAATAGACTAAGATTTAGAAGAATAAAAAAATATATTTAAAACATAGGCCTATTAAAATATATATATATATATATTGTGACAATGTAGGCCTAAGGTTATTTTCAGAATTATTTAAGAATTTTATACTTTCTATTTCAATGTTATACTATCTTTAAAACTCACCGAATAAAAGGTAAATATACAAATATGACAAATCCTATATCGATTCACCGTGACGTCACAGGTAGGCAACGTCTCAATCGCTCCTCGAATTAGGCCTGTTTCAAGGAGGATGCAGTGGTCCCAGTGGTCAACCATATCACAAAGTTCATTATGGTGTGGTCGGAATAGTCGACTACAGGTCTAAAGTAAAATGACTTCTTTTTTTTGCATTTTTGGGAACGAACAAACATTTTATAAAATCCCTTTAGGATAAGAGAAAATATTTCAATTATTTGGTATATAATATACATTTTTTTTTCGTTTTATTGGACGGTGACAATAAAGGTAACTTTATTTAAAATATCACCCGCTCGGTGGCGTAGTTAGCTAACGCGCTTGTATTGAGCTCGACTGCTGAGGACGGGGAGATTGAGGTTCGAATCTCTGTCGGGTGAGCTGGTTTTTCCCCTAAATGGTTTTCCACTCTCCCTACATGCAAATGCGGGTTCACTTCCTCTAATTCAACCTTTCCTATTCCTAATCATTAGCGTAATTAGTACTTAAGCGTATAAACCTAACGGGTAGTAAGACGCGGTGCTAAATAAATTTAAATATCTTTATTTAATTTATATAAATTTCAAATTACATTAATTTTAAGTAAACAGTCTGGACATTAGTATTATTTTGGGCAATGCCCCCCAAAATTGAGGCCAAATAGTCGTCTGTCTATGAGTCCACCTATTGAGACAAGGGTACCAACTCGATTTCCGGGATTGCCGAAAATGTATAATTGGTAAATTGTAAGCCGGAGGAGTGAGTGCTGTAACTGATCTGGTAAGAGGTTATTTTTTAAGTTAAGTGCTGAAGCGTACGTTAAATACCCCTGTCGTTATAAAACATGTACAGGTCCAGGGAGCTTTGGTTTAATTGATGGGCATGGCTAAAATAGTTTTAAGTATTTGCGTTCGCGTGTGTATATAATTATGCATACATTATAACTTGTCCTTTAAAAACACGAGTTATTAATGTCCTAAGTTAAGTTTAGATCAGAAGTACATTCATATTAGCGTAAAGTGAAGATAAACAAAATAAGTTGAAAAATCACTTGTATAAAACCAGTCCAAATTGCACATGATTGAAGTTCGAACCTCGACTCTACTATCATGGAGAGAATTATGCCACGCTATACAAACATCTTAGACAACAAGGCCGCCAATATAGGTGGTAATAGTAGTAGTACGTTCTATCACCCACATAGGAACCTACTCTAATTATTATTATTGGCGCTCAAATTGAGTGTTTAGTGTTAAATGTTGATGTTCTAACTATGTGTTTAGAAAGTGAACCTCTGACCGTAAGTATGTTGCACTACTCGAGAATTAAGCCCAATAAACAGACGAAGATAAAACTAGGATCAATACAAATCTGTTCTCTCGCGTTCGTTTACAGCTTCAAGCTTTCGCACGCATTAAAGGAACGACCACGGACACGACCTCCTTCCACCCCCAGCCCCACCCCCTCACTCCCCAAGGTTTAGAGTCAGCACAAAGGTAGACACCGGTGTCTCGGACTACCTCGTCCACAGCTGGTTCAATCAGATGAACCAGTATTTGCACATGTGATCACACGGAAAGAAGCGCGAGGCTCTGGTTTTCAGTGATCGAATCCCAGGATTGCTGTACTGAGGTTTTATTAGTTATCCTAAATGTTTCACACTTTCCCTCTTCACAAACTGTGGGTGCACTTCCTCTAATTTAGATCATCCTCATCTCCTATCTCATTAGTGTGACTATGTGGATGGATGGAAAGGTATAACTTATCTACGGTAGGAGTGTAGGTTAGTGACAGCTAGAGAAGGGTCTTTACTGCAAACATTGGCTGAAGGTCATTAACGTCAACCTATCCATATATAATTTTTATTTGCTTAGTGATAATATATTTATATTAATAAAATGAAGAGTTTGTCTATCACGAACATTACGCGATATCTACCGCAAGCTGAGGGCTGAAAGTTTAAAATTAGTAGTCCCTGTGCACGAACATGTGCACCTCGAAGGTATAATTTTTTTAATATTTGATTATATATTTTTTTAACGAGTCGGAAGAAATAAAATGAAGACTTTTTTCTGTCTACTTGAAGGGAAAAAAAGCGTTGCCCGGGGTATCAAGCTATTAATTACGCAGTTATACCAGATAACGTCGGATACTTCTACTAGTTATCAATTAAAAGTATTATAAAACAATTCCAATAAAACTTCCAGCAATGTTTCTAATAAAGAACCTTCCGTTAGCTCTCCCAATCTAACTGTAGATGAGCTATAGTAACTCACGGAAAAGGATAAATAAAAACAATTGAATCGCGCGCCAAACGCAAGTTCTCGGCGAGTGCGAGAAACAATAGAGGCTCGCAGGGACCTGGCACGCGTGGTTTGTTTGTCACGAACGAGCAGCCTCACGCTCAAGTCTCTACATCTTGGACTCGGGATCACTGGTAGATTTATAGACGTCGCTCATGTGTAATGGAAGGCATCGGCTGTAAATATAAAGTGGAAAAATAATTCGGATCAATCTATTCTTTTCTTCCTAGATAACGAAAATAACACACAACAACGATGCATCCATCGAGTTGGTCCTGAAAGGGCGAGTTTGTTATTTGTGCATGTGGGGGATGAGGGAAGGGGTTGTAGAGTTAAGAAATGGGGGCAGAGAAGAAGAGTATCCGGGCGTTCTGCCCATTTCTTATTCACGCCTCCGCTCTGCCCGGAAGGGAAAAGGGAGGGCAGGGGGGAATATATCGGTAGGCAATCGATAGTGGCTACGATATTCGAGAGATGTGACGTCACGGGTATTAATGGACTGGTTACTCCCCTGCACTCATACAAACCGTCCATTAGCTCTCGTGGGAGATGCCACGCATAGTTGTACGGCCCAGTTGTTGGCTCCTTCAAGGACGAAGAAAAACGAACATTTTATGTTAATTGATTAGTCTTTATTTACACAGTTATTTTCGGATGAAGTAACTTTTATATCAGATTTCTACGAGATATATTATTTCCATCTGAAAGTGAGGAGGATGTATTTTTTGTTAGGAAAACTGCCATATTGGACTAGGAAATTCCTTAAAAATATATAATATATTAAGAGAGAGCTTGACGTACTGAACGTCATAACATTTCTTTTTGATTTATGGAACGAGAACAAGTTTTTTTTAATAATTTGTGATTTATTGAGTTTTCAAATCCTTTTAAGTTATGATGTAAACGGCAAGTTATCTTAAATCCACGTGGGTTTTTACGAAGAGAACAGTGGAGTGCGGTGACTTTTCTCAAACAGGACTAGGTTCGAATATATCTTTCATAATGGGGCTAAAGAGGAATACTCTCCATATAATGTACAATAAGTAGATTAGCAAATACACTTTTACAGGTCATAGGTTACGCAATCTAGCTCCCTTCAACTGATTCACAATATTTAGACATGGAATAAACAAACAAATACATAAATAACGATACAAATTAAATAAAAATATGAATAAAATAAACAAATAAATAAGTAAACAAGAAATAAAAAAATAATAGTGGAATCCTGCCTGTATGTGTATATTAGTGAAATCCTTCTGTCACCTTTCCGAATGAATTGTCGTTAACAGTGTCATAGTATGATTTTTGACTCTGCATTTCATCTAGCAAGCCTTTTTTCAACTGACAACAAGGAAAGTGTGAAGAGCCTATTCTCACACTGGGTGGTACCTACTTTCGTCTTAATATGTTTCAAACAACAGTGGATGTGCTCACTGGTATTGTTGATAACAAACAACATTAATTTATATCTTTCTTGGAACGATTCTTCTGCTAAGTTTTTTCCTCCAGGAACTTCATAATCTTCAGTCACAGTCTTGTCTGAAAAGTCTAATAGTCTGTAGACTAATTCCCTCTGAAAACTGCCAAAATTTAAAATACTACCGGAGCGTGATTCAAGTGACAAAAATAAACTGTCAGGAAATCGTTAGAAGGTTAATGTATAATCATCAGCTCATTAAGATCTTGAAACCTCAGCTCCATTTGCCCAATCATGTGTCAATAATTCCATTATAAAGACGCGCATATTTATTTCTGGGATTCATTGAGTCATCTTCTCTACATCTCTTCTTAGGAGCTTCCAAAGTGTCATTATCCTCTAATGTACGTCTCTTCAAAGACGTTTCTAGCATCTTTGAGGTGATAAATCGTTGCTTTTACTTTAAAGATGCAGTATTTCACATAGAAAGTTTTGATTTGAAGAATTTTTAATAATGAGTCAGTAAGATAAAAAAAAAGTGGTTGAAAACCTTCAGTAGAAAGGTGAAATTCATATTTCTCAATGATGACGCATACCCTTTAGCAGTCACGAAAGCATCAGTGTCCCAACTACCTGGATTTTCAGCTATATTCTCAAAAAGCTTTATGAGTTCTGCTTTAATTTCATCACCGTGTTCACAATTCTAGAATTGTAGTTCCACCTTGTACTGGCAATTGTTGGAAAACCCTTCTTTACGTCAGATTGATTAAGAGCGTTAATTCTTCTCGATAAATGTGAAAATAAATTTGGGATGCCACTCAATGTCTTAAAACTATCTTGCATTCTGTTATATGATTCACAGACTGAGAAAGAATAAGATTGAGTTTGTGAGCATAACAGTGGATGAAGAGTGCACCTGGGCACCTCTTTTTCACAATTGTATGTACGCCATTTAAATGTACAGAAAAGGCAGCGGCTCCATAATATGCTTGTGCAAGTTTTTGCTCACAGTTAAAACGAGAGAGGATTCGAAAAACATGCTCACTTAAAACAATTGCAGTACGATCACTGCTGACATCTGAAAAACCAATAAATCTTTAATAAATGTTACCATCTTTCACATATCAAGGACTGTCAAAAGTGAGTGAGCTTTACAATGTCCATAGTTTCGTCCAACATTATTGCTAGAAAAAATGCGTCATTTATTTCTGACTTAATCTGTATCCTAAATTGATCACCAGCACATTCAATTATGTCGTTTTGAATTTTGTTGGAGGTTGCTTTAAACGCCCCCCTACTGTGGAGATGAAAATCCAATTTACTATCGTATTTATAAAGTAACTGCATTAGTTCAATATAGTTTCCCCGGTTAAGGGAATCTTCCCTTCGTCGTGACCTCTGAATGGCAGCTTTTGTTTAGCCAAAAGACAGCACACATAAATTAATCGTTTCAGAAGTTCCTGGTTTGAACCAACCTCTGCATTATGTTTTAAAACGTCTAGCATTTTTTGCTCACTCAGTTGAAAATCTATTTTGTTTTTCACGAAAGTTTTTAATTTAGTTATTGTGGATAGGTGAGAGTGAGTCTTTTCATGGCGCATCTTGGCTTTGCAAAATTGCTGATATCAAAAGGCCATTATTATTTCACACTCCCTGATTTATTTCGAACTACACACAAGGCCACAATACAGCCTGCTTCTTGATTTGCATGCAGTTAACCATTTTGATTAAGTATAATATTCTGTTTTGAAATGACGTGTATATTCTTTCATTTTTAAGCAGAAATGTCTGGAGTTGGCCTACCTTTCATTATTACTTGCTGCTTTTCTTCAAAAGTGAAGGCTTCAAATGAAACTGCGAAAAATTGGCCGAGAGCACAGCATTGTGAAAGGTGATCGGCACTTCTACACCCCTCTGAACTACCTTCATTAACCCTACTACTTGTCTCAGGTCCCTTCCCCAAGTTTTGTTATGGGGGAACAGTTTCCAAATCCGAGTTCCCTTCAATATTTCACACTTTCAAACACTGTCAAACTAAATTAACTATCGAACACTTTAACACGTCACAAGATCTATTTCATAATGGGAACAATTACATAAGCTTAGCAACCACACTACCACTTATAAGAAGCAAACAAAAATTACATTTACTTGTAAAAGAACGCCAAGCGTTTGCATATATCTTATTATACAGGCATACTAGGCTGGCTTCCGATGTTAGTTGGGGGAGGGGAAAGGGGCCACGCGCGAATATCATTTGAGTATCGCGAGAGTATTGTCACTTTAGGGAAGGGGGGGGGGGGGGCGCACAAATAGCGATTATATCGTTGAAATGCATCAAACTATAATTTAGAAAAGACGGTAGTGAAAACACACGATGAAATAGAATGCATAGAACTACCCCCAAGGGTACCTAGCAGAGATTCAAACCTCATACCTTAATCACCAATAATTCAATATATTACGATACTGACGTCATGTACCACGTGATCACTGGTGAGAGTAAGACGTCACGAAGGAATCATTTTAGCATAACTACAGCCGGTACTATCTGCAAGGCCCAGATTTTAATGACATGTCATCTTTTTTTGGGTACATCACAGACAACTATCATGGAGGGTTGTGTTGGGAAGTTGAAGCATTTATTTGTAAAACAATATGAAGCAGTTATTTGTAAATCAATTCAATTATATTATTATTATTATTAGCACCGCGTCTTAGTACCCGTTCGGGGTGTACGCACTTACGCTAATGTGTAATGGTAGGGTGATTGTGAGATGAAATGAAGGACCTACAGTTTAACGTTGAATCCAAACCACGGTGGGGCCTGGCATTACACACATTCACAAGATGTCTTGTCAGAGGTGTAGGAAGGGTTTGGTATCAGATAAATCTGTGCCGGGACTGAGGTTGGAACCCCGGCCGCTAGCACAGAAGTCCGACACCTTACCCCTAGACCCCAGGTCACCTACCATTTAATTATATTGAGCAGGATGCAAGGTTATAGCTTATATTTGGTTGAGTGTGTGTTTGATTTAGTCGTGTGCGTTCATTAAGAGTTTTTGGTTGAATTTTAGATTTGTTTGTGTTGTTGTTGTTGTAAATTTGAGATCTATTTTTAAAACATTTAGGCCATCAAAGTTTGAGCCCTGATTATCAGGTCATCTTAGTTTCCACGAAGTAAAATGTAAATACAAATTAAAAGTTTACAGAGAACGCGAATATTGCAGGAGTAACGAAAACTCCTTGTGATGGTAAAAACCTAAAAGAGGGTAGAAGGTGGGTGAGAGGGTAGGATATAAGATTCGAGAAGAATCGAGGCTACTAACTAGGCTTAGACAAGAGCATGCCAAGCCAACCCGCATAGATCGCCTTCGGACAAACCTACACAGAAGTGAGCTAAAAAAAAATCTACCACTCCCTGTATGGGGGTTGAGGGGCTTAACCCTTACCCGATATATAGCCCCGAGGGGGGCCCAAAGCCTCCATCCAGCTTCCTGCCCACGCTGACGGCAAAAAAATTAAATAAAGAATAAAAACGTTGGACTAACAAGAAAACCGGTTCATAACACGGCCTTTAGGAGTATCGGTTTTCATAACCGATTTATAGTAGGAAGATTTATAACTGAAGAAGCTGAAAATAAGAGAGTGGGAGGGGGGAGAGATATGAGGTGAAGGGATAAAGAAATGTGAGCCTAAAAAAAAGATTTCAACTTTTACACAAAGAGAAGTTGAAGGTTCTTTACATGTCTTTCATGTCATACGCTTGATGGAGTGGGTTAAGATTACAGAGGATTTCATAAGTTAATAAACCTTTCTTTGGCCCTACGTTACGAAGCTTATACATGATCAGCTCCAGAACGAATAGCAAGAGACGAAGAGAACGTATATGATCTAAGTCTGTGTCTAAGAACCTATATATAGGTTACCTTGTACAGTCAAATTTTCATGGTAAGGCCTTTAGAAAGTACAAACATATTCTATTTCGGTCAAAATTGATAGCATTTTACCATTTAGTGAGTGGTTTTTGATAGGCATTAATAATGGCTATACAAATTAATACTCCAGATCACATGTTTTGACGTATGAATAGTATGTGAAAGTATAAATAGTAAAACAAAAGACTTTGCTTATGAAAGTAGACTGTACTCACATCGATACGTCGATTTTTAACATAATTTTTCTAAAAAAAATTCGTCTGAAACGGTGGCAGGGGGTAAAGGCATCAGAAGGCGTAGCAGCGATAATTTCAGCAGGAGGGGCATTGGGGAGGGCACATCCTCCAATTGCCGAGCTATGAAAATATTCTAAATTATAACAGTTCTAGAAGCTATTGAAGAGTTTTATTTATGGCGACATAATCCCCTAAATACGAAAAGCTAGGAAAAATTCTAAATACGAAACACCTCTAGAAGCTCTCTAAAGTGTTTTTTTATGGTGACATCACCCCTTAATGCCGAAGGCTAAGAAAAATTCTGAATATTAAACACCTCTAGAAGCTCTCTGAAGTGTTTTTTATGGTAACATAACCCCCTAATTTGTACTTGTACCTTAATTTTGATATTGTTTGAACCATAATTAAAGCCATATATATTTTGTTCATAAAATCGAACCCTCAACCCCCCCCCTGACTACGGCCTTTGGCATCAGTATCGTCTGGTATGGTTTACCGATGAGTGGTGTTAGATAAACGACCGGATTTACCGTGGCGAATTTCCTCAAATAGTTTCCCATTGTCCTTTAACACAAACTTGGGTGCATTACACCTTCCTAGTCCCTACTCTTATTAATGTAAATATGCGGTTAACCCAGAGTAAAAGTATTACACTAGGAAGGGGGATGGGAGTTTTTTTAAATCGTTTTAATTTAAAACAATATTGCGTAGTATTACTTAATCTATGGCAGCGGCTTCCAAACTTTTTGAATGGTGTTCCACCCAACAATATCCGTAATTTGGAGTACCAGCAAGAAAATGCTGAATATTTATTTCGGTACATTTTTAATGGTGCCCAGGGATATAATAACACAGATTGCGCGGCTGCACAAAATGTCTGAGCTAGGATCAACGTTGCCACCACTTCAACCACTGTTTGAATCCGTTTTACTTTTGGATCGACGTGTTACGAATATGTTTATAAGATGTGATGGGGACTTATCTTTATCCGATTATAATTAGCTTGTTTTGATTAACTTCTGACGGCGTACCACAGTTTGGGAACCACTGCTCTATGTCATTAGGAACTCGAAAGTTAAATGATGCACTTACAAAATTAGGCTGGCTATCCCTATCTTAATCTAGCTATATTCAGTCCACCACATTACATTCCCACCAACACATTAAGGTCCATTCTAATGTTATACTCTCATCTGTATCCAGGTCTTCTCAATGGCATCTTCCCATTGGGTTTGCTAGTAAGATACCCTGAACACGGTTAAAGACTTTTCCATTCGCGCTGCCTGTCCTGCTCGTCGTAATCTAAGAGATTTGACTATCCTAACACTGCTTGTGGCTAGTACAAGGTATGCAACTCACCATTACGTAACCCCTCCACTCACCAGAAGATTCATAGCTTTTTGAACCAAATATCTTCCTAAACACCTCGTTTTCGAACACCCTAATTATTTGTCATCATGTAAGATACCCCGTTTCACAACCAGAGAAAACAAACGGTAACATGTCATAATATTTTAATATTAATTATTGATACGTTTAATACTAAGATGAAAACTTTTCTAAATAAGGTATAGGCTAATTACGTGAATAATAATAATAATAATATATAATAATATATATTATTATTATTATTATTAGCACCGCGTCTTACTACCCGTTTGGATTATACGCACTTATGCTAATGTATAATGGTAGGATGATTGTGAGATGAAATGGAGGATCTACAGTTTAACGCGGGATCCGAACCAAGGTGGAGACCTGGCATTCCCCACATTCACAAGTTGTGATTAATACACGTCTTGTCAGAGGTGAAGGAAGGGTTTGGTAATCAGATAAATCTGTGCCGGGACCAAGGATGAACCCCGGAACCCCAGTACATAAGTCTGACACTTTACCCCTAGAACGCCAGGTCACCTAATTACATGAAAATGAGCTAGGATTTAATATATAAAATCATATTGTAAAAGTAAAAAAAAAAAAAACGTTGAATTTGAATTCCAGCTACCCAAGCTAGAATTAAAACCAAATGAACCTTAAACCACCTTTGGCAGTAAATATGATATAGATGTAAAAAAAATTACTTTTTACGAAAATATTGTATTATTTACTTGTAAAATCGTGTACAGCGTCGCGTAAATAACCTAGTTACTACCTATCCGTACACACACTAATTCAGTTGAAATGCATTCTATCATTTAACCATTAGTTAGATTTACCAAGTAAAATGTAAAAGGAGATAGCTCTGATTTAACAGACTATACAATATGTAATGTCCGTTGAGAGGCCTTTTATAAAGAACAGTAAAGAAGGAACTATGGGCCCCTCTAAATAGCGCTTATCTCCAAATAAACAGACACAAACTCTCCTAACAGTGTAAAATATGACGGACTAAAAGCTTGCTGGCTTCAAAATAGTCTCTTTTATTTCACTTTATCCCGGTTCTCAGAATGGTAACCGGTAGTGCAACGTAAAAAACCCTCCCACCCTTTCCAAACCATCCTTAAAAAAAAGTTATTTTCCCTTTAGCTTTGCCCCTTAGTGGTTAATAAAGCCAGGAGCAACAGCCCGGATACTTAATCCTATTGTTCTGAAAAAAAAAAAATCCACGGCTTTCTCCTTTACTTGAAAATAATTCAAGGGGAGAAAAAAAAACACGCACATGGTTTTACAATCATAAGCTTTAATAATACCCCCTGGAATAAAAAAAAACCCAGCCAAATATCCTCTTGCAGATTTTAAAAGTAACTTGCAAGACATAAAGAAGTATTCTATTGTATATGAGCTTAGTGTTATGTTCTCGTGATTCGCTTCAGATATTGTTACAAAAAAAAAAAAACGACATATATACACACATGAAAAAATACTTAAAAGTACGAAACTTTTGGAAGGAGAACCATGGAGTGTTAGCAGGGGGGTTGCAAAATACTTTATTGAAGAGTTTACCTGAAATAGCTAGAAGGAAATTGTGATCCCTCCCGCTCCCCCCAACATAAAATATATAGTTTTGAAAAACATTTTAATAGTATGTAAGAAACGGGTAGATTATTTGTAATATAATTCAATTTGTGGTACAGTTGTACAAATTGTTTAATTTAGCATAAAAACATATATGTAATATAATAATATTATTATTATAGGCACTATAATTTAATTCATATATGAAAATATTGGTAATAATAATTACAAGTTATGATATCTTTTAATGACAAATATGATACAATCATTGAAATTATAACTTTTTATATGTTTGTTATAATTTCAATGATTGTATCATATTTGTCATTAAAATATATCATAACTTGTAATTATTATTACGAATCTTTTCATAAATGAATCAAATTATAGTGCCATTATTATTATTATTATTTATTATTATTATTATATCTATATTATATTACATCGTGTATATGTTTTATGCTAAATTAAAACAATATGTACAACTTTACCACAAATTGAATTATATTACAAATAATAAAATATATAGTTTTATGTAAGCTATGTTGAGAATCGCCAATTAAACCGGGATAGTTTTTTTTTAAGCAACGCGCATTATTCCCCATTCAGATTATACTTTTATGTACTGGTTACGCTAGTGGCTTAGGAATGAGAGGTTGAATTTAGAGGAAATGTACACACATTTGCATGGAGAGTGGGAAATCATTTTGGGAAAAAACCTTCGGCACATAAGACTAATATCGAAGCCCGATCTATCCATCATCGGCAGTCTAGTCTATTGTGAGAGTAGCGCCTTAGACCATGTGGCCACAGAAGCGGATCAGAATACAGCCAAACACATATTTTCGGATAGTAGGACAAATTATTTAAATTAATTATAATATTACTGCTGAACTAATTTTATTTTTCGCCAGTGGTCGCACAGTTTAAGCCGCAGTGGTTGGCAGTCTTGGACCCGCAGGTCTGATACGATCCCCGGACTAATTTTATCTGGCCCACAAAATATTAAGCAAACAAACAACTGGGTTTCATGAAAATCGACAAGTAATAACTAATTACCCTATTAGAAATATAAAGTCGAAATTTTGTCTCGATATTTTTTTTCAAGACGGCTCGCCATATTAAAAAAAATACATCATACGGCCCGTGATATAGATCAAATCTCGGTGAGGTGCACTAGAAGTGGTTTTCCAAAGTTGATTTATCAAATCCTCTATTCACATTAATACGAGCGCATTTTATCTTGTCACCCATTCTTTAGCCTTTAAAATAGGTCGTTAATAGCTTTGGTGTTGAACGTGGGCTTCTATTATACAAAGATAGTTTTAATTACTAAGAAACCTTGTGAAGTTTAATTTGGGATTGGCCGAACTGTCAATATTAAAGAGTAAATCAATTATTTAAATAAGGTACTTGTTAGGGTAGGTTAAGTGCACCTATATATTAACATTGTGCACAGATCTAATTGAATTCTTAGCATACCAACGTGTATACGTACTGATAACACAAACCACGGGCATACAAATCAGTTCAAGTGTTATACAACAATCTTCCGGACCACCTACCCTACACAAAGCAGAGGTGGCCCAAACCCGCACCCACGGGTGCACTTGCACACGCCGGCTCTTTTGCATGTGCCCATCAAGCTATTCATACGGAAATTGAGTTCCCTTTGAAAATAAAAAAGAGAAAAATATATATTGATCCATTTTCTGAACATGTCAAAAATTGAAAGAAACGGTCGGTTTGATAGCAAAATATATGATGGACACACAGAAAAACTGTGATAATTTTTCAATCAAAGATTTGTATTAATACAATGTACGAAGCGAATGTTGAAGAAATGAAAAAAGAGATTTTGGAACTAAATAACTTATCGCTCAAGTTTTGCCATACAGACAAACATTTCTTGAAACTACCAGGTCACACAAAATTTCCTTTCGGAATAATCTTTGCAGTGAAGATTAAGGCATATTTTGGATCATCTAATCTGTGCGAGCTAGCATTCTTCATAGTGAAAATTTTGTAAATGAAAATATATATCGCACATTTCAAATGCTAAGTGATTGTTTAAATTCTTCTGTGTCAAATTATGATCCAGACCTTAAAAAGATAATCAGTGAAATGAAGTTCCAACTGTTACATTAAAAATCACATATCAATATACATTTTTCTGAATGTCTCATTAAATGATATCTTCTTTGTAGGATAGTGTGACTTATTGAATTGCCAAAATAAATTATTTATTTTAACATAATTATATATACAGTAGCCACATGGCTTCTTTGGTGCTGACTGACAGCTCACATCTGACAGCTGACGGCTTTGAAAAGTTACCAGACCAAATTATGTATCCCTACGCCGAACTATATGATCTGCAAAAACATGTGTTTACCAGCTGTCGCTTTTGAGAGTAAAAATTTATGTATATACCTAAATGTTGACGGTCAGAAGTCAGCTGTGAGCTGTCAGTCAGCACCAAAGAAGCCATGGGGCTACTTTATATGTGTGTGTGTGTGTTTGTTTGTTTGTGTGTGCCCACGAAAAAATTCAGAAATTAAGATGAACACTTGGTGACATAAAAAAAGGTCGGCAGCCACTACTTTAAAGGATGATACCGGTTCAAGTGTCCTATTTCAGCAATACTACAGGTCTCACCCTATGAAGAATGACACCGGTTCTAGTGTCCTACCTCAACAATACTACAGGTCTCACCCTGTGAAGAATGATACGAGTTCAAGTGTCCTACCTCAACAATACTACAGGTCTCACCCTGTGAAAAATGACACCGGTTTAGTGCCTAGACTCGTTTAGAAGACGCCTCAATCGAACCAAAAAGCTATTCCGTCCAGAGAGAGAGAAAGGACACTCATCTAATTACATCGGCGATCAAACAGACCCACTTTCTTAAGTAATGGCCTCCAACGTCGTCATACTCAATAAGATAATCCAGAGGGCATAATTAAAATGTATTCATCACACAATCCTTCAGCTCTTTCCATTACGCAAATATTTCCTTAAAGACTCCGCTTACGTACGACACACAACACACACAAATATTCCTTGCATCGATCTTTTTTTAATAATGTTTTCATCTTGATGAAATGAGAATGTAAGTAATTATGTTATTAAAAACGGTTCATTGAACCGCAAGTAAAAGAGCATTTATTAATGTTGAATAAGTTTTAGAAAGGGAACTTTAAAGATAGAGAGGTAATTAGTGTCGTGACTAATTAAGCCCGGTGTATTCAAGTCAATCCGTGCGCACGCTGCTCTGTCTGCATCTCTCTCTCTCTGTCTTTATACGAGAGGGGGACAAAGAGATGAGAAAGAGTAGAGGAAGAAGATTGCTCGAAACTAGCTTTATTACCATCAAAATTCTTAATTGGAACGTTGGGATTAAGAAATTTTGGTTAGAATTTTAGTCAATGCAACTTAGTATAATTGATCAAGCGACCGCTTTGTAATGTTGACCTTTGTTCACGTCGGTAATAACTTATTATTTATTAATAAAGAAGTTGGGGAAATTTTTGACGGGAATATGGAAGGATAAAGTCCAGTGGGCATACCCCGAAGGTGATGGGTAGACATAATGAAAGAGGACCTTAAAGAACTCGGGATTGAGGATCCGTCGAAATTAGGCGATGACCGCAGGGTTTGGAGGATTATAGTAGAGGCCAAAATCCACTTTGGATAACGGGACTCTAGATTTGTGCATTATTAAATTATTTTAAGTATTTAACGTTCACTTTCTGAACCAACTGATTAAACCAGCACACGGGAATTCCTATGGGCGAGAACGAAAAGGCCTACCAATTTTGCCGGAAAAGGTATCTTCTCATATCTTCCAGGGTTCTTTAACATGCCACAATCGACATGGGGCCGACGGATTTACTTCCCCACCGAAGGAAGTTGTGCTACGTACTTTTTTCATGCTAGAAAGATCCGTAGACCTCGACTGGATTTGAACCCACTAATACATTGTCCTGGGCGAGCATTTTACCCTAAACTATTGAGGTCGACGAACCCGATATTGATAGATAGACTGTTGATGATAATACACTATTTTTACAACACAAATAGCTCTCATCAGTGGATACTAGGAATAAACGTCAATCTCGCCTAGTCTAGTCTGTCGGTAATGGTGAGGTTGAGGTTTGAATCTCGGCCGAATGTACCGAGAGTAATTTTTATCAAATGGTTCTACTCTACTCCTTTACGCTAACGCGAGTGTATATCCTCCAGAAAATCGATTCGAGAAAATCGATTTGTTCTCTTTTTGCCCTTCTGTAAAATACTCTTAAATTTAGGGTTAGACATTTAATTACAAAAATTCCTCAGGTGTGACCTTATGAGTTGCCATCTTGTATATAGTAATAAATAGTATTTAGATATAACGTTTAATCAAAATCATTAACGCGAATTTCGAGAAAATCGATTTTTTCTCTTTTTGTCCATCTGTAACCTACCCTTAAATTTAGGGTTAGGCATCTAATTCCAAAAACTCCTCAGTGGTGACCTTATGAACACTCCAGATACCAAGTTATAGCCCAATCTGTAATATAGTTTAGGCTCTATGCAAAAACCACTTTTTGGTTTCAGGTCATGAAACTTCGACATTTATCGAACTCTCAAGTTCTTATTTTTCGACAATCACAACACTTTCTCTCCGAGGTGTCGAGAGAAAGTAAAAAAGGGCGACCTCAGTCATGGGCAGTATCATACGATAAGTAGCTCTGACTTTAGTTGAGTACCTGATTTCGTTGAAAGTATGGGCCTACCTAATTCGGTGACCGCACGATCTAGGGCGTCACTCTCGCAATAGACTTGAATGACGATGACGGGGAGATCAGCTTTCGATCCCAGTCGGGTGTAGGCCACTAAGGGTGTTTTTTCCTAAATTGTTTCCCTCTATTATCTCGAAACAAATGCGGGCACACTTCCTCTACGTTCAGCTTTCCTCACCCCTAAGCCACTAGCGTAAGTATTACATAAGCTTAACACCAAATATTTAATAAGACGCAGTACTAAGAAATAAAAAGGAGTAGTCTTCACGGGATGTGTGAAAGCAGAGGCGATAACGAGTGATCCGAAAATCACCAAAGTCAAAACCCTACAGTTGTTATAATTTTTGTGTGTGAAAAAGGGGGGAAGGGGCTAGGGGAAGGGAACAAGGGGTTGCTACATGTGATAGGTCGCAAGAAGTCTCCCAACGAGAGATAGCAACGCTCCATCAGACTCGAAATAAGAACAATATAGTTTCATTGATACAAATTACACCGACCCCTGTAAGCTGTCCAAATGACACAGCTCCCCCACAATTCTTTCCAAAGGAAAGAGGTGTGTGGGGGTGGGGGGTGTGTGTTAAGGTTCACGAGTTGCCAACCAGCGCCTTCACTAATTTCCTGGCGTCCCGTTGAGAGGATCTCGCTGGAGTTTTTCATCAAATTGTCCGTTTGGACACTATTCAATTAGGAAGAAGTGGTTTCTCTTTCTAATTTAATCAACCACAAATAAATAAATTAATGCCTATACTGGATGAGCTAGGAGTTGAAAGAAACTGATTTACCCCACAGAGGATCATTGTTCGAGCCTAAAATGTACCTAAAATGTGTACTTATTTGTGTAAAATTCTGCATATTATCCAGTTACTAATCATTTCTGCTACTGAGGTTTTACTTGATTCTTAGTGCGTTGATAAAAAGGCTTTCATTAAATACCCACGTAAAATATTACTTTAAAGATGAACACAATTTTTCATACTTTTTGTTTACAAATTCAGACCACTCGATTTATTCGAGGGACCGGTAATAATATTCTGACAGTGTTTAGTGGGGATATTTTACCCCCATCCACAATGGGACTAACGTATTTTCTCAAAATACTCCTTCCGTGGCTATCCATAAACCATGTAACGGTGTTTGGAGGGAGCCCTTGTCTACATGATGTTACATGTGGGAAGGGCAGACACATAACGGTGTCACGTAACAAAGAGCTCATACTTTATAAAGTTAAAAAAGTTAATATATATATCTATATACTATTGGTCATGTTTTCACCGTTAGTAAAACTTACTTTCAGATAACTTCTTATTTTTATATTAAATCTGATTCTCTCTTTTAGGCGCACAAAAGTTTCCTTGTGAAATAATGACATTTTCTCTTAATGTGAAATGTTACGTAGCACAGGTTGGTGGTGTGGAGAAGGGGGGTTCAGGCTAAATGTGTGCTGAGGGTGTGTGATGTTACATAGGAGCGGGGTGGGAGAGAAGGGCCAAACAGTATGAAAATGCGTTACGTGGTTTATGAATTACCCCTTCTACATAATATGCTTTAAAAAAGTATACTCTATGGTTTCCAGCCATTAAATAGTGTGTTAGTTTTAAAAATATATAGTTGTGTATTTAAAAAAATATATATTTTACCAACCTAAGTTGACGTGAGATAAGGTCATTTTTTTTGCAGTTTTTATGAAATATATATATTTGCGAAAATAAACAAAAATATTTCAATAGATAAATTTAATTTAATTTTATAAATATTGATATATCAACAGCTCCAGAAATGTGAGGAATGCCAGGTCTCCACCGTGGTTCGGATTCCACGTTAAACTGTAGGTCCTCCATTTCATCTCACAATCATTCTACCATTACACATTAGCGTAAGTGCGTATAACCCAAACGGGTAGTAAGACGCGGTGCTAATAATAATAATAATATAATAATAATAAACAGCTCCAGAATATGTGGCATGTTCATCGTGGTATTATGAACAGAATCTTTTGAAATTAGGTGGTATAAGTCCATGACAAATAATCAAAAATTGGTGAGATTACTTACTATAAGTATAAAATTAAATTTAATGTTTCTACTGAAGCAATATTTTATGTATTTGTCTCATAACGTTTGTTTGTCATAAATACTGAGAATATACTTATCTTAACTAGCATTCCCTCCCATACCACCTGGAGTTAGAATAAGAACCTTAAATTGTGAAGGAACATACCCAATACATAATTTCTGGTGGTGACCAAATGAAATATGTGTTCATTAATAATTTTCCTGTGGACTCACCATAAAATGTCCAACTGCGGGACTTTGTTAAGAAAAAAATGTATTTACTACCCCTTTAGAGGCAAAGCCCCATGAATCTGACAATCTGTCTACGTGTTTCCGGATTAACGAGCAAGTAAAAGAAGATTTCCCATCTCAAGAAGACGAAAACAAGGCGATCCAATCCCCCCTGGAGTGGATGAGGTACTAGCTAGATTTCTAAGAATTACTTTTCATTCCGTTTTTAACAGTTATAAAGAAACAAAAACACCAGTTTTTGTGTTGTAGCTTCTTCCTTTGAAAGGAAAATCCGGGGTTGTCACAACAACATCTTTGCTGGACGAGACGTCTTGGTTGAGGGACTCCCCAAGTGGAAACAAAGAGCCGAGCTTCCTCGACCCAAAAAGCGAAATTACGTAAAAATAGAGAGCTTTGTATAAATCATTTCATATTCTGATATTGGATACAATCTTTAAAAAACATTATATTTGAAATAACAATGTTATAACCATGACGGTGGCCGTACGGTCTAATGCACCAGGCTCACAATATACCAAGATACCCAATGACGTAGAGTTCAGGATTCAAATCTCGGATGGTTGCAATGGGGTGGGAGGGGCTTTCCTGATTAAAATATGCCGTTAATAAACAAATTAAAGATAAACTATTTAAATTAAGTTAAAAATGCAGCCTGCCCCGAAAGTAAGCAAAGCAGGTTGCATATTTTTCAGGCATACCCCTTCCCAGTCTCCGGCTGAAATCGTCACGTAGGCAACATTTGTTTCAAGATAAAAGGAAAGACACATATAAAACAAAGTTGTCACACGGAGAGAAGGAAAAAAAAATCGAAAAGATATTAAAATTTAAAACGTTGCAGTCAAAAGTATGTCTAAGACATGAATCTCTTTACTTTTGTTAAAGTCTATTTTAAGGAACGTTCCTTCAACACTGCCCCAACTAGCCCACTCCATGCATGCAATGTTGGAGGAATTAATTCATTAAATAAACAGCACGGCAGCTTCGAGGCAACGCGGTACACTCTGTGGTCAAATAAAATTCGACAATGATAGAAACATATCTAAGGAAATCTCATTAAAACATCCTGAAAACAGGATAAGCTTTTGCATGGAAAGCGCTTCGTTATATTTATATCCCCTTACCTTCCGATTCAATTGCACCGCCACACATAAGCAAACCATTTAAAAACAACCAAAATGAAATTTGGAACGATGCATCATCTTTATATCTAGATACAAATTGTACCGGGGTCCGTTCGGAGACTATCTGAAATATTGATTTGACGACATAGGTCTTGAGGGCGTATTTTAATGAAACTCTATTTTGGGACTGTGTTCAACCAAATCCCATACACATGCAAGGTAAGAGTTATTTACGGTAGTATTCTTAAAAAAAACAAAAAACAAATCAAGCTTTGTAAATATAGCTCAAGCCAAACTTATCTTAACCAACACCCCAGAAGTTAAGGGTTCAATTTTTTTTTTCTCAAGAAAACATTTGTGAAGATGAGACTCCAGTAAAGTTTAGTAATAGAAATGTGGCATTTTAATTTTCACACAATACAAAACTATAAATCAAGTGTAAAGTTGATTAGGTGGCATTAAGAACGACCCCCCCCCTCCCCCCCCCAATGAGATTATTTTTAAGGTTGAACCTTTGAATTATTTTATAGTTAAAAATAAAACAATGTTAGGGACCTTTAAAAATAATAATGACAGGTAAAAAAGATTGCCCACTCTTAATGAAGTTTTAACCCTTTTCTGGTAAAATTTCAACGAAAACGCTAAAGTTGTCAATATAACCATGAAAATATCGTGAAACACCTCACACTATTTTTGCTCTAGAATTGTGAACTATAAGTTTCAGAAAGAACAGCAATTTTTCAACAAATCAAAAAATGCATTGCGTAGCGTTAAAATGTAGTCGAAAGTGGAAGGTAAAATGCCAACGCAGTGCTGGTTGTTTTCGCAGCTTTTATTGTGTTCTTTTATTGGCTTGTATTAAGGTGGGAGTGTAGGTGGTACGCGAGAATAGGTCAGTGTTGCGGCAGTTTTTGTATAAAACTTTTTTTAGTCAAAATAAATAAAATAATTATCCAGTGGAAACATAGTGCTTAATTTTCTTCACATGTAATGATGACCTCAACAGTTTTTAAATATCTGTCAAGGATGTTCTGGAATTTAATGACAACTTTTTCTCTTCATTTATTTAAGTTTATCATCCAATGCCTCTATGTTCATGAGATAAATCCAACATGTGTTAATATCAATCACCATGTGAGTAAAATTATACACTATAGACGATATCGCTCCACCTTTTAACCTATGATGACGCAAGCAAACCTACGCTAGTGTCCACATAGCATTCACATAGTCATGTTCTTGCATACGGCCCTATGTTTCTACTGGTACAATTTCTATTTATTTTGGTCAAAGAATATGTTTTGCTATAAAAACTGCAAACACTTTTTCTCGTGACCATTACACTCCCATCCAAACCATTCAATCGGAAGAGTAAATATGTATTTAATTAATATTCTTAAAAAAAATTTAGCGTTAGCCTAGTAAGGAACAAAAAATACCCCACTTTCTAGTTTACATACGTTGTGTGTCCTAGAGTCACGCCCCTAGACCTCCAGAATGGAGTTGTACATTACCATAGTACGTTACATGGGAAGTAAGGGTGATTATCTTAACAAACTCCATGCATGGGGCAGAATTTTAATGAGTTTTCTGTTTTGTTCTCCGTGTAACATACTGTGTAGGCAACAAGGAGCCCAACATAATCCAAGGGGTTTCAGAGTTTTCAAATGCCTACTAAATTAAAAATACCAAATTACGGTCACCACAAAAAAAAAAAAAAATTGATCAAATGCAATTATAGCGGACGTAATTCGTGTCGATAGGTAGGGATAGGTGGCGTACTTTTGTAAGTGGGCAATGCACTTTCGAGTTCCTAGTGCCATAGAGTAAGTAATATTATGTAAGCACAGTGAAAATCAATGGGCAGTACAAATATCTTAACATGTGACCAGTGTCTTAATAGCCTTCTGGGCTAGCCGTATAATTACACTAAGTGGGAAAGGTATAATTTAAAAGAAATGTATCAGCATGTTACGGGGAAATAGTGGGAAACAACTGATGAAAATGAAACTCCTGAGCACATTAGGACACCTCTTTGTCATTTAAAAAAACGGTCTTGTTCGTGTGGCCATTGTGGCCATGAGTTTTTGAATTTGTCCTTTCTTTATTGTACAAATCTTCAAATCGACTTGAGGTACCTGTCAGATAATTAGTTATTCGCATTTCACTAATGGGGTTGAAATTAAGACGGTAAAAATTTACAGAAATGTATCAGCGTGAAGGGAGAATGATTAACTACTAACTAAAAAAAAAAAAAAAAAATCAAAAATTAGTATTACTGGGGAAGGTAGGGGTAGGGTGTGGATTGGGGATTGTAGGTGACGTGAAACAGCCTCAGTGTATCCTACCGGGATTTGAATCGGTTGTACAATCTTTTGCAATGATGATGACTTTGACTCCTCGACCATTTATGCGGTTCATAAAATAATTAAAAAAATAAAATGGGACACGAAATAAAACGAAATCACCACTAATTTGAAATAGTAATGGAGTGGAACTATAAACTAAAGGTAAAAAAATGTTGTGCCTTCATGTTTCAACTTTTATTTGAAACATATGAAGCAATTAATGTAAAGTCCTATTCAAATATTAAATGAAGCTGGCGAGAGAGTGGGTGAGTGGTCCAGGAGATTGTTACACCTGCAATGTTTAGTCATTTACAATAACAAATGGAGTGGGACCCTCGGGGCGACAAGGGGATAAGGGACAGTCAAAAAGAAGAAGTCGCTGTGTTCCACGGTCACTCGCATCTATGAAACGTAGACTTAAGGCTCGTCTAGCCTTGTTTGTTGATGACGGGGAGGTCAGGGTTGGAATCCCGGCCACGTGTACTTGGGATAGGTTTTCCGTGAACGGTTTTCCTCCACGCTTAAGTAGGAATACATTTAATTTGGTTTCTACTTTTCTTATCCACACCCCATTAGCGTAATTTTTTTTGCACCGCGTCTTACTACCTGTTAGGTCTATGCGCATATGTACTAATTACGTTAATGAATTGGGAATGCGGAGGATCGAAATTAGAGGAAGTGTACCCTTATTTTCGTGTAGGGAGAGTGGGAAAACTTTTTTTTTTAAATCGGTACCTCCAACCTGGATTCAAGTCTAGATCTCTCTGTCAGTGGCAGTCTAACATAATAGTGACGCCTTAGGCCATGTGGCCACCAAAGAAGGTATTAGCGTAATCAAAATTCGTACAGTCCGAACGTGTAGTAATATAAGGTGGGGAAAATAAATTTTCGACGGATGAGAGTCTCTATGGGACTTGTCTTCAGCGTTGGTTTACCCTCTCTGCATTAACGTGTCATGTAGTGCTGCCAGGGCAAGCAGAGCTTGGTAAAACTGTACCTATCATACGTTACCCCCGTCTAGTTTCCCATTTCACCAATAAGATACAGGCTCCGCTTCACACACCTCACACGAATGTTTCGTAAGACTTTTGCAGGAGCCGAAAACTGCTTGCATACTACTAAGACGAGATTATTTAGTGGGCAATTTCGGGGTATTCAAAAATGGCAATCTCCACTTGCTTCCCTTGACTACCGCTCCACTTCATGATATAGAGGCCATCAGACACGAGTGTGATCGGTGAGGCCAGGCACGCCAATGCCAACTTCATCATTACTGACGGCGTGACTGAGCGTTACCTTGCAAGTAATTACCTAGGATACAACAGAGTTCTCACCTTTGACGGAGGTGTGAAAAAAGGAGCAAAATTAATAAACATTTCTGGGCCTGGGCCGTTCTTTACCAAACGAGGTAATGTTAGAGGAACCAATGATGTGTCGTGTAGGGTTTCCAGGATAAGCAGAGCTTGTTTATACTGTAGCCTACTTGTGATATGTTCTCATCCACTCAACTCCATTTGACGAATCATATATAGACTTTGCTTTATATACCTTAAGTGGTAATTATACTACTTGTAACATTATGGAATTAAATCGACCCGCGCCGGGCGTCGATTGAAACACTACGGATTAATTCCCAGATATAATAATGCTGTGACGATGTTTAGGTTGTCTATAGCTCCGTGGTCGAGCGCCTATCATCACTGTACGGAAAATATACCGTTTAAACAGCTCTCTATAGCTACGAGGTCGAGCACTAATTAAATCGGTATATTAATATAATTAAAGAAAGAGAACTGTTGATGGCTGTTGATTCACACACGGTTTATTTAAATGACATCTGTTAGTTACTTATACATACTCCAATTAAATACTTTATATCGATGCACACTTCTGATATTAATGTTAGTTATTTTATACTGTGAGACTGTGACTGCCAGTGTGTGGCTCTGACTGACTTGTGCGTGGGCGGAGGTTGTGCGGGTGGATCCCCTGCATGTGTGTCGCTGTTTGGGATGCCTGGCTGATACGCACAAAACAATTTATATATGACATACCCCTTGCATCTTTCTCCCCTCGTCAACAGAGTAAAAACTAACTAATAGAAAGAGACCTGGCGACAGGTGTTGTGAGGGCTAGCTTCTTACTAGTATATAGAAGTGGCGTCTTTGCCAAATACTACGTAGTTGTTCCTTTAACAGGAAATATTGTATAAAAAATATATTTTACTGGTAACATCCTGTTCACATTATTTCTGAGAAGCGCGTGTTTCTTCATGGATGAATCATAAAAAGATAATCTACATATATTACTTTAAAGAAAAATTACCTTCATCCATGATTTTTTATATATTTTAGATTGATCCAAACCAATATCATTTCATACTATAAAACCACATGGCTGACCCACTCACTAACATTAATGTTTAACCACTTCCAGATGAACTAGAAACTTGAAATTTGGCAAACTTATAGCTTCTAGCCTGTAACCTGCGGGAAAATCCCCAAACGTTAAAAAAAAAGTATTTCAAAATGGCGGAGCAACTTTAAAGTCAGTGCTGACCTTTCTTTGGAGGTCTCTTGTGGCTAAACGGTAAGACAGCTGTGGAATTACATTAGTTTACATCCACTTTCAAATAAAACTTACTGGGGCAAAGCGAGGCTATTTTCTAAGACGAGAACAATATTCAACTAAATCTGAACGTATAACCTGAACAGGTAGTAAGACATGGCGCTAAAAAAAACCTACCTCTGCATACCCTGGCAACAATCCACGCCATGCCACTGAGAGGGAACGTTGGCGAGCATATGGTTTGAGTCTAGTCTTTATATAATTATGAGAACGTGAGAGGACAATAATAATTACAAAAAATAGGATAATCATTGCCTCTAATGCAACACCCTGGCTCAGTCATTGAAGTGTCTGTTCACTGAGATAAGGGTCCTGGGTTTTATTTCTGGCATGGCTGAAAAAGTATAGCTTATAGCCCGAACGGATAGTAAGACGTATTATTTATATATATATATATATATATATATATATAATTATATCATCTTACTATCTGTTCGGACTATAAGCTTTTTATTATTTTAAGCTGGGTATGAATGTAATACGAGAAAAGGTAAATGTTTTTTGTGTTTTTATAGCAAAACTTTTTTTTTTGCCACAGTAAATAATGTTACTTCGATACAGATATAGGGTTTAATCTTCTTCACAGGTGATATCAACAGTTGTTGAATATTTGTCACGAGTATAGTGGCATTATATGACACACTTTTTAAATGATGTTGAAAAGTTGTCATTAAATTCCAGGACACCCTTAACAGATATTCAAGAAATGTCGTGGTCACCATGTGAATAAAATTAAACTCTTTATGTTTCTATTGACGTAATACTATTTGAAGATGAGTTTTGAGATAAAAATTGCAAAAACACCTTTTCTCGCGTCCACTGCATACCCACTTTAATAAATGCAAAATATAAGCCATCTCTAAAATTGAGTTACAGATCAAATTTCATTGGGTATGACTGTATTAAAAAAGATCTCAGTTTCTTTAGAATAATTGTCAAATACAATTTTACTTTGGTGATCCAACGTTAATTAAAAACGCCTTTGGAGATATGATGTACGTTTTAACACAAAGGGTTATTTAAGTATTGCAATACTTGTCTTAACCTGAAGCAGCATAGGATTTAATTCATACCATAAATGTAGTATGTAGATTGCATCATATAAAACAGCGGTAAGGGAAGTTTTATTTAGGAATATATTTGAGTTATTTAAATTGTACTTTCTGAACTGAATGATATCAGGACATTTCTATGAGCAAGAGCGAAATGGCCTACCAATTTTGCTGAGAAATATATTTTCAAATACGTTCCAGGACTCTTTTACATGCCACAATCGTTATGCACAGACGGTTTTACTTCCCCTCCGAAAGAAGCTGTGCTATGGATTTTTAACGCTCAAGGAAAAAAATCCGTCGACTCCGACTGGGTTTGAACCAGTAAGACTCTGGTCCTGAGGCGAGCACTTTACCCTAAGACCACTGAGGTCGACTTTATAAAGAGCATCTAGCCTAATAACGCTTCTAACATAACCTCTAAACCACGAAGACGGGACTCTCCAGTGCGGCCAGTTTTTCACCGGCCATTTCGGAAACGTTTCTTGCTCACACTTTGGCAAGCCTGAAGAGACAAGCGTCCCACTCTGGTCTATGGACACCTGCATCGCGAAAGCGCTCACTGTAAGCCTCTGTTTTGACCTTGAAAACCTTGCGTCTCGCCATGTGTGTGAGGTGTGTCCCCTCATGAACAAACACGCACACACCTGGCACAATCCTCTGCTGGAGCACCAACTCGTATACTTCTGGCCGGGCTCCAGATAATACTAACAACCTGTCCTATTGTGTGGCCGAAGACAAGAAGCACGCATCTCCTTCCACGTCGGTGTCGCAGAGAAAGATGATTTACAGTTTCTATACCCTCAAGGATAATATATGAATATGCGTCCTCCTTTTATTTAAGAGAGTTAATATAACATTATCAACCTCGGTGGTCTTGGGATCAAGTGCTCGCCTCAGAACCCGATGTTCGTGGCTTCAAATCCAGCCGAGGTCATAGGATTTTTCTTGAGCGATAATAAAAAAACACGTAGTACAACTTCCTTGGGAGGGGTTACCATGTCGATTGTGGCATGTAAATTATCCTTGGAAGGTATGTGAAAATACAAATATTAGTACCTCTTGGAATTGAAGGTGATATCACCAGTCCCTCGGTCATGAACAAGGGAGGGTGATTAAATTCACAACTATCTTGTTGGATACACAATAAAATACGTTAGCCTTGATCACATTTTTACGTCCACGGCTGTACTTTTTCAACCAACGTCAAAACTCGCCAAAAGTAATTATCTCTATTGTGTTCGTAATTCATGAGGGGGAAGAGAGGAAGGGTTTAGCAAACAATAAACTAAAACAAAAGAGGGCAACTTTACTTTTCATCATCGAATGTGGTTCGTGAAATCCTACTCCATTCGGTCCCTAGTGGAGAGGAAAAGTGACATAAATCACTTCGGGCGGGGAAGGTAGCCTCTCGAGGATCGAATACAGTCCCGCTAACTCACCATTAATATTGTCAGTTGCTAGCAGAATTTGTCCCGAGCCACGGGGAAATCCAGAGGAAAAGTAACTGGCGGTGAATATCGTTCAGGTTAACTCTCCAGAGGTAAATATAACAAACAGGGTAGAAGGGTTTGACCTCGCTGCCTCTGTCGAGATATGTCTCGAGCTCCAACTCAAGGGATAAAGATATTCCTCCGTATTTATCTCAATTCTAGGGCCCGGAGAAACGGTTAGGGATGTAGGGAACGAGAGTTAACGGAAGTGTTTTAGAAGATATTATAGCATAACTTTATTTTATATCAAATAAATTTAATATTTCTGCAGTAGAAACAGAGTTTAATTTTCTTCACAAGGTGTCCTCAACAGTTCTCAAATATATGTTAAGGCTGTTTAAAATTTAATTACAACGTTTTTTCTTCATTTAAAAGGTTTGTCATCTAAAGCCATCATGCTTATGACAGATATTCAAGAAGTTTCGTTATCATCATAAGAAGAAAATTAAACTATTTCTACTGACCCAATTTATGATTTATTTTGTCAGAAAAGTGTTTTGCTATAATAACTGAAAAAAAAAATCTTGGGTCCCCTACACTATATATCACCTTACAGTTTTCGTCACAGTTGTATAATATTAATAAACCATGCCCATTGCGTGAATCAAAATAATAATAATAATAATAAACTTAGCACCACAATTTACTACCCGTTCGAGATATACGCTTAAGTACTAATTACTCTAATGGGTTAGGAATTATAAGGTGAAAAGAGAGGAAGCGAGCCCGCATTAGCGTAAAGGGAGAGTGGAAAACCATTTAGGAAAAAACACCCCCAGTTCACCCGAGTGAGATTCTAACCTCGATCCCACCGTCCTCGGCAGTCTAGCTCAACATGAAGCTTGTGCGTTAGCTAACTACACCCCGAGGAGGATTTTTATATATAGAAGTTATTCGTCTACAAAGTAGCCCCGAATGTTGATAAAGCTATAAATGTGATTATGTTGTTAATCAATCTTAAAACTATATATATTAATAATAGATAAATAAGTATATGTTATTTTTTTAATAGAGATAATATTAACTTATTTAATTCCCCCCTAGGGCACATACCAGGTCTAACTTGGCCCTAGGACACGGACAAGAATACACCAAATCCTCAGCCTTACGGAAGTTTCACTGCGCTCCTTGAGCAAGGTTGAGTCCATCAACTTCGCTTCACTAGTGTCTGTGCTCAAGTGATAAAAACACTTTCAAACGATCAGTTGATAAACGACTCATTTTAACATTGTCATCATAAAGGGACCAATGAATCATATTATTATTATTATTATTATTATTATTATTATTATTATTATTATTATTATTATTATTATTTAGCACCGCGTCTTACTACCCGTTTGGGTTATACGCACTTACGCTAATATGTAATGGTAGGTGAATGTGAGATGAAATGAAGGACCTACAGTTTTACGTGGAATCCGAACCGCGGTGGAGGACCTGGCATTCCACACATTCCAAGATGTCTTGTCAGAGGTAAAGGAAGGGTTTGGAATCAGATAAATCTGTGCCGGGACCAAGGATTGAGCCCCGGACCCCAGCACAGAAGTCTGACACCTTACCCCTAGACCACCAGGTCACCCAATGTAATCTTGATGGGAAGTCTGCGTAAGCTCTTTGTGAGATAGGATTATGCGAAGAAGGGGTTGGGTTGCTACCTTCACCTAGTTGTGTGGAAGCCAGCCGATTGACTCGAAATCGATGTGTGTTCTCTCTCAAGTGAAAACATGTTTAAGATAAGCGTTTAAAAAAAATCGCCTTGATGGCACCTAGCGATACCCGCGCTGAAGGAGTCAAGCTCTCCCACAGAACGCAGCCATTTTAATTGGAGGATGTGGGTCATGTTTAATCCTTGGCTGTGTCCTAGGATCATTGCGCCCTGCTCAGTTCTGTAAATTCATTTTTTTTCTCTTCAAGAAGTGTGTCTTACTATCTGTTATGGTTATACGCTTATCTATGTTCGTGTAAGGGATGAGGAAGGTTTAATTGAAGAGGAAATGTACCCGCGTTTGCGTGGAGTGATAACCATTCAAGGACAATCAGCCTCAATACACCCGACTCGGATTAAAACCCCAATCTCCTCAACATCGTCAGTCCTGTCTATTGGTAGAATTACGCCTTCTACCACCAAAACAGGTTTTCCTTAGTTAAATTACCAGGAACTAATTCTGGAGGGAAATAATTATATGTGCACTGACAAACGCTAAAGGTGGGTTGGTTTAAAATAGAATGCTCTAATGCACACATTTTCAAAACCAGCTTAGAATGAGATAAATCCCCATCCCTTCCTTAGAAAGAATTGAGTAAGTTTTCAAAATATGGCTAAGCATTAATTGAAAATGAGCCTGGAGTATCGACAGAAAAACATTACCTCGAATATGCCATCAACCTACTACATTAATTGCTCTAGTCATAATTAAAAAAAAAAGTATTTGTTAGCAACGTAGACACATTTATACGAATTTGAATGAGCTTTGAAATAACAAACATTTTTTTTAAAATTATTTTTTTGTACTAATCTCTACATTAAACATTCCACCTAGCCCCCTTCACTTTCCATTTAATATTATAAAAAAACGGAGCACAAAGAAACCTCATTAAAATGTTGACGAGGCGATGAGGATTATAAAGAATGTCGGATATTGAGCGCAGGTAGAGAAGTTTACCTGGCAGCGGTCGCGCTCATATTGCAAACTAACGCGGCCGCGCGGGGTCAATATGACCCTTCCTTTTGTGGTGTATTTTAATCACATTTTTATTTTTAAATGTTTTACTTATTAATAAATATTTTATTAATTTTGAACATAGTATAAACGCTTTTCCAAACAAATATTTATTACAAAATACCCTATGAAAAAAAAATCCCAAAATTTACTTCTTTTGTGGGTTTACTTTCTTCTTTCGTTAACTCATGATTTGATGTTATGTTTTATTGCAATATCATTTCTAAAACATATGTGTGAGATTAAAATTTTGAATTTTTAAACATTTTTCCATTTACAGAAAAGTTATGTGACAGAAAAACACTAATCAAAAAACGAGAAACACAACAACCTTTTGTTCTAATTTATATAAGAAAGTTTGTATTATTATTTAATGTAGCCTTTTTATATTTTAAAACATAAAAATAGAATAAAATGAAAATAATGGTCTTTTGTAGTTGATTGTTGTCTTTTTTCAATAGGGCAGCCGCTTCAAACACTTTCAAGACACTCAAAGCATGTGAGCTTAACATTATTCCCACGAATGTACTTCTGGAACAGTGGGCAGGGGTAATAAGTCTTGTTTCCTGAATTTGTTAGACATTTCACACAGCGTTTGCGTTTTCATGGAACTTCAGAGACACTTACTACTTCTGGGAACTGTTCTTGTCCCAAAAGTGCCGTGATATCAGCTTTCAGCTTTCCCAGACGTCCTGGGTTTTTCAATCAGCATCTCATATATAATGCGTGATTAGTTCCTTTGAAGTGTTTTCATCACCTGACAATTAATACTCAATTCCATCATCGTTTTCACGATCACCAGTATCATCTTTTGTTCAGACTCAGTATTATGGTTGCGATCATCACGGAGGCCGCCTATCACTTCCACTGGGTTAATATCACCACCTACATCACTCTTAATACCCACTTCATCGTACTCCATTTAATCAGGCAATCAATTTCTTCATCGAGTAAAGAAATAATCCACTCTTATTTCTGACGTGGACAATCAGAAAGAGGGAACAAAGGTATTTGGAAGGTTATGAAATGTGGTTGTGGAAATAAGAATGGAGAAGGTGAAATGGATGGAGAGGGTGAGGAATGAGGAAGTGTTGAGGATGGTAGGATTGTAAAGGAGCCCGATAAGGATGATAACAAAGAGAAAAAGTCTTTGTTTAAGGATGAAGAGAGGATCATGGAGGGAAAGAAGGAGGGAAATAAAGGAAGAAGAAAGTTTAGAATACTAACAGTTATGAGGGAAAGGAAGGAGCTACAAAAGTATGAAAGAAGATGCTCAGGACTGAGGAAAATGGATGATGTCTAGCTGATAACTGTCTAGGACAGAGTCACAGAAGAAGAAAATAAATAGAATGCTATAAAGTTAATATTAAAACAACACAAAGGAAATGTACACAAACTCAAAAGGTCGCGTGGGTCAGGGTGACTCAAGAGCCTGTTTTCTTAACAAATGATAAAGAGACAACTGACCGGTACTACACTTTTAAGTGGTGTAGAGGACGCTAGAAAGCTACACGAAGGGATGGCCGCCTTGTAAACTGCGCACTGTAACATAGTTCTTAATAATATAGGTACTATTATAGCCGTGACGTGATAATGCAACATATTACGCTGTTGCGTCAAAGCCGTGGGGGGTCAAAAACATGAGATAATAAATAGGTTACCTATTCCTACCTCTCCAATCATTCAAGTGTCTTACCTTCAATAATCCTCTCGTTTGTTATGTCCTACCTCCTAAAAACTAGACCAGTTAAACTATATGTTGGATCAACTGTCCCAGATTAGCTGAGTTACATAGAGTGCCTCAAGTTGCTGAAACTGAGCCCTTTTCTTTTGCTTAAGTCCACCAGCCCCTCCTTCGGGTAGGTCAGTTGCTGAATCTCAGCAATACTATATTATTAGGGCCACGTAAATGTGACATAACAGATTCCCATCACTCCTTGTAACATTTTGCTAATAGTATAAAAGGAGTGTGAAAGAAAGATTCAGAAAACTGAAGCGTGAATTTTTTGAACTACTCATTTCATATAACACCCAACTTAAGACAGATACTACAGCTCGATACCACTTAGGTGTCCGCGTGGTCTAACGCACTACTCTCGTTTGGACTAGAATGAACTAGAATACCGAAGACAGGGAGATCGGGGGTATGATTCCGGTCGGGTGCACTGAGGGTGATTTTTCCTAAATGGTTTTCCACCCTTCTTCAACGCAAATGCTGGTGCACTTCCTCGTGATTAAACCAATTCCTAAAACCATTAGTATAATTAGTAAATAGGCGTATAACCCAAACGGGTAGTAAGACGTGGTGCTAATAAATAAATTTAAAATAAATAAAATACAGCTCGAATCAGGTATAACATCGTGGTGTTGTTGTTTTCTGTCTACTACTTTTGAAAACAGTGGGGTTGAGACCAGTGAAACCGTTTTACTATATTTAAAAAAAATTCTACAACAAAAATAAAAATCTAAGTTAATGAAAACTAAAAAGGAAAACCAATTTATCAATTTCACTTTTGTTAAATGAAGATGCAGGAAGGCAGGAAACCACTTCGATATGTTTTTTGGGTTCCAGCGTAGTTTTGTACCTAGTTTTCCGGTTAATACGACGTGAGATGAGCTCTTATGTGTAGTCTACAATTATAAAACTGTAACCTACAAACATAAAGCTTCTACTTTGAAAAGAATTGGTATTAACACAATCAATTTCTATGAGTTTACAAAAAATGCACATGTTCAACCAATGAAAAAAAGTATCTAAAAAATACAACGGTAACAACTATACTCGTATTTTGTACAAGCTATATACACATTTTACTGCTACAATATATTATTATTATATTATTATTATTATTAGCACCAAGTCTTACTACCCGTTCGGGTTATACGCACTTACGTTAGTGTGTAATGGTAGGGTGATTGTGAGATGAAATGGAGGACCTACAGTTTAACGTGGAATCCGAACCACGGTGGAGGCCTGGCATTCCCCACATTCCCAAGATGTCTTGTCAGAGGTGAATGAAGGGTTTGGTAATCAGATAAATTTGTGCCGGGACCGAGGATTGAAACCCGGACCCCAGCACAGAAGTCCGACAATTTACCCCTAGACCACCAGGTCACCCGTACTGCTACAATTCAAGTAAACATTAAATTAAGTCATTTAATAATTTTAATGAATATATTCCGTACCATAGCAATCACATTACTTGCGTAATCGTGTTCCATTTTCACTTATAAAACACACACAAAATAATAGAAAAGAATGGCTGACAAATTATCTTCTAGTTTTAGCAGACAAAAAAAAACAGAGTAAAATACTTCTTGAACGGCAGAACAAAAAAACTTTTATTTAACAAATTTATAATGTTAAAAAGGAAACGTAAAGTCAAAGATTTTTTTTTTTCATTTAGGCGAAAGCTACAATTGCGTCTTACCTCATTGCCTTCCATGCTTCGTATTCTTTTAAGACAAACGCCAAATAAATAACTTAATGTCCCTAAGTTTTTATTTTAGTAAACCCCTTTAACCTTGGAGTCATTTGATCATTTCTCAATAGGACTCTTCAGTAAATTTGCCAACACATAAAAAAAGCAATTACCTTACCTTTCTACACCTTGCCGTGAGAATAAGCAATTTACATGGAAGCTGGAAATGTAAAGAACCTGTTTCTACTCACACGGGCCAATCATCTCTCTCAAATGAGTAATAAAAAAACTGTGCCTTCAGCATAAATCAACGTGCGTTTGGCCAAACATTCAAATGGCTTAGTTACATTAGCGTTTAATTTCCCCGACTGTTTAATTGACGTTTCTTTTAGGACGTCAGAGTTTATAGATCTTGTTTTACTTTCGGCATGATCAAAAAAGAGCTCCTTTGATAAATCTGTTGATTAAAATTGTTAACTTAGGTAAAGAGATAGAATAAATAAGCATGGCATAAAAATCCAAATTTTGAACTTTGTATAGAGTTGTGGGGACATTTCCAAGTTTGTTTGAGCTTGGTAACTAAAAATTGATTTGTGACGTTTATTCCCTCCAAATCACGTCTTAATAGCTTATAAGTCTATGTTGTAATTATATATATTAATTACGCTAATTAGCTAAGAATTATGAAAGGAAATTTTGATAAAATATATACGCATTTATGTGAAGGGAGAGTGGAAAACCAATTGGGAGGAAAATACCTCGGTACACCCGGCCGGGTTCAAACGCTGACCTTCTTTATCACAGGAAGATGAGACTCGATGAGTTTGACGTTTTAGATCATATGCCCATCGAGGAAGGTTATATCTTTTATGTTTTTGTTTTACCGCAGCGTTGTTGGATGTAATAGACCAGCAGTGAGAATGCCACCGAAAAGAAGAGCAACACTATTTTAAAATTAAAAAAACAAACTTTAAAAAAGGTATATTAAGTTTTAAAATATGACAAGCGTATAATTAATACTCAGGGTATCTCGAGACTTTCTGTACAAACTTTAATGTGAGATAGGAAGTACTAAAACAAACCTTTTTTCGTTAGAGAATGTATGTCCGCATATGTCACCCTTTGGTGTTAGAGGGCGCTGTTGTTGCCGTCGTCATTCGTAACATAGTCCACGTTCATGTAGCACGGGGAATTTCACGTATTCTGAGATGGTTGACACGCATCTAGCATATGGGGCTGGGGAATCTTTGAACATGTAGGGCAATCAATGCGTCAACGCTGTAAGGCATAGCACTTTCTAACTTTCATGTATGTACCAACAGCACCCTCTAGCGTCTAAGGGGGCAGTCTGCCTACAAACGAAAAGTTTTGTTTAACTGTTTCTTATCACCCATTAAAGTTTGTACAGAGAATTTCAAGTCATCCTTTATAGGGCCTACTTATTATTTTGAACACTTTTCACTGTGCTTTAAAATCTTAAAATGCACAACCTTAGCAGTTAACATACAAGATAAACCAATATATTTCTATATCAAAGATTGTTTATATGTGGTTAGTGGTAATAAACACTTTTACCAACTATTTACACTAATCGGATAGATGCGGGAAGTTCTAATTTTAGAGGGAGTGTACCCGCATTTGTGTGGTGGTAAAGTGGGGGAAAACATGAAGACAAAAATACCTTGGTATAACGAGGTCAGGATTAAAACTCTGACTTTACCGTCACTAGCAAATCACGTGACGAGACCGACGCCCTTGTCCATTTGGTGGCACACCATTGCAGATAAAAAATAACTTCAAGTGTTTGAAAAATAGTCAAAGTGGACTCTGGTAAATAATCTTCAGTTTTCGTACAAGTGTTTGAAAAATAGTCAAAGTGGACTCTGGTAAATAATCTTCAGTTTTCGTACAAGTCATAAATCCGCTTTTCACCTTATATCCCGATGCCTTAGCTCAATCGGTAGCGTGTTTTCCTAGTGAATTAGGAATCCTGGGTTAGATTCCTGGCATGACCAAAATATTATATTGAAAATAGGGTGTCCCCTTTAAAAGTGGTGAATTAACAGTAGGGGGCTATATGTTGTATTATTTATTCTAGATTTTTTATTAGTCGTGTGCTGATATAATCAGTCAGTTAAGAAAGTGCACGTTAAATACCTCAAATAAATGAAAAAACGCCTCAATATAGGGACTACGGGAACGCACCAAAATCCACGCACGTATAAATATTTCTTCCCCCCACCATCAACCATTTTATATTTTTATTTTTACAAACTATGTACCTGTAAATACACGACAGAGATTTGGGGACTACCAATTCCCTTGACGGGTTGAGGGGTATGGGTAGGTAGCTCAGTGACACATCCCCTACCAATGGCAACATGACCCCACCCTACCTCCAGGGTCACATTCACCCCTGATTGCTTCCAAACACAGATTTGTCCCAACAAGCGCTCTGGGACCTTCACGCTAGTTGGGTTTTTACACCCCTCTTACACTTTTCACCAACCCTTACAAACAAGTATCTCCCTCACTCTCTCACAATCCCTAACCCTAACCACTCCCCCCTCAAACATGACACAATTTTAATTTAACAAACAGAGTTGACGCCGACGCCCTCACAAGGACGGTTGACGCAGGTCAACAAGCGCGACCACTAGACTGCGCAAACAATAATCACGTTTGTGTTTAGCCAATAACCAAAAGTGGTAACACAGACATGGACAGACATAGGTTACAGTTTGGTAATCATCAAATATCGTGGGGGGACCGGGGGAAGTAATTAAGATGGACACCAACACAAAATAAAATAACTACACAAAATTACAATGACCTTCCCGAGCTCAACTCTAAAGCCTACCAATCTGTTGAAGAACCTTCGGACAGTTCAAAAAGCCACTACATTTTATATCTATCCATTCATACGCCGTCGCCGGGGAACTTTCTTAAGGTGGAAGTTTAGGGAACGCAAAAAAAGGTCTGTGTTTTTGCAGTTTAATAGCAAAACCTTTTTTTGGCCAAAATGCATAAAATATTGCTCTAGTAGAAACATTCAGTTTCATTTTCTTCACTTGGTGATATTAAAAGTTGTTGAATATCTGTTATGAGCATAACGGCATAAGATGATAAAGTTTTTAAATGAAGAGAAAAAGTTATAATTAAATTTTAGGACACCCTTGACAGATATTCAACAACTGTTAATCTCATGTGAAGGAAGTTTAAATTTATGTATCTACTGGAGAAATATTTTATTTATTTTGACAAAAAAAAATTGATGTAAGAACTGCGAAATTACTTTTCTCTGCTCACCATCCTTACAATTCCATCTTAAGCTCTCATCTTTGGCAGATAGTGTTAATTTAGATACTGAAAGCTAAAAATAGTCAATTTTGGTATATGTTGGCTACCCTAAATTTTTAAAAAATATTCTCTTAAGGTAGCCTTCACATCCCACATTTTACAAATCCTTCATGGCTATCCGCATGGATATACTAATGGATTAGGGATGAGTTTAGTGGAAATGTACCTACATTTACATGAAGGGAAGGTGGGAAAATAATTTAGAAATAAACTTTCTCAGTACATTCAGCCGGCAATTTGAACCCTGACCTCCACAAGCTCGGCCGTCCAGCTTATTACAATAACATCGCCTTAGACCAGCGTTTTTAAAAGTATGCTCAAGGAGTTCTTAGGCTCTGCCATAGTTATCTCAGGTTCCGGTAGGTAATTTTATAATAGTATCTATTTATTTCCAACCGACTTTGTGTATTTGTTTTTTTTAATTTATGATCAAGCAAAACATTTTACCAGATAAACCGATTTCGGTGATTCTTTTTTATTTTGCAGAGCAAGTTTCTTTGGTGGTCCCGTATAAATTTCGCCCATATAACTTAATTGGAAGCTAGAAAGGAAAAATCGAAACGAAATAATTATATCATCTACATCAGGGCTATTCAATTGGTGGCCTGCGGGCCACATCCGGCCCACAAAGCTCAGCAGATTAGCCCGTGGATTGAAAGTCCAACCACTGTATCACTGGAGATGCGTGGCGTCATATAGTTCAAACGCTATTTAGAGGGACTTGACCTTGAATTGCCAGAAAGATCTTTAGTCTCTTATCAGTTGCGGGGGAAGCTGCAAGCACAGTGTTACTTGGTCCTTGGCTTCACTAACATCGTGTGTTTACAAGGGAGTGCGAGCTTACCCTCCAGTGACGTTCGCCCCCCATTCTAGACCTGATATCATTTCTTCCAAGCGCCACCACATAACAGTTGAGCTATATAACACACTAGCAATCCCGCACGGCGTTGCCGGTGACCCAGTAAACATTTGTTAAAAATAACCTACTTAAAAAGCTAATTAAAAATTTAAAAATCGGGCTTCGAGGTGCATTCAGACCCCCTTTCGTCCATCTATGTTAAGAATTTCAGATCTCTGCGTGCCGTAGATTTTGCTGGGCATCGCACACAAATAAACAAACACCCACACAGGCAAACACTTCCTTTTATATATTATAAATTCTTGCTTTTGACCTTGAATGCTAATGTCCGGGCGATAGGGTGGCTGAGAGTGACTCACACCTCTTCTACCCTCTCTCCAACAGCAGCCGATGGCTCGCCAGTTGATATTTGCCTGGGTAATTATTCGTGCATTACTTATAGTAATAGCGGAGTACTTTGCTTATAAATTAGTTTTATTTTAAGTTTTCTAGGATGGCACTTTCTACTTTGAGTAGTAAGAAAAGAAAACTTGATGATGATGAAAATCGTCTAACCTTTACACTAATTGAATAGCCCTGATCTACATAAACGGATTTTGAGATTTTTTTCCTTCATTGCTTAGCATTGGATTGTTAAAGCGAGATGAATTAAAGCCTGATATCAGTCCGAAGCTTGATATCATTCCAATATTCAAAATATTTTGATCATGTGAGACTTCATAAAAAAATTGGTTGCAGGACTAAGAAACACAGCTGAACTTGAGAAAACGATCAACAAGAAAGGATAAAAAAAAAGTCCCTTCCCTGCGCAGAAAGAAAGACAATCGTCAAGATAGATGGTTCAAGGGTTTACACGACATTACTATCCAGGAGATGGGGCGGGAAGAAAGGGATACAGCCGAGACAAAGAACCCCCCCATTTCATGATTAGGAATTAAGGGAGTACCCGAAGAAGACAAGAGAGAAAGAGACAGGAAGGGGATAACAGAGGTGAAGGATGGAGTGGATCAACCTGAGCTGTCAGCAATGCGTCACTTTAACGTCCTTATGCGCAATTAACATCGCGCTGCAACAAATTGCTGGGCGAAGGCGCCCTTCGGATAAGAAGAAAAAACATACCTCCCGACACGGCAGAAGAGGAAGAAGGGGGAGAGAGTTGTAATCAAGAGATGGCTTGAGGGGGATTTATCAAGTCTCTACGAGGGGAAGAAGAGATGAGAACTGTGTTAAGAGATACACCAGCCTCCCGAAGATAGCAGCTGAGCGCGCTCCACCAGCCACAGGCATAGGATATATATTTTTATTATTTTCAGAGCCACGCCGTCTGCGAAGGGTATTGTTTCCAGAGGCTGCTGGTTTATGTTGGGTCGCTACACGAGCCCAGGGAGGAGCTGATGATAAGAAATAACAAACCTTCAAGGGTACTCACATTGGTTGTCGAGAAGTGTTGACAAAGGGGTCAAAGTTTGAATCTCGGTCTGGTTCGATGAGGGTGAGATGTTGATTTAGACCAGTGGTTCTAAAGGGGGTACCGCGGAACCTCAGAGAAAATTTGTAATCAAGTATACGAGTACTGTGCCGAAAATATTCTTGTTTTAATTAATATTATGTCCACAGTAAAGTGTGCAGCACAAAAGAGTATTTCAATTTTAGGCACGTATTCAGGAAGGGGTTCGTTCCTTAACTCATAGATCACAAGGTTGTTTCATACCAAGGTTGCCACGAAATATAATATAGTATTTATTAAAGGGTGCACCCTTGGTATAAAAGATAGAGGGAGCAACCCTGGTGTAATAGAAATAGAAAAACCTTTATACAATGAATATATAGAGGGTGTCACCCTGGTTTTAAAGCTAGAGGAAGCCACCGTTGTATAATATAGAGTGAAAAACTTTTATACAATAAAAAAAATTACCTTATACAATGCAAGTGGGGTCCAAGGTGTTAATAGCTTAATTTGATATATATAAAAGTGGACACCCATTTTATGCACAGTGGTCTCAAGAAATGGCTGTAGGAAGTTAAAAGACGAGTGTCGTGTTCGATAAGTAAAATTCCTGAATAATTTGTGGTAGACTAAATAAAGTGAATGCATTTTTTTTAGATACAAATATGTGTTTCAGTACAGAAAAAAAGTCCGTTGATAAAATATGTTTTGGTTGAAAATGATAATGAATAAACTCAAATCTAAAAGTGTATAGTTTAGTGTCTTTCAAAATGGTGATAACTGTGGCAATTCTATTTCCTATCATGTGTCCGCACATATTATCGATCACGACAGTCCAGTTCAAGTGTCGCTTGAAAAAAAAAATGCTGTTGATATTGGGACAAAAATCGCAAAAATAAACGTTTCTGAACAGTAATTTCAAAACAATCGCCTCTATGAATAAAAAACAACGAAAAGGTCACTTGCTTATGTGTCGTGGAAATATATTGGAAGTGATACCTTTTGAAACCTAATAACAACATTATTTATAAGATACAATAAACCAAAATAAAACATATACATTCAAAAAAGTAAAAAAAAAACCTGGGCGAAGAAGTAAAGTTGAAGTATGAGATATCAGCAGCCTTGTCGTAGGCTGGGTTGCTGACCTAAACCTTAAAACTTCTTGCTTGTAACTTCGTTCATATTCACTAGGACAAGCAGGAACAGAAGGGAACGAACAAAAAATCAAATTTTACGACTTTTTTTTTTTTTTTTTTTTTACAAAAACTTAGAAGCTCGAATCCCCTGCCGGAGGAAATGACGATCTAAGAATGCTTTAGCTCTACTGTCACGGATAAAAAAGCTTGTAGAAGAAAAGTCCGAACGATATAAAGGTCAAAAAAAACTGAAAAGAGAGAGGGAAAAGTTTTTTTATACATGGAATTGTAATGAAAAAAGTTTCTTATGCTGTGGTAGAAATTAAAGCCCCGTTTGACTTCAATAACTTTTATTTTATTTGAATAACAAATAATGAAGCCTTTGGTTGGATTTCGGTCAATATAATGTGAGTTACGGGGAGAATAAATAGGCCTACCTTAAAAAAATCTCAGTGAAAACCAATTATTTTACGATATCATACGAGGGAGAAATAATTGTGTAATTCTATCTAGAGTTAATTAAGAATTTGTTAGCTAGCGGTTAATTACATAGATATACGTTTTTTTATTTTAATTTAAAGAAAGGTTTATTGTTGTTAACAGAGTGCAGAGGGTTTTTATTCCAACCAACTACTTGAATTTACATTTGCAACCTACTTGTGTGGAGCTAGTTAGTATTCGTTTAAAAAAAAAGAAAAAACTTTTTTTGTTATTTCTAGTGTTAAATTAAACAGAGGGGGTAAGAATAGACTACACTCAATATCACCTCTGAGGTAACTGTAGGTCTACTGGAGAGAAGCATTATCTTCGCTCCCTCTCGGTTAACTGTCGCTATTCTCCTAGTTTTCAGTCGTTTTTAGGTGTGTAAGAAGGAGCTATTGGCAGCATTGACGAACCAGCGCAGCGTTGCTAAATGTGTCGTGTACAATGTAAGTTTGACCACATGATAACCATAGAATTACAACGTAGTTTGCCATTAGTTGCACTAAATATATCTAAAAGGTGATATACAGTGTAGTAAGAAGTCTTTAAGAGTGAAACCAGTATAGGTAGGGTAAACGATCACATGAAACTTTATAAGTAGGTATTCGAGTTTCAAAACTTACGTGAGTTTTATATAATTGGAACGCATCCTTTGCTTTACAAAATCACCAAATCAATAGAAATATAGAATTCTTAATTGCGAGAAAGGACTTGAACAGAGATTAAACCAAACTTATAAGGCAAAAATCCCTTTTACAAGAGTTTTAACAAACGACCATTACAAATGAATAACAAACTAGGAGAGGACAAAGGCCTATACCAAAAAGCGAGAATCCTCGTTATGGAGATTGGAAAGAGTAGGAGAATCAAAAGATGAGCATGTCGCTACTCGACAGACTTTAAAGTCCATTCATAATTTTTTATAATTTAAAGATTAGATACTCAATCGACAATCGTAAATAAAGAATGGTATGCAACATATTTTAAAAAATTGTGGTGATGATTTTGTTTTTATTATCTAAACACTGACAAGAACTAGGCCTACTAAAAAAAACTTTAAGGCCAATTGACGATAAAAATAATACATATATCTTTTAGACCCCGGCGGACTTGGGGTGAAGTGCTCGCATCAGAACCCGATGTTCGTGGGTTCAAGCCTAGTCGAGGCCGATGGATTTTTCTTGAGTGATACAATCCTGTAGCACAACTTCCTTCGAAGGGGAAGTAATACCGTAGGTCCCATGTCGATTGTGGCGTGTAAAAAGGACCCTGAAAAGTATGTGAAAATACCTTTCCCGTTAAAATTGGCAAGTCCTTTCACCCTCATTGATAGAAATTCTCGTGTGCTGATATAATCAGGCAGTTTGTTCGTAAAGTGTACGCTAAATAGCTCAAATAAAAAAGATATCTTATTGCTTGTTTTAATCAGAATTAAAATCGCAATTTTAATTAAATGAAAATATGTTTAAAATTTATGCTCTCTTAAGCTTGACTGGTTACACTATGACGCTATTTTTATAAGTTACACCATATTGAAACTAAGTAAGATAAGTTTCTACCTTTCACCCTAAAATAAGTGCACATAATACATTCAGTTAATTGCGTCCTCATTTGTAGAGTGGGCAGTCTATTGCCATGAACAAATGTAACTCCCTATTACCCTTTAGATCAGCCAACATCTTTTAACTTCACGGAACATCTACCGAGTATTTGAAATCATTTTAAATGCGATTCGGGACTTATTAAATATCGAATTGTATCCTAGAATTTATTTTGAGATTCTTTTTATGAAAGCTAACACACAAAAATGCAAAGATTAAAGAAACCTTATATTAAATATAGTTTTCAAGTCATAAATTTCTCTCTTGTTCATTAAAGAGTCATGGAAAGCGCACTTCGATGCAAAATCTATTTATTGTTTGAGTCAGAGTTTCAAACCAAACGGGACCCACAAATACTATTTTTTAAGAGAGGGATATCGAAGATAAAGGGTCAGGCTGGATTGTATTTTGGACATGTAGTGTTCTAAGTGAACTCAATAATTTACAGAAACACTATAGTCACACTAGTGTCCGAATGCGGTTTGTAAAAGTGGAGACTTTGCCAACTTGTAAAAATAATAAAATAGTGTCATACATTTTAACAAAAGGGCTACTAGTCTATAACGGAATATGGATATTTATATTTAACAGCTTACTCCAGAGTTAAGGGGGCAGGAAGGCACCATCATTAGCATGGAGAGAGAAGATGGGAAGCCACACTCAGTGCACCGGGCAGAGATTTTAACCTTGAGTTCTCCTCTCCGTCACTGACAACCCAATCTATTGAGAGGCTGACGCCTTAAGCCATGCGATCAGCGTGGCTATCGAATAATAAATCCATGCGCTTCGACGGAAGTACACAATAATTCCATTCTCAGCAAAGTTAGGTGCGCAAACACCTATATCATCTCTTAGGGAAGTGTAAAGGTTACTATGGAGAGACTGTGTTTTCATGTAATTAATCTTCCCTAAAATAAAATACAAATATTGCAACACTGGTTCCTCAATGTTGCCAGTGAGATCCTTCTCACCCCCAGCACACCACCTTCTGACATAACTGAAAGCAAGGAGACATGGCAATAGTTAATCGAAAGAGCGAAGATAAGACTTTTATTCATGCATTTCTCTCAGAGGGGATATTCAGTTTAACATGTTGACATTGGACTGGTGGCTTCATCCACGATATGGTTCCTGAATATTTTTTTCTGGAGAAGGCTGGTATATTTTATCGCCCCTAACCCAATCCAATGATTAAATAATCGAAATCGCTACTAGCCAACTTACTCAGTATACCGATAATAAATATATAGAGAACTCGAGATGTTTGACAACGGTGCCCGATATAAGCTAGTTATTCTCGTGCCCGCCCAAAGGCTTGGCAAACACACACTCGCAAGACAGGTCGAGGTGACCTTTGCCCGTATGAAGTGACCTTTGGCAGGTAAACACATGTGCGTTCACGGCGCGATGGGCGTGGTGCAGCCCCATGCGTCTTCGGGCAGTGCGTGCATTCGCTTAGAGCAGTGGTATCCAACCTGAGGTACGCGTACCCTCAAGGGTACGCAAATACATTTTAAGGGGTACATACAATTGAATGTGTGTGTATATATATATATATATATATATATATATATATATATATATATATATATATATACACACATTATAATTCTCATTTAAAATTTACCATTTAATATATTATTTTGGATGTACTTTATTTTATATTTTGATTACATAATTATGTATAACTTGCATTAGGCACCAACAACTTTGTGGGGTACGGAGTTGAAGAGAAACTATATCTTGGGATTCGTGAGCAAAAAAGTTCGAATACCATTGGCTTAAGAGGGTCGGGCAAAACATCAACGTGGAATCGGCTATACTATAATTAGCTTTTGAGAGGCCTTTCATTTAACTTTATTTGAAAATTATAATAATATATTACTTTTTAATTAGTTTAAATCTATAGATAAATATGATATCTATTAAAAGTAACGGCTGCAAAGCACATGGCTTGACGTATGCTTACGTGAAAGTAAATCTAGTGGGGGTTTTTTGGCTGCCAGATATGTCTAATGTTCATCCGTATTAAATTGGGGTATAGCTTTTGGTACACCTCTATTATAATGATCGTATGATCAACATGAACTCGACACAGAAAACCGACAATGTGTACATTTTTGCTATTAGCGGTACTAAGCGAACTTTCAAAAACAAAATAAATAGACCAGACACAACACCAAGTCTCAAGGTAGTTAACTCATTACTAAGCTATCTCTCAATGGAGTTTTACCCTAACTGTCAATAGTTCTGAGATTAAGGCGCTAGAAAAATCGAGAATAAATTCATTAACGACAGAAACCAAGTGAGTCTATAACGTTCCTAGGTGGAACTGTAGGGCGGTTTGGGAACAAAATGGGGATGATGAAAATACAAATGCCCCAACTATTAAATTACATAATTCAATTAACAAGATCCATTCTACGCTCCTATACCAGTTACCTTTCGTTCCCTCTAGGAATTTAGTTATTAATGATCAACCAAAATACGTGGATTTTTGAACTTTTCAGAGTGAAAAATTTCAACTTTTAGAATATGTTTAATAGGGTCATAAAAAATAGTTCGGTATACATTCCAGCAAACACCAAACTCGTGTTCTATTAAAAGTTGTATCAATACTCAGCCTAAGCGCAACACCCGATTGGCACTATTCCATCTACTGAGGCAGATAGGATAAAGAATAGCTATCTAGGGACCTAATAGATCAAGCAAGTCTTTCTTAAACTAAATGCTGCCATTTGTTGTCATAGTAACGGTAGAACATTCCAAATTACTTGAGGATGATATATATATATAAAGTTTTGAAACGTCAAAGCTACCATTCTCCTATAAAATATTGCTCCGTAAGGGCTTATCACTCAAAGCAGGGCGGCACCTGACCCACGTCAAGCTTGCATAAATCTGTTGGATCTCCCGTTACAGTGAGGTCAAGGTTCGAATCCGGGATTGGTGCACAAGTGATCTATCAGATTTTTTCCCCCAATCTTTTACCCATGATAATGCGGATACAATTCTTCTAAATTATCTTGTTCTAACACCTTAGATGACCATCTATGGTCAGAGTTCCTGGCTACAGATCCAATGGTCCCTGGTTTGGTCCCTGGCACTTCCAAAATTCTTCTGTGAAGTAGTGGATCTCGAACGGGGTCAACTCGGCCTCGTGAGGACAAATGAGGAGCCACTTGAATGAAAAAGTTACGGCTCCGATCTAGAAAATTAAGATTGACGGCCAGAGAGTTCGCTGTGCTGACCACATGACACCCTATAGCCACAGAAGTTGTCAATATCTTCGCCAAATGAGGGCAACCACTCAGTAGATATAGCCCGATCGCGGGAAAATTCCGTGGAGTTTTTTCTTTTTCAAAACGACTTAGATAAGGTCGTTAGCAGCCATGTATAGGGTAATAATAATAATAATAATAATAATAATAATAATAATAATGAGGACATCAGTGAGCACGTGGACAAAGTGGTCGGTCTCACTTCATCTGCTTTGCCTTTAGCAGGGAAAATGGCTATCGAATCTTAACTGCGTTAAAAACAAATTATGTCCTTAAAAGATTTCCCACTTTCCTTCCACACAGACTCTTATTACATTTCCTCTAAATTCCACCTTCTTCATTCGTTTGGCTCATTTGTATGAATATGCTAATATATCCCAGACGACGCGTAACACGTGTGGGGGACACGGGGAGGAGAAGAGGAGGTTAAAAAGGGTGGCACCCAATACGTCATCCTCAACTTAGCCGATATGTGTGACGAAAGTAGCGAAATCTTTCCTCGCCTATTATTATAGCTCTATAGAGCTGCGAGCGAGGTTTTACAGCCACACATCATCAAATGACATTAAAAGTTCATTACATTACGTGAGACTTGAAATACTATACAATTTTCAGCAATAGAGCTGGAGAGAGTAGTGTTAGAGGAGGGGGGGGGGGCAGCGTTGGATTAACCTTTTGAAAACATCTACTTCCACTTCCGTAATCTGCACGTTGTTGGGTGGAATCAGGTGCGGGGGTAGCTAGAACGCGTGGGAGCAGAAACAGTAGGAGATGTTGGGTCAAACAAAAGAATTGCCCTTGGCGCGAGCTTTTTTTTTTCCAAAACATTTACTCTTTGAGGAGGAATTCCCGCAGGAAAAAAAAATACCGTAGCAAAAGTAGATAAAAGAGTATTTTAAAGTTAAAAAAAGAATTTTTTTAAAAATATGAAAGGATTTTAAAAACGCGTTTTGTGTCATTATAAAGATCGATCCCCTCTTCAACACTCCCGATTTCCACCTAGGTCTGAAATGTTATTTGTTAATTCATACATTCTGGTCTCAGCAACAGGGTCTTAAAATCCTATCCTACGACCGATCGATCAAACGGGATGTTAGATACAAGATAATGCTCTAGCAAGTGCGCACGGTTTTATTAATTTTTCACTTGACAAAAAGCAAGAATGGGACCAAGGAAATAGTTTTTTTATAAATAAATTTAAAAAAAATATGGCGAAAGACCACCATTGAGATATACCGACCGAGCGGCCGCCGCTATTAGCGATGATAGAGACCGAGGTTTGGTTGAATGCTAGTGTAGCGTTAGTGTACTCTTAAGGTGCAGCAGAAGGGAGCGCGAGTAATTTTACAGTTTTATAGAATTACATTTATTTGACCAAAATAGATCAAAAAAATTCACCAGTAGCAACATAGAGTTTAATTTTCTGCACATGCAAATATTAATTCCAACACACCCTTGACAGATATTCAAGATATGTTGATATTAACACGTGCAGAAAATTAAACTCTATGTTGATACTGGATAAATATTTGATTTATTTTAGCCAAAAAATTTCAATTCTATAAAAACTGTAAAATTACTTGCGCTCCCTTCTACCGCACCTTAAGTAAAGTAATGTTAGTGTAAATTTAATGGCGAAATTTGCTTACTAAGATAAGTGCGTGAGTGGTAATTTGACTAAGAAATAATGTCCTGGGCATTAGTGGAGCTTGAGTTGGCGAGTTAGGACTAGATAGTAAAACCATCAAATGGTTATATAAAGCTACACTAACACCACACAAGCACTTAACCCTCAATAAGCCTCGTTCGTACATATCTCGCTAAGAGCTTTATAATATACAAACCAATTAAAATAAAAGAAACTGGCTCTCTATTTTTCATCCTAGATCCACCAGTCATTTATATCTCAATATTAAAGTTTATTAAATACTTTGTGTGTTCATTCAAAATTAACTAAATCAACCACAGACACATTTGTCGGACAGAGGACGAGTGACACCGCTCTTCATATCTCCCGAAAACAAAACATCCATATCGGCAGATAAATCTCGAAAGAGAGGAACAGTCATTTTTCAAATCTCGAACAGAGTAGAGTCTCCCCGGAACCCCCTCTCCAACCCAAACTCTCTCCGGATATTTACGGCTGACAGAAGAATCGATACTCTTCCCAATTGCTAGAGCAAATAATTGGCAGGTATAGTAGAGCCTGGTGCCCAAATGCGCCCCGGAAACAAATGGCGATGTCGATCATACGTTTCACGCTGCAGTGCTACATGGGAGATAATCCATCAAGATTAACAACGCACCTCCCCCGATAACCCCCGACTCGTCTGCCGATACTGAACAGGACGAAACGAGGACTGCACAAGTGCGTTGGCAAATCCAGCCAACAGTTTTTGTTTCAAGAATATTACTGAATACAAACTAATTAAATACTATAGTCTAAAGGATGATGAGATTATGAGATCGAATTTTAAGGATCTCGAATGGACTGGTGTCTCAACTTTATATCATCTAGTTTACGGTGGGTGCGTTGTTTTTTTCCAAAACTGTTGCTCACTCTCCCTCCATGCAGATGCGTAAATATTTCCTCTAGACTTCACCTTCCTCTTTATCCCCCCCTTGCCTTAGTAAACAATATTATATACGGAGCATCCGGATGAGTAGTAAGACGCGGAACAAGGACATTTTTGGTAAATAATTAGTTTCCAAATATGGTAGGGATAATTTATCACCACAATTAAAAAAAACTTCTAGCGTTCCCCCTGGCTACGGGAGCTTTTGTTTGATTCCAAGTGTTTCTGACAAATATATTCACTATTTGTATTTATGTTCCTATCCACACCGACAATATCCTGGCTCCGGGATTGGGTGTCTAGGAAGTGAACGTTACATAACCTATAAAACAAAAAACCCTGTCCAAAATGAGCTCTGGAGAGTAGCAAAATATGAGTATCTTGCCATCAAGTCAAATTGACGCGACGCCCTTCTTTCTCAGGAATAAAATAAAAAGCACACCAACACTCGCACCCGAAGACATCCGCCTTCAAATTCTAAAACGTACCTACTATTCGTACCTTTGTGTGACATTTCGTCCCCTATCACCCAGTTTTCTGAGGAATATTGTGAGGCTTTTGAGACCGGGGTTGGAATTAAGGGTAAGAGGCCGTTCAACCCCTCTCTTGAAGGAATCGGAAGAAAAATATGTGGGATGAAGGGTGGTCGAAGCGGGTAAGCACAGCACAGTCGAGCATAGTCAGCAAAGTTTGTAGACCAAAAGTTCTTTGAGGGGGAGGGGGCACTCACCCTTCTCTCTTTTCAACACTTGCAGACAACGACACAAGAACCCACTCAATTTTTTATTTTTTTTATTTTTACTGGTAAAATTGAGGGCGGAAGGGTGAGAAGAGATGGTGGCCCAGAAGAAAAGGAGGATCGCTGACTCTGGAAGGAGGTTAAGGCACTGGTAGAGGGAGGGCGGAAGGAACAAACGTGACAACTTTTTAATAAGTCATAAGTCCCCGAGGGGTCGTCAAGGGTTTGCTAGGCGCTGTGAGGTGTGTATGTGTGCGAATTCTCCATCCCTCTTTCTCTCTGCGACCTTCAGGGGACGTCGTAAGGATAGCACGGAGTACCTCAACTGCGCCGTGGGGAAGGTTCCATCCCGACGTGAGCGTTTCACCTCCCCTTTCCCACCCTCAACTACCACACACCCCAATGACAATCAAACCAAAATGTATATCACACGAAACTCTTTGCGCTTACGACTTTTGAAAGTTACTCAGGTGTTTAAACGGGCTCGTGCCGAGGTTATATGAACCATTGGGTTGAAGTTAATTGTCGAGTTCTAAGTGACAGGCCTACCTGATTCCATTTAAATGTTTATCTATACCAAAAATTTGTTTTAAATTGAGATATGGCAAAACCAAAGGTGCTCGGTTAGATTTCCATGCTTAGGTGTTATTTATAAGTAGTCGGTGACCTGGTGGTCTAGGGGTAAGTGTCAGACTTCTATGCTGGCGGCCGGGGTTCAATCCTCGGTCCCGGCAAAGATTTATCTGAATTCCAAACCCTTCCTTCACCTCTGACAAGACATCTTGTGAATGTGGGGAATGCCAGGCCGCCACCGTGGTTCGGATTCCACGTTAAACTGTAGGTCCTCCATTTCATCTCACAATCACCCTACCATTACACATTAGCGTAAGTGCGTATAACCCGAACGGGTAGTAAGACGCATTGCTAATAATAATAATAATATTTTTAAGTAATATTTAAGTTATTTACAGGTTCATCTTAATAAACACTTATTAAATTCCTGGCGCTAACAGTGAATGTCGAAATTGAGAGCTTTGTGCTGATAAAACCCTGCATTTAGAAAACGAATGTTAAACAACAATATTAAACTATAGGTGCTTAAGTACAATATAATGTCTAGTGCCTAAAGATAAAATACCGTCCCAGGATTTTAATTATTTATTTAAAAAATCTACTAAATCTACTTTTCTCTAATAATAAACCAGCTGATGTTATTTTATTTTAGCAAAAATAATTTTGAGAAATGCAGCCGAAATACTGTTATTTTTAATGTCACAATCACTAGCAAATGCGGATACATTTCCTCTATGACTATACCTTTCTCATCTCTACCCTATTATCATGAATACGTGGTTAGTCTGGACGTATACTTTGAAAAAAAAAGTAGGAGAATTTTATAAAATCTTACAATTTGTTCGATAAAATTTTACTTAAAGGTAGATCGAAATCATTGTTTTATGAATCCATTAAGTCATTTTACTTACGAATCTGGAATTCAAGTCTTATAAAACATGGTAACCTTAAGAGTAGTACTTATATTGTAATAGAAAAAAAATAGTCTTTTTTTCTCTAACACATTCATTAGTGTCAGGTATGTTCAACACGCGGCCCCTGAGTTCGTTCTGAGAGGTCCACCAGCTCAAATAAACATGTTTCAAATTGCAAAAATAAACCACAATTTATAAGTTATTTGCTCTGACGTAAAAAGAACGCTATGTATTATGTTTGATATTTATGTAAATATAGATGACTATTCGTTAATGTTTTTATTATACCTATATTTGGACATAAGGTTCTTCAAATTTCATGTATAGCCCTCTGCCTAATTTCTCAAGAAATTATGCAGCCCTCCGACAAGGAAAAGTGGACCATGCCTGATTTAAGTGGTAAATCAATGTTAAATGGGTGGGTGGTCTAGGGGTAAGGTGTTGGACTTCTGTGTTGGGGGTCCGGGGTCCAACCCTCAGTCTTGGCACATATTTTATCTTATAGCCAAACTCTTCCTTCACCTCTGACAAGACGTGTATTAATCACAACTTGTGAATGTGTGGAATGCCAGGCCTCTACGGTGGTTCGGATCCCGTGTTAAACTGTAGGTCCTCCATTTTACCTCACAATCACCCCACCATTACACATTAGCGTAAGTGCGTATAAACCAAACGGGTTTAATAATAAACGGATTAATAATAACAAATGTTAAACGGGGATTGACTCTTGTTTTACCTATAGCTATGTTGGACTAAATCATCACTTAACAGTATAGCAACTATAGAAAAATTTGAAAAAGAATTTCTTTTTAAAAATTTTGAATGTGGTATTTCCTTGAATCTCAAATCTTCTTAAAAGGGTTCGATGATTCAGAAATCCCATACATAATTATAATTCAGTATTAGTGTTATTTCATTGGTATCGATAGTCTCAAAGGTGACATTTGCATATTCAATGATTTAACGTAATGAAGTTTTGGTAATTTTTATAACTGTCAGAAAGTGTCCTTCCTACTCCCGTTCGTGGTATAACGTGGAACATTTATGTGAGCAGGTGATAGATAGGCCAGTACTTATCTATGCACGAAACTTCAACGAACCACGAGTTTGTGATAGAAATACAGGAGAAAAGTATAAACTGTCCAGAGTTGACGTCAGACACCCGCTACATGATTCAAGGATCCCCGGGTTCCGTTACAGACCAGTCAGGTAAATGTCCTTTGTTGAGAGATACTAAAGACGCAAAGCTATACTTCACGGCTCACACATTCATTGCTAATGCAGTGTGAAATGGGTCTTGCTTCAATCCATGCCCGCCTGCATACATATTTTAAAGGCCGTATTACACGTAGCGGGTTGCAGAGCTGCTTTTTGAAGTTTTGCTGCGCTTTGAGATATACCTAAATAATAAGTATAGTACACGTATCAGAAATACCCCATCATCTTTCAGCGCCGATATCAAATGTGTTTGATGATATTTTCTTATTGTACGTCGTGTTTTACTGTGGAGTGTTGGTTGTGTAATCGGCTTTCTGCACTTCCAACTTAACGAATGTTGTCCCGCGCATGCGTGAGCCTGGTCAAGAATAGAAACTCAGCGGATTGCCACTGTCCCGTTTTGACACTAAATTTCAATTCCACACATAATTATTTCTGCATTTTTCAGCACTACGAGATTTCAAACTTTGTTTGTCGATACATCCTGGCATGAAGTGGGCAAAAAAAAAAGTGTGCACGATGAAATCCCTCACCTCCTCCAAACCATTCAGGGAAAACCTTTCTAATTAGACCCGACCGGGATTCGAACCAAGATCTCCCCATTATTAGCAGGTCTATTTAACATCAGAGTGACGTCTTGGAGTTTAGATCATCAGGCCATTGAAGCGAATATCTGTTTAGTTAATTCCACAAATAAAATCAAAAACCATAAACAGCACATACAAAACATGAATAACCTCAAACTTTAGGGGCTGTTTTCCCGGTTTTGATTGAAATCAACCAGAGCATATTGTCCCCTACTCCCCCCCCAATGAGTTCAAAAGAGGAAGGAAGACCTTTTGAAGGAAGAAGACAAGCCACAAACTTAATAACAAGGATCACATTTTGAGTAAAGCAAGCAAAACTCCGACAAACCTTTAACCCAGCCGGCTGAATATTGACTCGTGGGGGGTGGATGAAGCTACGCTACACTCATCATGAGATTTATCGTGCAAGGGAAGGGAGGGTAAGTGAACACTCCCCTCTATAACCTCCCCCCTCGTCCCTCCTCTCAAAGGATCTGTTTGCACGTGCTTGTAATGTTTCTGCAGTACTTGTACAAGTGTGTGTGAGCGCATATGAACACATTGCTTGCACACTATCTCACCGCTCATAGCGGGTAGTTGATGGGTGCGGGAAGGGAATGGGTAACGGGAGGGAGGGTATAAGGGTAGATGATTCCTTTGAGCCACCAGATACGACCCAACTCCACACATACGCCACCACCGTTAGCCCTGAAGGAGTACACTCTCAGAAATATAAACTGAACTGGGATCACAGCACATTAAAACAGTCAAAGAACCAAGAGTTCCATCTCCAATGACGATACAAACATTATATTATTATAATACGTTTTGAGGAACGTTTTTTGAGGAATTTGGTGTTCCCCTTAGGGTATTAGCGCCTGGGACTTTTATACTAGACTCCGAACACACTATTCTTGATGATAAATCGAAGAGTTCATTTAACGATCGGGCTTGAAACATAAATTTCCTAGACAACAACAAAAACACTGTCATGCCACGCTCAAATCATCAGGCATGGTCTTAATACTGTTTGAACATAGTTGCCACATATTCTAAAATCATGACCCCAAGAGCTCAATAACGTATCTGATTTGGTGGAGGACCAGAACATTCAATCGTAAGCCCACCTTTAATGATGTTGGATAAAAACTTTGGCCTGCGGTTATGAACAGTTCCATACTGTATGATTCATGACGTGAAGACCACGAAAATTGGCAGCTGCAATCGACACTTTACACCTTTGATGAAAGAATTACAAGTGTGTGACGACAGCTTACCTTGCAATTAGCGTATCTTTATTTTTCATCTTGACTTGAAAAAATCTATACTAATTTTAATTAGATGTAGTATTAAGGTTGTCTTTTGCTGGAAGATTAAAGCCGTCTCCCCCTCTTCCCCCGGCAAGCCTTTTTGGCCCCATAATTTTTAATTTTCGTGGTTGTAAGGAATTTAACTAAACTGACCCGACCACAGGCTGGAACAGTTGATGATGATGATGATGATGTAAACCTTTCTGGATATTCCGACTAAGCTCCCCTCTGACCGCTCATAGGAGAAAAGGTGTGGTGGCAAATGATTTGCGCGAATACTCTTAAATAAGCTCTTTTTTGTAAGTATTGTATTAACATGTTATGTTAAAATGAATCTACAATAGAAGGTTTAGAACCTTACAGCATGAGGATTCTTAATTATTCTACCCCTGAGCTAAGACAAACGTGTTTTAATTATAGGCTATATAAAATGGAATAGTGTTTGTGTTCATTACTTTGGTAAGACTGTACAATCTGTGAAACTGTGTACCATACCATATACAACCCAAACTCATCAAAGTATACAGACTGGCTGACTGTACATGCAAGCATTATGCGAGATACTCGTTTAAACACAACATTGGAGTTTCATAGTTTGGGTGATGTTGACAAAATATCCCAATACTGATGCATATAAATTTAATATCACATACTTTATATGCGTCATAAATCAATATGACAACAAAATGACGAGAAACATTAAATATTACTGTTTTTTTTTCAAACTTGTTTCAGAAACTTGACAAAATCAAAGGTCGATTACTATTTCCGTCCGGGCTATTCGGATATGTACGCTAATAGGGTATGGATGAAGAAGGTGGAATTTAGAAGACGTATACCTGCATTTACACGGAAGCAGAGTGGGAAACGATCTTGGTAGACCCGACTGGGGTTTGAACCCTCATTTCCCCGTGACCGATAACCAGACAAGACGAGATTGCTAACTTTGTCCGCGTGTTCGTCATTATGGATTTAAGGTGTTAGTGTGGAAATGGAGTTGATTCATAAATTGTGAAGCTAGAGTTTGGGTGCGTTGAGACTGGTTTTCAAAGTGTGATTTTAATGTGATTTCTTTACCTTAATCTATTTTACTCGTTAAGTCATTAATAGCCCTTAAAACCGCTCCGGTGGCCGCATGGTCTAACGTTCCACTCATGCAGTAGCCTAGACTGGTGATGACGGGGAGATTGAGGATCGAATTTGTCAGGTGTACTGAGGGTGGTTTTCCACACTCCCCCCAAGTAAATACAGTACACTTCCTATAGAAATAACCTTCCTGGCCCCTTAAACTATTAGCGTAATTAATACATAAGTGTATACCCCGATCGGGAAGTAAGACGCTGTGCTAAAAAAAAACCTTAAACTTACATTTTAAATAGATCTTAAATTTAAATTGTACTTTAACACAATATATAGTAGGGTTTAGTAGCTTAAAAATGTAGCCTATCCTTATAAATAAAGTTGGGCTGAATTCTATACTTCTCGAATACTAATCTTAAATTGCCTTTCAAATCTCGAATCCAAATTTGAATCTTTGAATCTTTAAAAATCTATAATTTAAGTTAAAGTGAAAATATTTTTTTAGAAACTGACGACTTGTTCCCACTAACAAATTATATTTTGTCATGTCCGTTACGTCATAAACAAGAAAGAGAATACTTTTTCTAGTAGATTATATATATATATATATATAATATTTAGCACCGCGTCTTACTACCCGTTCGGGTTATACGCTTTAAGTACTAATTACGCTAATGGATTAGGAATTGGGAAGGTTGAATTAGAGGAAGTGAACCCGCATTTGCGGGAAGGAGAGTGGAAAACCATTTAGGAAAAACCACCCCCAGTTCACCCGACTGAGATTCGAACCTCGATCTCCCCGTCCTCAGATGTCGAGCTCAACACGACAAGCGCGTTAGCCAACTACGCCACCGAGGCGGGTTTCTAGTATATTAATTATATTAATACAGTTTTTCCTTTTGTGACTTTGTTACCCTCCCAACTAACCAAGAACAAATAATTCCTTTTACCAATTGCTTAAAATAAATATATTGAGGCAAGATCATAAGGTATTTGAAATCCTTTATTTTGAGATCCCTACGAATCTCGAATTTCCCGAATATCACATGATTCGAGGTATCGAGAAATATAAGATTCGAGTGTCCCATCTCTACCTAGAATATAATATATAAGGAACAACCCTTGGAAAAAGGACTTTAGACAAGAGAAATGAGTATAATGCTTGTTTCAAAATTAGTCGAAGCCTCTTTCCTCATACCCCTTGAATTAAACCATAGCCTACATTGTCTATGCCAAGTCACGACCCCAGTAAAGAGGCAAAGCAACAGACCTCAACTTCTTTGTCTTGAAGAGAAACGGCTCAAACTTTATGAAGAGGAAAATCCGATATGACGTAGGGTAAGATAAAAAGTTTGGAGGTTTTCAGAGTGCCTTGTCACTTGTTTATGCTGACATGTAATGGACTTAGTTCAAGCATCCCCGCCCCCCTAATCAACTTCTGAAATGCCAATATTCGACTCTCCTACCGAACCCAACCTCCTATATTAACTTGATTTAAAAGCAACTTGCGTGATGACCTTTTACACGGGCATGTTTCCAAAATGACAACACACACAAAAAGAAGAGTCTGTCGTTCTAGTCAACTAAAGCTGCACAGGAAGGGGGGGAGGGGGGGGGGGGTGAAAGGTGTGCGATGAAGTCGCAGCGGTGTTATTTACCACTCTTGAACTAAAGAAAAGTACTTCGATTACGCCAGAGCCCGATTTCCATGGCTCCGTTTAGCACTTTTTTTTTTATAAAAGATGCATTCTCATTCTCGTTGTTATCAATATTTCATTTTTATTTAAAAAATTATGAATGTTTTGACCATAGCTAACAAGTAATTAAACTTAAACTTACATTTTTTGGCACCATTATTATTATCATTATAATTATTATCATCACCACGTCTTACTACCAATTCGGGTTGTACGCACTTACGCTAATGTGTAATGATAGGGTGATTGTGAGATTAAATGGAGGACCTACAGTTTAACGTGGAATCCGAACCACGGTGGAGGCCTGGAATTCCCCACATTCACAAGATGTATTGTCAGAGGTGAAGGAAGGGTTTGGAAATCAGATAAATTTGTGCCGGGAGCGAGGATTGAAGCCAGGACCCCCAGTTCAAGTCAGACACCTTACCTCTAGACCAACAGGTCACCTTTGGTGCTGTTTATTCATTAAACTTTTCAGCTCTTTGTTTGAACCATGTCTTACTAACCGTTCGGGATAGTCACATATTTACAATAAATGGGTAAGGCTTAGGAATATAAAATTTAGATTAAATTTACCCGAATTTACATGGAAAGAGAAAGAGAGAGAGCTATTGTGGGAAAGCATTTAGAGAAAATCTCCTTCAGTATACCTGACCGGAACCCAGATTTACCCGACATAGGAAATCCTGTCTAGTACACGAGGGACGAGTTTAGAGCGCGTAACCATGAATTCGGTTAGCAACCTATTGTTTCTATAAAAATAATTCATCTGATAGTCTCTGGTAAGTTTTTAAATATATAATTTATATTTGATATACATTTTTCTAAATTTAAGATATTATAATATAATGTAAGTGTAGGTTTTCCTTTCCCATCCGGCTATCCACATATTTAAAATAATAAAGTGTGAATAAGGACGGTATAGCTCAGGAGGAGTCCATATGTGCTTGCGTTGATGGAAGGTGTTAAAAAGGTTATAAAAAACACCTCAGTAAACAGGAGTGGGAATCTTATTCAGACCTCCCTCTTAAAGGCAAACCAGTAAAGACGAGACTGATGCTTTTACCTGCACGTTAAGTCATCAGTTCAAATACGTATTTGTCCTATTGGTAGGGCCTACAATTGTATCCGACTATCCACAAAGTCGGGGAAAACCAGCCACTCCTAATAAAAAAAAAAAGTTACCCCGTTTGCAGGAAATGCCCAATAATCCGCGAGCACGCAACGCTTTGGCAGGCATGAGGCGAATCATCGTCAGAAACACCCCCGAAAGGAGGCGTTTTGTTGACCCAAGGAGATTGGATAAGTAGGCACTTGGTGGACCACTCATTATAAACGGGACAAGATGAGGAAGAGGAATTGAGGGTGGTCTCCTGGAAGGGGTGGCCAAACTTGGGCCGTGAAATCCGTAAAGCGATACCAATTCGAAAAAAATAAATAAATGTGGAAACAAATTATTTTTCGTTTGTTTTTACACAAGGAACTTTCAAAACTTAATCTAAGGGTAATAAAGAAGAAAGGTAGTTAAAATAAAATGTATCAGCGTTAGAATGAAAAGAGAACGGGAAAATGACACTGATATATCACCCCGAGCGCACCCTGCCGAGATTCAAGCCTATACATTCCCATCACAATCAAACCTATGTCCATTGTTAAACTGACATCTTAGACCACGTGGCCACCAATGTAGAGCCAGACTGGATTTCTAGTTGTATATTGAATTAATATTATAATCGTGATAATTAAATTTTCTTCTTTTTTTTCCACCGCGTCTTACAGCCCATTCGGGATAGGCACATATGTACTAATTACGCTAGATTTGTTAGGGATGAGGATGTTTGAAATGAGCGAAAGTGCACCCGAATTTGCACGGAGAATGGAAAACAATTTAGGGAAAACTCTCCTGAATACACCCGACCTAGATTCGAACCCCAATCTCCCCGCCAACAGCAGTCCTGTATAGTGCGAGATTAACGGTTATACGAGCACTGAAGCAATATTCTTCTTCCTCTCCTCCAAAGCGCATACGAGGTCTTTAATTTTTAGCACCGTGTCTTACTACCCGTTCAGGTTATACACCTATCTACTAATTACACTAATGGGTTAGGGAGCTGTAAGGATTAATTTAGAGGAAAAGTACCCGCATTTGCGTGGGGAGCGTGGAAAAATATTTAAGAAAAACCACCCTCAGTGCACCCGATCTCCCCACCTTCAGCAGTCTAGTCCAACACGAGAGTAGCGCCGTAGACCACGAGGCCACCAAAGTGGGTCATACGAGTTCTCACACCCCTGCTAAGCAAAGGGGGAGGTACACGATATGTGTTAAGACGGCCGCGTCATATGTGGGAGCGTGCGATGGTATGCGAGACATCATCTCCGGCCGTGACGGGTCTTATTCCCACATTTGACTGTTAGGTCAAAACGAGTTACTCAATCTACAATAATTATCATCATTTGTGCCCTCCCATGATGAGTGTGTGCCCAGATGTTCCACTGCAAAGCGGAACAAACATGTTACTGCTTGTGTCCGGCCACTTGACAAAAATAACTTCAGTCTGAAACGGAGTTAACAATTAACCACTTAAACGCGTGGTGCAATTTTTTCTGAATGGTTGGTGTGAATCAGTCGTTTCAAAGAAAACTTTCATTCAAATACTAGGGCCCCTCTAGCCGTACCAAGAATGCAGATTGAAATGAATGGCATTCCACTGCATTTGTGCAGCTAATTTATTTCTACTAATTTTTATACACACATAAAATTGTAGGGTCATGGTCTAAGTCAAATATGATGATATTTAGTTTATATTATCACCATTATTATTATTAATTCCCAGCGGTCTAAATAGGGAAAGAGGGCAGGGAGGTCCTAATAGAGTCCGACTCTGCCTCCACGCAAAAAGGGTACTTTTCCTCTAAATACCCACTTACTCCTCCTTACCCCATTAGCGTAATTAACAGACATGCGTGTAGCCTTATTGAGTAGTGAGACGCACTGAAAATATTTTTTTAATCATTACCTGCCCAGGTTATTCGCATGTATGATAATTACTCTAATGGGGGGGTGGGGGGATGAGGAAGCATTTTTGAGCTAATCCACCCTCATTTGCGTGGAAGGAGGGTGGGAAACCATTCAGAAAAAATCACCCTACCGGGATTCGTACCCCGATTTCTCAGTCTTCAGCAGGCCAGTCTAACACGAGAGTGACGCCTTATACCATTCAGCCACCGATGCGGTTCACCCCTCCCGTATCAGCACAGGTATATCGACTTCTCGACCACGACCCACTTGAATAGCCAGCAAGTGACGTCATGTGTGTCTTGACCACACCCATCTGCGTTCCAATCTACTGGGTGCAAAGAGTCAAGGCTTCGAGGACCAAATTACACCCCTCTCAGCAGTTTGAGTAATTCCCGATTAGCACGTGAAACGGGGATCAATTCGAGAAAACTTTGATAGGGACTTTTTTTTCCCCACGATGTGGTTTCCCCTCAGTCTCAGGCGAGTACAAAAATCATACACCCTATTTGATAAATTAGTTATTTTAGGAGATATCTTTAAACAGTTTGCATTAATTAATAATCCAACTCAAGACATTTTTGTTTGAATTAAGTAGACTAACATAGTTCAGCCAATACTACAGTTAACCAAATATTTCCTAAAATAGCGAGTATATTAAAGGTTAAGTGGGGTGAATAATTTATGGACACGTATAAGTTACTCAATTCCTTAATGGATGACACCTAGAAACTTCACAGACGTTTAAAAAACCCAAATTATTTATTAAGTAGCTTGATATTGTCTAATATTGTTCACCTTAAAATGTAGGCGAAAGTTCTGACTGATTAAAAAAAAAATTAAGTTATAAGTATTTTTTTAAATGTGTAATTATTATTATTAGCACCGCGTCTTACTACCCGTTCGGGTTATACGCACTTACGCTAATGTGTAATGGTAGGGTGATTGTGAGATGAAATGAAGGACCTACAGTTTAACGTGGAATCCGAACCACGGTGGAAGCCTGGCATTCCCAAATGTGTAATAACTTAAATAAAACCCTATAGACCAATCCCACATTATCTTAAATTTTCTGTTGTGACCCAATCAAAACATGACTTTATTTGACAGAGGAGGGCTAAATTTAGGCCTTTTGTTTTAATCTCAGAACTCAGAAGTACACATTTTCGTGTAAAGCTTCGTTATATATATATAAACTATTTAAACTCAAAATTTAAACTTTTTAACTGTTCAGAAACCTGCTGATAATTTTCGACTTCATTTGGTTGAAAACCATATTAAAAAACCAAACATCTTAAATAAAACGGGATTTAAATTAACTTCTGCAACATGATTCGGGGCTCTCCCATGTAGCACCTTCAAAAGAAATATTTTCTTATCTCACTCATTTGTGTTAAGTCTCTGATAGCCGAAATCGGCGGTAAGGGTGTTACTTTAATAACAATGGATAGAATATTTAATTCAGCTGACTTTAATAAACAATGTAAACTAATCTGCATACCAAATAAAAGATCGCAAATGAATCAATTTGAAAACACGATCAAACTAACCCGATTCCTCTAGAGCCATTCATCGATAGCCCCGCAAAATCGGTAATTACCATTAATGAAGAGTTAACAACTGGATTTAATTTATGACTGACACAATCAACGATAGAGTGTTTTTTTTATTTCACGTGATTAATTTGCATATTAGACGTTCCATACAGTTAAAACACAGGGTTATGACTATTAACAACAACAAATATCAGCCTTGAAACAGAGCGGTAGTAACCATTCAATCCTAAAATATAATCACTCTATTTTTCCCAGTCCCAGGTGTTGTAATATTGCTCAACACACAATATATATTACTAGAGAGCACGCCACTAATGAAGAATTTCATGGTCAGCCACGGCTTCCACACAGTGTGGCAAGGTCAGAACCACCCGTCTGAGGAGAAATGACGGCAATACGTAGTTCAGACAAAAAAATTAATAATACCAATCTATATTCCATAAGGGCTTGTTATTTTTTACCACTACCAAAGCTATTTTTACACAAAGCATTGTTATTGTTACGCTCGAAATGGTAATTTCACAACAACAACAACCATGATTGTTCTATCACTTTTTGTTAGTGTAAATCGTTTACCTCACGTTATCGATGAATTGACGGACGACGTTACGATTTGCTAGTTTTCTTTTAAATCTTTCCTCTTTTTATTTGAAGCACTGCCAAGTTTCAAACTTTATAAACGACCAATCTAACAGTGGAAGGTTGCTCAAAGAAATAATTGGAATAACAAATGCGCCGGCCTCGTGTCCATATTGGGCACTTCAAATTTCTAATTATATTACGTTTCCATGTGCGATGAATCGATTACTAAACAGTATAATGGGATGTAATAAACATTTAATAACAGGGAATTTTTAGATGGTACAAACATTGTTCATCAAAAGAAAAACCATGTTGCGGTCTTGAATGACTAAGTGATCCTAGTGCCTTTGAGGGTAGCCTCCTGATTGCGAACATGAGATTTTTCTTATATATAAGGAGGTGTACAAATTGCGGACATGCCATGTTGCTATGCCATCCCACCCCTAATTTGATAATAGGGGTGGCCCATGGGGTCCTAGCAGTCATACGTTCTTTCAGCTCGCCAGTCTTAATTTAACTAAATTACATACACGAGTATTTCGAGGTTAGGTTATGTCAGGTTAGGTTAGGTTAGGGTAAGCTTGGTCAAGAGGAAAGCCCGGTGGCCGGTGGGTGCTGTCAGTAACCCCTTCAACCCATGTCACCACCCTCACGTAGTAATTCCTGCGAGTTTCTCTTTTACTTTTTCGCAATATGGACATTGAGTATTTAGGTGGCCATAACATTTTTGGGTGTGTTCTCAATTTGGACAAATTTTGCCCTGCTCGCAATCAAGATACAAACTTTTAGAACAGATGTTTTTTTTTCATATGCAACTTTCCCACCCTGCTCCCTAGCCATTTGGGGTGAATTTCCTCCATTCTACCGCTTTGAATCCAGGGCCTTAGAGCTCCCCCCCCCCCCCCACTTCGTGTTACCCTCTTTGGATATGACCAATTTTACTATACTAATGGGATGAATAAGGAAGGTAGATTGAAGGAACATAGAATTTAGAGCAAATGTAGCCGTTTTTAAGAAAAATACCCTTTGTACACCAAGCCAGAGTCCAAACCCTAATCTCATTACCACCAATCCAGTCTAATACGAGAGTGACCATACAATCACCGATGTGGGTGGTAAAATATAAAGAGGTGGAGGAACACCCTAAATGAACCGGCTCAGGATTTAACCCCAGCTTATTCAAGTCAGATTTAAGGCCGACACACACGGAATGCTAAGCTAAGCTAATCCATGGTTCTTATTTTCACTCCAGAGTTCAGTGTTTCTTTCTGGTCTGCTCCAGTGAAGTTATAGTTATGATGGCGTCCTCCAAAATGTCTTGTTTGAATCAGATGATAGTACTAAGGAAGAAAAGATGCTGCTGTTAGCAGCTGTTTTGGAAGATGAAGACAATTTAGGAGTTGGAGGTTTGACTTGTTCAACTAACGCTTCCATTTTAACATAAAAACATTTATTAAATATAAAACCTAAATATAATATTACTTAAACACACGTGAAACAAACTGAAAACAAAACTTCAACACTTCTTTCGTTATTTTCACCAAACCATCACTGCGTCTGTTCAACACGGAGCCCAAGTTGCGTTATGCGCATGCGCAACGTAAGATGGCTCAAGATAGGAGATGGAAAAATGTTCCGTCCATCAATCGGAAAAAAAACATAGCGTGGCGTAGCAAGGCATAGCTTAACTTAGCTTCCTGTGTGAACCAGCACATTCAAATACATGGTCCGCTATTTTTCTAAAGAGTTAGCAGAGCAAATCTTGGCTTAGCTTAGCGTTCTGTGTGTACCGGCCTTTAAGTTAGTCCCACTATCCGTTCTACCAAAACCGTAAGCTACAGAATAATCTCAAGGCTAATACGAAGCTGATGTGCGAACTTTAATATCCCCCTCAAGTTCCATCTCCCACAAAGCTTCCAAGATAAGCGTCGCGCTGCAGCTCACGCGCCAAACAAACAAAAGCGGTGTGAAAATATGAAGGAAAGGGAGAACCAAAATCTCGGTGTTTTGTGGAGGGGGAGAAAAAAACAACACTTTCCCAGAGCATGGCATTTGGTAGGTAGGAAAGCAAAACACTCAACATTCAGGTAACTTCATCTGCAAGAATGACCAATTGCGCCTACATTGTCACCCTTCCATGTTTTGTACTGGACCTCGCTCCTTGAAATGGGAAGAGGTGGTGTGGTGTGTGTGTGTGTGTGTGTGTGTGACGGAAAGTGTACTGAGCTCTTCCAATGTACTTTTTTTTTATAGCTCCTATCGCTATCCCCCTTTGTTTTATCGAACGCTTCTTCTGTTTTGTAAGTATCTGTCTCTCTTTCACTCTCTCTACCTTTGTCTTAATTTCCCTTCTTTAGGATCCCAGTCCATCTATCTCTCTCTGAATAGTTTCTGCATTGCGCATCGTCACAGCCCCATGAGCTGGACAAAAACACCTCCAGCCCCAGATGGAATTACAGAGCCAACAAGAGGGATGAGGGAGTTTTTTGGTGGCACAAGGGGGATGAAAAAAGAGGAAAGGCTGTTTCACGCGCAGGGGATGGAAAGCGACAGTGTCAAGCGTGGGGCCTAATTACCGGGCTAGGAGAAGGGAGGAGGGGTAGTAATGGTAGCTCTTGCGAGTCTGCCGACTCTGGAAGACTTCCAGAAAGAGCGAAAGCGAGAAGAGAGCAGACATAAAGGTATCGAAAAGAGAGAGTGAAAGGAACTGTACGAAGCACGATGTGAGAGAGGAATTTATTCGGAAAAAGAAGGTAAGGGTGGGGGGATAGAAGGGAGGAGGGGAAGGGTACCACACCCGATTCTGTTGCGGGTCACGAGGAAAATTTACGGGGAAGTTGTATTCTGTGTTCACAAGTCCTCGTCTATTCTGTGGGATTTGTGCCAAGAGGTGAATATTTTTGCCTCGACCACAAAATAAAATGTCCTCTTTAGTTTAAAAGTCGTGCTACAGGTAGTGTTGAATTACACACCATCCACGCCTTTTAAAAACCCAGGACTCAACTAAATAAATCTCTTTAATCCATACATAACTATTTCACAAGAGAATACGTTCAAGTGACCATCTTTTTGTAATTTTATGACCAACGTATCCACCGTAATTACAGCTGAGAGCATATTTCTTACATCTCTGTCAAAGTTCAAAGAGTAAACACTATGTTGTGTAGGGTTTATCAACACCAATTTGCGAAACATGGCGGCGGCCACCGCTAAGCAAATTTGCATCCCGCCGATAATCAAGACTACAAACTTACTGCACGGCACTACGTAGTCGAGTATTTTATTATTCATGAAACTGCCTGCGTGCTCGTAGCCGAAAGTTTTCTTTTCCTTTCTCCTTATACGCCCCCCCCCGCTTCTCTTTTCCGTCCCGAACCCTGTAACGTTGATTAGTCGCACGACTTTTATATACACAAGTTTTCATTTTGGCGCGACCTGAAACCAATCCACGCGCATCTCTCCTCAAGGTATCATTTTAATATCTCGGTGATTGTTTTTGTTCGGATCCCCAGTGCTAAGGAGAAGGGAGGGGAGAGGAAAAACCAATCTTTGTAAAGTGATGCCTTCCAGAGCTTTGCCCCTCGATTGGAAGAAGAAGTACATTTTCTCACCTTAATTATATTCGCAGTCTTGAAAAAACAAAACAATTCCACTTAATAGCTTTGATATTTCCGCGATATTATTAGTAAGGAAATACATATTACCGTTGGTGAATATATGTAAAAGAAAAAGGACGAAGAAAATTACAAAATAAAAGGCATATTAAAAAAAAGTGAATGATACAAAACTAATCTTGAGTAAAGTTAAAACAAAATAATTGGAGTCACATTAGAATGCTGCGTGATGCCGACTTGGCTTGTAAAAAAACAACAAATGTATGAATTCATAAGAATGGGATAGGGTTGCCCAATGCAGCACAACTTGACTCAAGGGAATGGAATAAGAAAAATCAGACTGTAGGGGAGATATCTTCATTTTGAGACGATTTCTCCCCATCAGGCGGATAAATAACAAACCAACTTATGAAAGGACCCTAGTATTAAAACTTTATGAAAGGGGATATAAAAGCTGGGCAATGGACAAAACAAATATCGGATAAGTTTCAAGATCCCTAATACAGCAACGAATGTCAATCATTACATTTCAATGTCAAATTTTGTGTCTGAAAACAATAAATAACTTCAACTGAAGATCAATTTTCATAGTAATAACGTTAGATGATAATTAACAAAGTTACTAGATCTACTTTCACGTGTTCATATGTCAAGTCATGTGTTATGAACGTAACAAATGTGTTTGTATTTTTTAAACGTTTCTCCCAAAAAAAAAAAATCCTAATATACTACATTTAACTTAAAAACTGTTATGGAGATTTGCACCATTCTAAGAAAAAAATCTGTTTGAGTAAGCGGTTTTATTCAACACGTGTAGATTTGGAACTTTTTCCTTCAGTGTTGTTTTAGTAATTACATGATCACGAACGCAGAAGCAGATTTTTCTATTTTATTAAAAGTCCTTTTACTTTGGGTGTTGAATCTTTCTGATTTTTAAAGCTAATAATTTCAATGTTTACATAAATGTGTTGCAAGTGAATTTTAGAAACCAGTTGAATCTGGTTTTCAAGCGAGAAGATAAATATCTTAGCTCACACAGCAAACGTAAGTCAGAATTAAAAATAAATAAATTAACTGTTAATTCAGAAACTTTACTACAGTCCGTTCGTCATAGGAGTGGTGGTAGTTGACAGCTAAAAAAAAAGTTATCAGATTTACTCTAATGTATCCGTTCGACAAACCATGTGATCTGAAGACCATGTGTTAAACTGTTGTTAATTTGTGTTTTATATTATTAAAATAATAACTTATGAAAATAATCGTTTGGATTTTTTGTGGGTGTGAAAGTGGTGTCCGTAGTTCACTTAAAAATGCTTTAACAAACGAGAACTCCTAAGAGGCCCTTCTTTTCAAAATTTAAGATCGCGAATAGGACGATATCAGAGTGGCTGGTGACGTAGGTTAATACAAACCTGTTTCATTTGTGTTAATGCGTATGTGTTAACAGAATTGAAAGGGAAGGTCTACATAAATATAAAGTTTGGGATAGAATGAACTTCACCTTAAAGTCAAATACCGTTCAAGGATTTTGTCCGTTGGTCAATGGGGGATTATGTGATTATGGAAATCCCTCTACAGGTTGCAAATGGCAAAAAATCGCACCCAAAACTTTTTTGTATTAATTTTGCCTATCAGAATGAAATACTTTTTAAATTAATACCGAACGTACAAGCCGATGTAGAATTTTTCTTCAAAAATGTAATCCTACAAAAAATAAAAAAAACCAAAGGAGAATGCACTTTTGGTTTTACCAAGTAATGGAGAGATAATTTTTAAGTTGACGCCATAAGTTTCTTCTTATATAAACTATACTTATACTAAACATAAAAACAAAAGTTAATTGAAACAAATATTCATCGACAATGACGTAAGAGAAACGCAAGAACGAACACAAGATTGTAGAGTACATTTAAAAAAAACCAGTGACAGTAAAATTGTGTAGAGCGGGGTCATGAGGTAATAACGATTGGCGGGATATGCGTTCAAGCGCAACGATCTCAAATTAACAAAACACATTCATTTTGTTAAAAATAATTCTATTGAGTAATACCTGAGGATGTTTATGTAGTAGAGGGCGTAGGGTTTCAAGGGGGGAGGGGAAGAGGGATGCAATTAAAACAACCAGTAACATACAAAGGATGTTCTCGACCTGCACAGTCCTAAAACACCCAATACGCAGAAACATGGGTTGGGAGGGATGATTTTAGAACCACGAGGAAAGGAAGGGGTTGAGGTAACGTGTAATTTATTTCAGTTTTATGGGGTTTCTAGGGGGATGTATCATCAAAACACAGACTTGTAAAGCTTGTTCAAACAATCAGAACATATTTTCAACCTACTCCATGAACGAATATTCAATTGAGACAAGGGAAGTTTAAATGTTTATCGAATGAGGAAGGTTCAAAACCTGAGCCTATTATATTAGTAGAATGAGAGGGAGAGAGAACTCCAGTGGTCCATTTGATCATTTTCGGTTCAGAGGCAAAAGTTTATTGCGGCGAGAGAGCTGAGAACTGAGAGCTAGGGTTCTATTTCTTGAATGTCCGAAAATATTATCATTGATTAGAATGAGGCTTAACCTCTCGCAATGATGAATTTAAGTGCGGAGGAATAGGAAGGGTTTCTAATCTAGAATTAAGTTAATTTGTAAGTCATGTACTGACATAATCAGCAGTTTCATAAAGTACACGTTATATATCCCAAATTAATTAACTGGGTTATCTAAAGAGGTGTATGGTATTTCATAGTAAAATATCTAGGGAAATTAATGAATAATATAAAAATAAAATAGAGTAAATAAGAGATTTGTTTGTTAAATATTTAGTTTATCATAATAATTATAATGTTCAATTATTCCCACAAATATTTTACTATGAAGCCCCGGACACAATTTTTGATGACTATGTATTATAGGTCTACAATAAAACAATAAAGCTAGCAATAGACTCAGTTTACGGCTAAACATAGAGGTGTATTGAGAATTTTTCCTAATAGTTTTCCATTTTCTAGCCACGGGTACATTTCCTGTTGTTTTATACCTTCTTTATCCTTATTTCATCAGTGCAGTTGAATGCAGATATCCAGAACAAGTGCTCCAAACAATAATAGTTCTACAATGCGGTTTTTTTCCAGCCTTTCTTCAAACAAACGCTGGAAGTGTTTCTTAAAATTTCACCTATATTATCCTGTTCCCCTAGGCGATATAAGTTGCTATTCTGATCATCAATACTGGCATTAGCTAGCTGCCCACTTCGGTGGCAGCGTAGTCCAAGGCATAACTCTAACAATAGACTGGACTGCCGATGATGGGGAAGTCAGGGTTCGAATTTCGGTCGGGTGTACTGAGTGTTTTGTTCTAGATGTTTTTTGCACTATTCCTCCCTATAAATGTATATTTAACTTTACTCATCCCTAAAACATTAGCATAATCTATACTTATAAAATAACATGTCCTGACTGACTGACTGACTGATTCATCATCGCCGAGCGCAAACTATCAAGGCTACAAGCATGAAATTCGGACTGTATATTCATTTTATTATGTAGGCACCCACTAAGAAAGGATTTTAGAAAATTCCACCCAAAGGGGTCAAAATAGGGGATGATAATATGTATGATATATGTATGAAAGTCCGTCATTTTGAAAGTTACATAAACAAAATTTTGTATTTCGGTTATTGACGTAAAACAAATAAATACGTGTTTCAGGAATTTTGGAAATGTTATTTAATAAGGGATGAAAAAGGGGGTGAAAGTTTGTATCGGACTTGCATTATTTTTGATCTGAGGTCAAGTTATGGTCATCAACGTAACGTAATATTTTTAATTAATATGTAAATACATATGTATATTTTCGTATTTGTATATAATCCACTTCCACGCGAGCAAAGCCGCAAGCAACAGCTATCTAGTAAGACATATGAGTATAACCCGAACGATTAAAAAGACGCGTTGCTAAAAAAAAGTAATAATACCAACACTAGTGCATTAGAGTTTAAAATTAGTTTAAAACATTGTTTCCACGTCCACCATAAGACTCACAAGATAGCTTAATCCATCTCTGTCCAACTAGAGTGCAATTACTGGGTTGTGGGAGGAACTCTAAGTGTATTTAGGCACTAGCCGTGATCAAACCAGAATCTCTGGTCTTATCTTTATAATCACACCTCACAAGGTCAGCCTATATCACCGAATAAGCTGTCAATGTCAAAAGAACATTCGTGAAGACGAAGAAGCCCCAATCCATGCTCAACTGAAGAAGTCTGTCGAGGGCGGCTGACAGGGCCAGAGAAATGATGAGAGAGGGGATGAAAGTGACGCGTCCAACGCCTCGAAGACACGTTGATCCTCAATCCCCAACAGTGTGGGGGTACATTGCCTTGTCTTACAGTCTTCCAAGGGGATCAACACGCTGCATTAGTCGGGGCTCAAAGTTTCCGCCACACTTTCCCCCACATCCTCCCACCCGATAGGAAATAGCGAGTTTGATTAGACAAGGGCTTAGCTTGGAACTGACCGGTCGTCCCACTGAGCACAGATTCTTTACTGTCTCGCCTAGACAAGAGGAAGTCGACCACTCCAACATGGAGGAAGGCACAATCTGCGTGCAAGAAATATTGTTGTAGCTGCAAATCTATACGTTAGGCCTCATTTTTAAAACAATTATTTGAAATGTGACACGCTTGGGGTTGTTGGAAAACAGTAGATCCTGTACTCCTAACTCCCTAGTTTCCTTTCACTTTCATAAACTCTTTTGCTAAGATTCGTTCGATCTACAGTCCAATTTTCACCTTTTATAAAATACACTTTTTTTTTGTGGCCCACATTGATAGCATTTTGATATATTATTAGTGATATTTTATAGGTATTGATAATATATACAAGGGTAGATTCAAACCACTTGACGTATGGATACGTGAAATTAAATCAAGTAGCTTTTCTGGCTGTCAGATGAGGCCTTTACTTTGTAAGTTACACTGTACCTGTGCACTTGATTTGTCGAACAAGAAGGGTTAAACGCACGAGTGATGGTGCGTATTCCGACTTCGAAGATCAAGGCTCAATCTTAACTGACTGCCCTGAATATCTTCTACCCTCCACTCCCCCCCCCCCCCCCCTTCTTCACGAAATCTCTTCACAACCCCTCACAACAGTGGCTGGCTATCGCAAAATTAATTCAGGCGCGTTTCCTTAAAATATATATTGGGTTTAACAAATGAGAGATGTCGGAATGGGGGAAGGGGGGGAGGGTGCGCACGGTATGGAGCTGTTATTAACCAATATTTATTATGGTGGGATGATAGGGTTTTGAGAGTTAAGGGCAGTGTTTTTGAAGTTTTTAATAACAAAAAAGAAACTTTTTTTTTTGGCAAAATAAATCTCCAGTAGAAATGACAAGTATATGCCCTAATTTTCTTCACATGGCAATCGCAAAGTTCCTGTCAAGGGTGCCCTAACATTTTATAATAACTTTATTCATATAGAAAGTTTCTTATCGAATGCTATTAAACTCATGAAAAATAGTCAAGAACAGTTGAGATTACTATGTGAAGGAAATTAAACTTTTATGTTTCCACTGGAGAAATATTTGATTTATTTTTCCTAAAACATTATTAAGGCAAAAGAGGCTATTAAGGTAAAACCTTATTTCCTTCCTCGGTCCCGGCACAAATTTATCTGATTACCGAACCCTTCCTTCACCTCTGACAAGACATCTTGTGAATGTGGGGAATGCCAGGCCTCCACCGTGGTTCGGATTCCACGTTAAACTGTAGGTCCTCCATTTCATCTCACAATCACCCTACCATTACACATTAGCGCAAGAGCGTATAACCCGAACGGGTAGTAAGACGCGGTGCTAATATAATAATAATAATAATAATAATAATAATAATAATAATAATAATAATAATAATAATAATAATAATAATTTCCTTCATCATCAATCTTAGGTCTTATTCGTCGCGGAAGACAATGTAAGTTTTCAAGGCCTCTCGCCGATACCCTCTGCCCCTCAGTGAAATAGTAATCACTTTACGTTCCCCCTGGAACGGCCGCGGCTTCCACAAATATTATTAGTGGCAAATTAAAGCGGCGATGTGATCAGCTGAGTGTGTGATTTGTTTACAAAGAGTTTACACCGTGTTTACATGTAATCAACCTGTATTGTAGGCACTCAATGACCCTTGGGGGGAGGAGGACAAATGAAAAGGGGGAGAGGGGAAGAATAGTCAAGAGAAAGAGCACGTTTGGAGTGTGGGAGAAATATAGATCAACATAATATGTATCACAATTATTTAAATAAAATATAACATCAATAATAACGGAACCATTTTAATGCATGTGATTCATTTTCAATATTTCTCATTATAATCTGTTACTTAAAAAAAAATATAAGAAAATTGATTAATAATGTGTCAAAAGTTATTAAAATTAAAAAAATAAAAATTCTAAGAACATCTGGAAAATCTCAGTATTTGATAAATGATAAGATCTCTGTAATGGTTTTTTTCTGTTTTAAATACGTACCTTATTTTTTTAATACTCAAAAAATATATAATAGCACCTATTTGAAGTGGAGATGGCCATATTTTCGCTAATATTCATGAATTATTATTTTTTGCCTAGCCGCTTACTACACGTCCGGGCTATCCACATATTTACAAGGAAAGTAGGATATAGAGGAAGTGTACCTGCAATTGCGTGGAGAGGAAGAAAGAGGGAGAGGGAGAATCATTTAGGAAAAAAAAACTACTTTAGGACACTTGATAGCTTGATTAAAGCCCAAACCTCCCGTAAAACCAGACAGAATGAGACTGACACCTTTGCCCGTGTGCACGGCTCATCAATTTATTAGTTGGATGACCGATTGAACAGCGCATAGTTTGTGAATCAAGCGCTTCAGAAAGTAGGGCGCTTCAATCCTTGGGACTAAAGTTGATCATCCTAACATGAAGTAATTCAGGGATACGAATGCGAGCGCTCGACCGGAAAGTGCCCATCTCTAGAACTAAATGAATGACACTCACCATTGGGCGGGGGGGGGGGGGGGGGGGGGTGATACAGTAATACAAATATTCAATAATCTGTGTTTTAGTGTGTCACGTTACATAACGTCAGGGTGATTGATGTTCTCCTGGTCATTACATATGAGCTTGCAAGCCTCTCCCGACCCCACCGTATCACCCCCTAATGACTACCCCCACCCCCTGTTCAGTATCCCTCATACCCAAACATATGTCGTGACACGCTCTTAATGGGCAGGATCAAAATTCTTATAGCTCCACTTCCATAGTGGAGGGGGAAGGGTTGATCGTACGTCGACAGTGAAGGGGTGTTTCATCGGTATCTCGTCAAGGGTGAAACATCTCATTAACCCCAAAGACTTCATAATGACACCAAATAACAGTGTTTCACCAACAAAACATCCAGGCAAATGACTGTATTTAAGTAGAACATCAAGTGTGAAACATCGTTAAAAACGTTCAGGTAGAAAATAAAACTACCTATAATGTATATTAACGACATCATTTCAGGATGTATTAATATACGGTCTCAGGCAGGGGGTAGCTGGGTCAACCAGTAATCGAGTTTGGGGTTGCACGACCAAACAATTTTTCCTAAATCCCTTGAGAATTTTTTTGTTCTTGTATCTTTTCAGGAAGCGAAGAAGGTTATAATTAATATCTGGTTGTATCTATCGTACTCGACTAAACTTTGAAGGGTTATTGAAGAGAGAATGAATGAAAGTTGAAATTAGCCTGAAACTACAGTGGAACCTCGTTTATCCGGCCCTTATTAATCAGGATTTCTAGTTCATCTGAGCTGAAATTTCGCATTAATTTTTTTTTGTAACGAATTTTTATGGAACGACTAATAGGATGTATTATTTAAAAAAAACTAGTTTCAAATACATTGATTAATTACGATACTCTAGTCACAGGATGAATGTTTTAGTGTATTTTTCCAATAATTTTCGGAATAAGGGCTCTCCCACTAACATCCCCCCCCCCACACACACACACATACACAACTGTTCAAATAGCTCCTGCTTCCAATGGTGAAAGAATGTTGCTACACAAAAGATCAACACCCTCACGCACTTCCTAAGATACTTTGTGTGATGAGGGGGTGCCCCTCTGGTTCACCGGGGCGTATCGTAAGCTTTACATAGCGGCGAGGCCTTGGCACGTTTCGCTTTCAAACAAGACACACACACACACACACACACACACACATACATACACAGAACCGAGACCTTCTCTTCTATTCCGCGCTCCACTTGATTCACTTGACTTTCAACAGCGAGCCGTGACGAAACACAAGTCTCAAGGCGGCCCGAGATTACAAGAGACAGCTCTAATCGATTCCACTGGCAAAGTATAGCCCAGTGCCAGCGTATTCCACTGGCATGAATAGCTGGGAGCTCAGAGGTCGGGCCTTAAAGAGTTCACTGAGGATCCCATTCTCTATAGACGAATTGTGGTGCATTTTATTTTACCTTTGTATTGATGTGCCTTCTAAAACTATATATATGTATATTATCCGCAACGGTGAGCATGTGGACAAAGGTATCACACTTATTTGCCAGTGATGGGAAAGTCGAGGATCAAATCCCAGTCAGGTACACTTTAGTGATCTTACTTAATTATTTTCCTACTTTTCCTCCACGCAAATGCGTGTTACTTTACACATGTGGATGGCCGGGTGGGTAGTAAGACCTGGTGAACGTAATAGTAATACTTCATTCTTCTCATCCTTACGCTTCTAGTCCAACACTTTGACTCGGTCATTGGATAGTCTGGCTTAATAGCCGGAGTAAGAAGTTGCGGTGTTCGATTCCTAGCACGGTTGAAACATGATTGGTAAAAAATTAATCTTAATCTTTCAGAGCAGTAAATTGATGGTAGGGGGGTTCTTTTTTATTTTAATACCACGTCTTAGTACCCTTTCGGCGTATACGCTTATTTACTAACTAAGATAATGTGCTGTGGATTAGGAAGGTTTTCTTTAAGAGGAATTGTATCAGCATTTGCGTGGAATGAAAGTAGATTTTTTTTCAGAAATAAAACTATCTCAGTATACCCAAGCGGGAATCGAACCTCAACCTCCCTGCCATTGGCAATCTAATTTATTGTGAATGTCAGCTTAGGACCATTGGACCGAGCGGCTCGAAAGTTGTGTCAGACCTAGGACCATTGGGCAGCCGAAGCGGCTCGAAATGGTGTGTAAAGCGTGGTTATATTTGTTTGTAGTTTATGAGTCAAAAAGGAGAGGATTAGAGGGAAAAGAAAGGAAGAAAATCAACCATAAAGGAAGTCTTCCATCTAAAAGAACAAATAAATTGCATACACACAAATAAGCTATCGATTAACCACCAACAAATAATTAAACAGCCAGCCCGGGATCCCCGACTGGGCACCTCGACGATCGATGAAATTAAACGATAAAAAATATGTTCATCAAACACAGCTCCTAAGCACGCCTACACCTCCAATAATAGCCGGCTACACAAGACAACTTCTCAACCTCAGCGACAGTTATACACTATGAGGTAGCGTAACTGAACAAAAGAAAAGAAAAACACTTTCACCGCTGGGCAGAGGGCATCGGAGTTCGGGATCTAAAGGGAACACGCCAATCACTGGGAATAAACTAATTATTTATCCTCGCAGCGGTTAGAGTGATGGAGATAACGCCGTCTTCCCCTGTCAGGTGTGGGAATGCGAAGGATGGGGGGAAGGGGGGGAGCGGTCAGTTGTGGGAAACTGGAGCTGAAATCCAAGGCCAGACCCTCGATGGGCTCCCTCCCGCGCGTCGCTCCAATAAACCGGAGTGATTCAAGTCCCCCTCCCCTCTAAATCCCTATCCATGTAATAACAGCCCGGTCCGGTCGTCGAGCGAGGGAGTGCCGCGAGGCAAACCGTACACGCCGTCACGGGATCATATGAGAAAAAAGAGGGGAAATAAAAACAGACCGGTCCCCGTGCGCGAGACCTGCGGGCGAGACCGCCGTCATACATCGCGTCGAGGTACTCAATTAAAGTTACGTCTACCTCCCCACCACACACATTTTCTCTAACCTTCCAAACCCTATTCTCTATTTTTGTTTTTTGTTTGGTTCAATCTCATTTCTTCGATAGTGAGCTCTCTCCCTCCAAGCCCGTGGGGACCTAGCTAGTTCTTCTCGTTCACCGCCAGAGCGCTCGTCACGCGATGCGTTTCCTTCCTTTCCACTTCCCGTAGACCCGCGGAAAGCAAACCCTCGTTAGCGAGGGTCCCACCACCGAAAAACATGCCCTCAATCAAAGAGAGGTACCACTAATAACAATCAACTCGTCCAAGGAGGGAGGTGGCGAAGAAGGCCGATAATAACTGCTCTCCGTTTCTCGTCGAGTCGCCGCCCTGTTCATCAATAAGCTGTCAGTTCAGGCAGAGAAAGGCCCGGGTGCTGACCCCATTCTGTGCTCACGCGGTCATTCAGAGAAGGGTTGCTTTTGAATCAAAACCCTTAAGTAAAGAATCGAATGATTGATAGTGGTGAAAGATCGAGTTCAAAGAATCGATCTTTGCCGAGATCGAGAGTAAACGATCAATAAAAACTCTTTTTGAGGCAGTTTTTTTCAATAAATGATGTATATATTGACATAACTATGGCGTTAGAGTACTTCTTTTTCATGACTTATAATTTGCACAACTTAACCTAATATTATTATTATTATTATTATTATTAGCACCGCGTCTTACTACCCGTTCGGGTTATACGCTCTTACGCTAATGTGTAATGGTAGGGTGATTATGAGATGAAATGAAGGACCTACAGTTTAACGTGGAATCCGAACCACGGTGGAGGCCTGGCATTCCCCACATTCACAAGATAACTTGTCAGAGGTGAAGGAAGGGTTTGGTAATCAGATAAATCTATGCAGGGACCGAGGATTGAACCCCGCCAGCATAGAAGTCTGACACCTTACCCCTAGACCACCAGGTCACCCTTAACCTAATACATTCATTTACAAATCATCAGTAAGCTACTACTTACACCTGTAAATGTGATCAAATAATGTATTGCCTTTCGAGACAGAAATGATATTTAAGGTCGATACCAAATAATATTTACGTTAATAGAATTGAGAAATAAACTAATTAAGAATAAATTACTCCCTAGTGGTTGGAATGATGGATTTTATATCTATATTCCTAAATTCAGGATATCTTTACTAATTTGAAACAACACAACCATTATATACATATTTTCACTTAGTAGAGAAAAAGGACACTTAAGTTTCTAAAGCTACTTCATATATTCATACGGCCAATGTTTTATAAACCATCATTTATGACATAATTTATGCTGATAGAATAACTGAAAGTTTCATTTTGACATTGAGACAAAATATGTAGTTTAAATGTTCTTCAGGACGTGATTCAACTACGGACAAGCCGATGCTGTTTCACCAGGTTATTCGATATAATATCGGCTAAAAAGCAGTTTTCATAATTATTTAAAGGCAAAAAGTGTCAGAGGGGTAGTCACAGCATCGTGTATCTCAGAGATAGAGATCATTTTTTTCATTACCTTGCACTTTACCTGACAATTTTGTCTGGGGAGTTAACCAATCTCCCACTATACGAAATAATTTGAGGTTCAGGTTGAATGGAGGATTGGTTGAACTCCATATCTCGGTTATATATACGGCCCATTAGACTAAACGTCCAGCTAGAAACAAACGCACATTGTCTGCCTGTGGGTTGTTTAATAGGCTTTGGATCGGCGGATTGTTACAGAGATGGGTAATTCCGAAGACACTTCTGGTTTTATAATGTCATTCTTTTCCATGATATAATTAGAGCCAACATTTTTTCAAACCTAAAACAATAAAATAAGAAAAGGGTGTTTAGATTTTTAGCAAACAAAAAAACACTCTACAGAAATATTATTTTTTTAAAGAAAAAAGTTTATTTGTAGGCCTACTTACAGACATATTTGTTTTAAAATAAAGGAGACAGTCGATCAGAATATTGTTCTGAACATTAATAATAGTTGTATACAGTATATTAGATGAACCTATATCACCCCCTCGAAACGGTGGTAACGCAGTTTAAGGCGTCAAGTTTGCAATATACTCGATTGCTAATGGTGGAAAGCTCAAAGTTCGAATATCAGCGTGGAACAATGTCTGTAGTTTTTCATACATGATTTAACAATATGGTCTCAACCATCCCCTATTTTTTTTCTTTAAAGTGCGGGTACACTTTTAGCCTAATTATCCCTACTGGTAGGTTAAGCCTTTAATAGCCCTTGCATTGAACAATGCACATTTATAAATTAAACAAACTCAAAAGATAATGGTGAATTTCGAGAGCCAGATCAAAATCTCACCAGAAACACCCTGTTTCGAATATTCCCAGGGCCCCCTGTATCAATTATTACAGGACACTCGTTTCCATACTCGAGCATCATCGAATACTCTAATAGCTCGTTCAATAGTTAATGAGCTGACAAGAATGGAGCGGTACAGGAATAAAGCGTCACCCAACTCTCCCTTTTTACCCTCTGCACCTATTTTCCCGATTGATTGGGTCGGTTTTCTGCGCAACACGCAATTAAATATGATTACATCCTCGGACAAACACACAAGGCCTACTTCGGTGTGCACTTCTATTTATAATCGGCCGGAGCGCGCTTGCCGATGGGTGCGTTGATAAGCTCAGAGGCGTTAAAAAGGGGGGATCGAACCTAGTCCATTTATAAAGGTTATCCCTATGATAATTATATTTCTTCATTATTTACGAATGAATAATCATTGTTATTCGAAACGTAAACTACGGACACACTGTGCCTAGTGGCCGGGCTTTACCCACAATTATTTGAAGCGGGTCCTTGCGGTGGCTTGTGAGAATCCTAGAAAAGAACAACCTTTAAAACCCTCTTGTAACAATTTAAAGTTTTTTTAAAAACATAATTAGGGCTATAAAAGTCTTGCAAATTTGAATATTCCAACAAACTACTAACGTTTATGATCAATCCCAATTCAATTTCATCCAATTTTAATTTATTTGAGTTATTTAACGTGCACTTTCTGAACCGATTAATAATATCAGCCAACAAGAATTTCTATGAGCGAAAGCAAAAGAGTTCATCAATTTTGGTCGAGGATGGTATTTTATACATACCTTTCAGGGTGTTTTTTACATGCTGCAATCGACATGGGACCGAGAGATATACTTCCCTTTAAAAGGAAGTTATTCTATGGATTTCAAGAAAAATTCGTCAACCCCGGCTGGGTTTCAACCCACGAACATCGGTTCATGTGGCGAGGATTTTACCTCAAGACCACCGAAGTCAACAATCCAATTTTGATATTAACACTACTTATCAAACACTTCCGATTGCTTATGTTTACATTTTATAGGCTATGAACCAAGGGTGAGACGAGCGATAGGGCGAGTTCACACCTCGTTAAAAAAAGAGCAATGCTGAAACAAAGGGCATATTTATTTGTTTGCAGCCTGTCTTATTAACTATTCGGGTTATACACTTAAATACTAACCACGCTAGTGGGCTAGATATAAGGAAGGTTATATTGATAGTAAAGTGTACCAACTTCAGCGAGGAGATAGTGTAAAACCAATTAGAAAAAAACATCCTTAACATATACAACCGGTAATCGAACCCAAATCCTCCCAATATCAATGGTCTATTGAGAGTGTGTGACACTTTAGAGACAAATGAATTGTATCCATTCAGACATTTCTTAAACAAGCAACACAAATAAAAAGTCCTGATTTGTATCAATTCTCATAATAACCACAAAATCCTGAATTTTATCCATTCTGATTGGTATCCATTTAATTGCGGTGCCACTTGTCTGATAGAGCAGCAGGGACTTTCCTTAACTCATTCCGCGCTTACTAGAGAGCAGCACTATCTCGATTTTAATTTTTTTTTTTGCTTGTCTTATTGCTTTAAAATCTAAATATGGATTTTAAATTACTAGACTTATTTTTATAAACATTACGTAATATACCTGTGTATAAGGTGTTTTGTTTTATATGCGAGATATTTTTATATATAAATATCACTAGTATCATCTTGTTGGCGACCCTATATTTAAATACTATATTATGAGTTTATGACAAATTGACAGCATTAGCTACTTTAACAATGCCATTTTATTAAATCCTTGCATTCACAAAACTATCACCCACTCTAAGCAAAGATAGGTTTATATCTCACACAGGGCATGGCAATAAAAAAAAACAATGCTTTTGTAATTGTATGCTTTTAATATTAATAGATTTGTGTTAAAGTGTCATATCCTATTATCTACAGATAATTTCATCAGTTTATAATGAAGGGTTACCTGGGTTAAAGATGGATTAAGAAATCTTATTTATAGGCTATTATATTCAACTTGAACACAGGCCTACGTTTTATGTACTAGTTTGGTTAAGTTTGGTTGAAAAACCCCCGCAACCACTCTCTGCAACATCTATATGTCCAGACAATGTGAATTTATTCACATTAGGTCTAAAATGAGTAGAAATGCCTAACCATTTATCCAGCTGAAGTGAAACGAGAGGGAGGTCAGTGTTAAAAAATAAAAATATTTGCTTTCAACTGTAAATAATAAAATTCATCTTGCGATTTGAAGGGAATTCTTGAGACTATGATTAAAATTATTATGTACCAGTAAGCATATAAGTTAAGGACTTATGTTTATTTCTATAATAGTCAAACAAATCAACAAAACTCCCATCAATCACAGAAGAACGTTATCATCTATAACACGAATATTCAAAGAATGTCACAACATGGCACCAAAGTATTTAATAGGCAATAATTATAATTTTTAATATAATAAGAAAACCCACCTGAACCAAACTTAATCTTTCAGGCATCAGCACATTTTTCTTGAAATTTTGGGATCCAAAAGTATTACATTTTTAAAACTATTCAAAATATTAATTTATTTTAGGAAATGCTACCCCATGTACCAATTTTAAACTAGGTCATAATTATTTTTAAAAAATCAATCATTTGTAAAGTACTAATATAATTATTTTAAAAGAAATACAAGTAAGTATTTATATTTTTTTATATGTTATCATAGGGATAGTGCTGCTCTCAAGTAAGCACTGAATGAGTTAAGGAGAGTCTCTGCTGCTGCCCTCTATTAGACAAGTGGCATTACAATTAAATGGATACAAATCAGAATAGAGACGATTCAGGAGTTTGTGCATATTATGAGAATGGACACATATCAGATTTTATTTGTGGTGCTTGTTTAAGAAAATGTCTGAATGCAAACCATTCAGAATGGATACAATTCAGGATTTTGTGGATATAATGTAAATAATTACAATGGATACAAATCACGATTTTTGTTAAAAGTAGTTTATTTGAAAACTGTCTAGAGACCATTCAAAATCGATACAATTCAGGATTTTGTGGATATTATGAGAATTGATACAAATCAGACTTTTTTATTTATGATACATGTTTAAGAAATGTCTGAATGGATACAATTTAGCTGCGCCACGCTTTAGACCATTCGACCATGGAAGTGGGTGACATACATCTTAAATAATAAAGATGAGGTGTATTAATCAAAACTTGTTAATTTGTGTCCACCGTGGTTTGGATTCCACGTTAAACTGTAGGTCCTCCATTTCATCTCACAATCACCCTACCATTACACATTAGCGTAAGTGCGTATAATCCGAACGGGTAGTAAGACGTGGTGCTAATAATAATAATAATAATAATAATAAAGATGAGTTGACTCCTCGTTTTTTTAGCACCGTGTCTTACTATCCGTTCGGGTTGTACGCTAATGTACTAATTGCGCTAATGGTTTTAGGGGTTATGAAGGTTACATTTGGAGGAAGTGAACCCGCATTTGCGTGGAGGAAGAATGGAAAACAATTTTGGAAAAACCACCCTCAGTATAAACGACTGGGATCTGAACCTCGATATTCCCGTCATTGGCAGTCTAGTCTACTGAGAGACGAGCGCGTTAGACCATGCGGCCACCGAAGCGGGTTGTTCTCGTATTTGTGCATGTGAAATGACGAACTCATTAAAAATAAAGCCTGGCGCATTTAAATATCTATCCAAAAGTTCAGATGACAATAAATTCATTTAACCTCAGAAGCCATATTCCCACATAAAAGGAATATTTGCCAAAACCTAACGTTCACATTTTAACGACCAGAAAAGCCATAAAAAAAAGGCCTCAAAAGGCACTTAAAAATGAATATATCAAACTTTTTTAAAAAATATTAGTGCGTGATCTTTGTTGTGGTTGGTGACCCACAAGGCATTAAACATATTATTACAACCGATACCTATACCCTTGATATGGAAATGGTCTCACGCAAGTCCCCCTCCAAACCCTCAGGGAGGGTGAGAGAGTGAAAACCACTTGTTGACAGGCAACAGTTGGCCTTGAATCAGCACATCTCAAGTCCCAGTCACACAAGTTTTCAGAGAAACTTCAAGTTTTGACTGAGATATACCTTACCTTCTCTACCCTCCTAACTAACTGATCCCTCTTACACAACCACCTAACTCCTCTTGGTACGGAATATTAATGAGCAAGAAACTTTTGAGAGACAAATGAAAACATAAATTAATAAAACTTGTTCCAGACACACGTACCCCAAATAGATTTCTCACGTTGCTCTCCTCTTCTGGTCCGATGGCATTTCCGCCCTTCAACCACTGTCGGCACGTCCTGTTCGCATCATGGGCTGATAGAAATAGAGTCCAACTTTAATAGGAAGGGTCTTATCTGCTAGTTGGAAAATTAACTAGATCTTTTTTTCACGAAAACGCGTCTAGTCATGTGATCTGCGCAGCTGTAACTTTAGATAGATAATATCAACTATATAAAATAAAACTAATAATAAAGTAAACTATCAATGTTGACCGAAAAAATGCATGAATATTGAGAATAATGGAGCAGTAATAATATTTAGTTAACTTTAATTGGGAATTAGCTATTGTAACTTAGGCCTAACTCAAATTATCTGTACCCATTCTAAAATTACACTATCCTATATATCTAAAAAGCGACGTAAGCACTAAAGTTTAGAGTATTTATTGCCCCTCGTTTGTGCTTTGTAAATATGCCAACAGAGTGAGCGCGCCGATAAATAAAGCTCCGGATGATAGAATATTTATTGTACAGGCCTATTATACACGTTGGGTCATCTGTAAGCCACCCACCAGATTCGAATCAACAAGGTCTTCAGCCGCGGTTGAGCAACGCATCTAGGTCTCACTTTAGCCGCACAATCTTCGGCCGCAATACTCGTGCCGGTGTCTGTACACGGCTGAAGGGGCGGGGCGGGGAAATTACACCCGCCACGCTGAACGGGTCACGACCAACCCTTGGGCTACCTCGCATGGGGTTGGAGGGAGGGGGAATTAGGGGAATGGCAACCCACCAAATCCCCCCCTCCCTGTAAAAACAACTACAAAAAACAATATACTGGACCAACAAACAGATGGAAAAAAATATGTGTAAATTTAGTACAAAAGAAACAGACCGTGAAAAAAAACCCACCCAAATTGGAACCTGACTAGATAAAACCAGTCCCCTCGCCTAGCCGGCGGGTGTAGAGGGTGTATGTGGGTGGGGAAGGGGTGTAAAGGTGGACGCTTTGAAGAACTCATTTGATCAACTTTTTTTTTATTTGCAAGAGAAAGAGAGTGAACGAGGATCAGTGGGAAGAGAATATTGTTTACAGTAGTAAGCAAGGCAATTTACGCGACCATTTCACTGGCCAGTGAAGCGACCGTTATCACGGCTAGATGCTCGCGCAGTCGACACTAGCATTGGTGGATCAGAAGTGGAGGAGGAGGGTTTTCAAACCACGGAAATACACAAGAGACAACCGGAAATAAAACACAAGAGATACACCGGGAAAAGGTGGTGGGGGTGTGGAGGGAAAAGAGACAAACGAAATCTGATCGGAAGGTTGGACGGACTGGGAAGGTAGGGGGGTCAATTTCGCGGAGATTTGGAAATCGAGGTAAAAAAAAAGTTTTTCCACCCGAAATGGCTAAATATCTGGTCTACCCTAGCTAACAGTTTTGAAACACGAATAGGTTGGGGAGAGGAGGGGAGAATGAAAAAAAAATCACGGAAGAAGGACAAGGGAAAAAGGGGATGGAGGGTTAGGGAAAGGCCATCAATCCTAGTCTCGTGCTCTGGACCACATCATTGAACGCTCGTTTTGTTTTCTCTTCGACCTTTTACACCCCACCTCCTCTTTCCATTCTGTTCTGGTCTAAAGAGATTTTTTTTTTTCAAATCAATTTTAGTTGGCGATCAAAACAGAATACGATCGCTGTGCGCATCAATGGACAAACGCATCTTCCCTATTTTATATATTATATATATCTATGGCCATGTTATCATAAGAAAATGGTAAAAAAGGAAGGAAAACCAGATGATGAAAAAAAAACTGACCGGAAGTTAGGAAAGTTGTTGATCCGTGAAAGCGCCACGGATCAGTGGTTGAACCATCGTTAGCTCCCTCGAAAAGATACGTAACGTTACTCAAAATGAAAACGAGATTGTGTTGAAACGCCATTGAGTATAACCATGTGGGATTGAACCCAGGTCCCCAAGGTCAGACTTTGGCATCATATTGTATGCGTACAATCTTTCCTACGATTATAGTAGTTTTAAAATCAAATAAAACTAAGTTTGACAGCAACAACAAAAACTGCAAACTTTCAATGTAACTAAACAAAGTATTTCGTATCCATTCTTTAAAAAAATATGGAATAAAAAAGTACAAGAAAAAAGTTATACTTAAACAGATTCAAAAAAACAACACAAAACTGTTCAAACTCTGGCCAATATTAAAAGAGTTTTGAGAAGTTTTCGTCAGAAAAAAAAGTAAAACGGAAGGCGTGACCAAAGAAAATCTCAGTTATAGTGTAAAAGAAAGCACAAATGCCATATATAACATTTAGAGAAAGACTTTTTATGTGATATCAACATGCAAAATATGTACATATTTATGTGATATGATTTGGTAAAATATTGATTTAAAATGTAAACATATTTAATATAGTAAACTTAATTTATTTTTACACAAAAATCTGGTGTTTTTAAGTCACAGATAATTTCAGTTTTACGTGATATTTATGTTGAAATAATTGATACAAAAATTTCGAAAAATATATGTCAGTATTATATGTATTATTTCACGTATTTCTATAAAATGCAATAAAATAATTTAATGGAAATGTCATAATTTAATTTTCACAATCACCATGTAGTGTTTATGTATCTGTTCAGCTGTATTGAAACTAACACATGATTTTGCAACACACTTTATACTTAGTAATACTTTGAATTGCAATGAACTATGAGGTACTTCTCCAAATTTTCCACGGCTATGGTGTGTTTCCGATCAGAAATAATTTTTTATATGTGGAAAACGATCAATCTATATCACAAGAAGTTGCTGGTGCAAATTTAAGCAGTGAGATTTTTTTTCCGAGGAGGGTCCTTTTCTTCCCCGTTCAGGATCTTGCTTACTGTAACCAAAGTCGAGTAGCCCGGATACCTTGACATAACAGCCTCAAATTTTTCATCACTTTTATTCCAATATCATCCTCCACGGCACTTAGCTTGGACTTAGCATCTTCTAAAATGTCCAGTGATTTCTTCAAAGGCAACCCACAAGTTTTTAATTTTGTAATGCTGCCAGCAATAAAGCCAAAATTGCTTTGAATATATTATGCTTAGTGACATTCGATTTTTGACTCAATGAAAGCACTTAGCACCTCTCTCACTGAAACTGCCGATTCTCCCAGAAATTACTCAATGACAGACCTTACATCTTGAAAATGTTCATTGTAAAAGCAGGCAACCTCAATCCCCGTACCGGTGTTTTTCAAAAACCTATCTCCTTCTGTTGGTGGCGATGCTGCCGTTAGGCCGCGAAGTGTATAATCCGCCTCGACTTTAATTAGATAAAAATCCCTAAAGAGCCCAAATATGTAGTTCTACATAAAAGCAAGTCAAAATATGAGAAAAAATTCAATAATGATCAAATATGTAAGATATGTTATGATAAAATTTAATATATCAAAGCTAATATAATTCGAGGACATTTATAATTTTTAGGTGCGTTGAGCTTAAGGAAAATAATATGTAATTACATAAAAATCCTTGCTTTAATAATAATAATGGAATTACTTAGTCTATTCCCCATTTCATAAAATGATTGAGATCAGTCGAATGTATTAAATACAGTCAATGGCAACCAAGATAATCAAGAGCAACCCAAAAAAATTCGTGGGCTACCAAAACCGTCAAGGCCAACTATGGAGTCGAGGGCAACCAATACAGTCAAGGTCAACAAATACAATCGAGAGCAACCAATACAGTCAATGGAAATCAATATTGTTGATTGGCGCTAAGGAAAAATGAGATTGAAAATGTCACAACTTTATTACACAAAATATATTCGTTTGTTACAAACGCCAGGGACCACACATCCATCACAGCGGAAGGTGACATGTTTTCATCATCCGTGAACACATTCTGCCCGAGCTAGATACAAACCAGAGCCTTGCAGCTGATAAGATTGTTCCGCGTTCGAAACTCAAGGTTATCGGCCAGGGCATTACATTTACATTTTTATTAATCGTACATTATCTCTCTTTATTATTGTTAATCACTATTCAATTACAACAACTAACTGGACACAGTCTACAACAAAAGATATTTCTTTTCTATATTCTTAAGGTCATGACGTTTTTTAGTGGCACTTTAAACACGAGGGTAGTTAAAAGAAGTGATGGGGATGAAAAGGTATCTTAAGAGAAACACGCAAGCATTAACGGGAAGAGAGGGTAGGGTAAGTGTAGTGAAATTGTTTTTGAAAAACCACCTTCAAAGCACCCTGCTGAAATTCTAATCCCAATATTCCCGCTAACAACAAATAAGTTCAATGCAAGTCTAATGCTTTGGACCGTTAGGTCAACAGTGGGGATAGTGTTTCGTGATAATTAGGAGACCACACGTGTACCGTACCTGATTTGAATCCAGGTTTATTTAGCCACACAACTTACAATAAATTAATTTACCACAATAAAACTAATCACTCAACCTTTGATTAGGAGTTAGTTTCGATACAACCCTCCCAAAAAAATAGCCAACTCAGACTGAGACTTATAAATTTCCATCCACCAAGTTTTGTAACCCATTCTGGTTAAACTAATACATTTATTACGCTATTGGGATAGGAATAAGAAAGGTAGCATTTTTGAGAAATGTATCCACATCTGTGTGAAGAGAGAGTTAAAAACTACTTTGGGAAAAAAAACACTCTAAGTATAAACAGCCAGGGTTCGAACTCCGACACACCCAGTTACCGAAAAACCACATTAATTGTTCTTGGCATTTAGACGGCGCTGTCATCGATGAGGATGAGTGAGAATGAGACTATGAATTAAATGCTAGCCTCCTTTTGGTAACAGAAATAATTGTAAATGAATTAGATAGCCGAAGCTATCATCTATGCATTTTAGTGAGGCAAGCACCACTTAGATAACATATTCTGAAAATTGAAAAATGACACCTGGACACGGGAATCGAACCCGGGACTTTCAAACTTAGTACGCCAATGCTCTTACCACTGAGCTATCCAGGATTCGTCCCGTGCCCATGGTCATTCTTCACTCATATTTTAAGGCAGAGTCTTTGATGGACGTGCGGAAGTCGTCAGCTTATAAACATGTGATCATACAACGCAGCTGTGATCTTATATAATCACATGTTTATAACTGACGACTTCCGCACGTCCATCAAATACTCTGCCTTAAAATATGAGCTTTTAATTACCCTGGGCACGGGACGAATCCTGGATAGCTCAGTGGTAAGAGCATTGGCGTACTAAGCCGAGGGTCCCGGGTTCAATTCCCGTGTCCAGGTGTCATTTTTCAATTTTCAGAATATGAGAAATAATTGTAGCTGGATAGTCGAACTAGCCTCGGTAACCTGCTGGGAATAACATCAGGCTCCCCTCCTAGAGCTATTTTTCAGCCTCCCTGGCCACTCGGCTACGAGAAATGAGCCGGTGAATTATCATCGAACGACCTGTAGTTTCGACCTGACAATGGTGATACCATCAGACTGACACTGAGACAATAACAATGACCGGAAGTGCAGCCACAATGTAGTTTTTGTTGACCAGACACCAACGCGTCACGCTGTCGCTCAGCTTCCGGTTACAAGCAGAGCTCACACAATCATCCGCAGGAAAATTAAATTTAAATGTGAAAATGGCATGAAAAACTGTGTTTGCTTATGAATGAAAAGCTACGGTGAAAAAGAAAATAATTAAAAAAATGAGAGTATGACAAATTCAAATTTAAAGTCAATGCCGTGCTGTAAAAAAACCGTTGCATTATTTGGTTTTACCTCGTGTTTGGCCAATAAAGTTCAACACAAAATAAATTTCAAATACCATAAATCAGGTTTTACAAACACTTTTTTACCGTGCTTTTGTTCCGTTTTTAATAGTTTTTCACATTTGAATCGAAGTGTTTAATATTTATTTTAAACAATACGCGCAACACCAAAGCTACTAACAACATACCCAAATCACTGGGTACGCGAGTCAAGGCCAACATCCCATCTGGTCTGGTTTACCGGTGTCAGGGAGGTTCAAATCTCGGTCGGTGCACCAATGAAAATCTATTGGTTAGTTTAAATACATACCGTACATACTGTAACATCTATAAAAACAAACAATAAACTTAATTTAAAAATAAATATTAAGGATAATCAAGCTTTACAAATTAAGATTTATAATTAAGTTAAAGTTTAGCGATTTCCTTTTGCCATTACATAAAAATGTCATTATTATAAATCTATCAACTTATTTAAGCAGGCTTATCTATTAAAATGCGTAATATGGGCAACAAAGCCCTCTGATATTTCCTTAAATTAAAATAATGTAAATTGCCATAATTTGTCAATAATTATGATTCGGAGTATTTTATTATTTTTACTGGGACATACATAGATAAAACATAGCTTAAAAACATTTTTTTTAATACTGAAAGTGCATAAGTCTACAAATTAAAGTTCTAAGTATTTTACTTTTAAAGATTCTGAAATTAATTATTTTAAGGAATTATATAATATTAATTATTTGACAGTGATTCTTAATTATTAATTTGAGATACGGACAAGTATACACGTTTTCATAAACTACGATCTGATTTCCACCATTGATTTTAAAAGGCGTTGTTAAAAAAAGCATATAACACGTTGGGCTGGACATCAAATAAAATATAATCAAACACTATTGGAAATAATTAGAACAAAAAAAAAGTACTTTTGATACCAAAGAGCAAATAAAAGCATTTTGTAAAATTCCAGTATAATTATAATGTGAAACCCGTGGTAAACCTTGATAATACTAATAAAACAACGAGTGATCTAAAGGGGGTTTGAGGTAGAAAGAGATGTGAGACGGAAAATTTTCCAAAGAGGAAAATTTTCAATTATTGTTTCCTGTTGATTAATTTTAACTAATTAAATGGATAATAATAATAGTAATAATAATTACTAATATTATTAGTAATATTAGTAGTAGTAAGAAACACCTGCTTCGGTGGCCACAAGGTCCAACGCGCTACTCTCGCAATAGACTAGACTGCCGATGACCGGGATATCAGGTTTAATTCGGGTGCACCGAGGGAGGCTTTTTCTAAATGGTTTTACACTCACTCTTCTCCACACAAATGAAGGTGCAATTCCTGTAAATTTAACCTTCCTTATCCCTAACGTAATTAGTACATAAGCGTATGACCCGAACGGTTAGTAAGACGCGGTACAAAGGAAAAAAGTAGTAAAGAAATAAACAAATGCGAGCCTTAGAAGACCCGTTATGTTCATAAATCATACTTCAATTTCTTATCATCAATAAGTTAACTAAAATAATTTTAAGACTGGCCCAATATTTGTTTCTATATTCCGTTCACGATGGGATTTTTACCTGGATGACTGTTCGAAAATCATATGTTTAGGTTTTGGGTTGCCAACACTTGTAAAAGATCACAGTTTTGTTATAAATGTAAAGATCTTTAATTACCTGTTATATATTACATTTAAAATAACGTAAACTTAAGTTTTCTCATACTATTTAATTTTTTTTAAATAATTTCTTTTTATACAACTCGAAACAATATTTTAAACATAATTAAAAGTGCTTATTTTTCATTTTGGAACTTTACTGATTTTGTGTAATATAGTGCACATATCAATATCTTTTAATACAGGCATCGTATTTACTTGGAAAAGAGAAAATGTTGTCATTTTTTTACATACAATAAATGATTTTATGATTATTTTATCGTATTTTGAAATATTAACTGAATAAAATATTTTCATCAACTGCGTGTCTGCATCATTGTAAAAAACTTGTTTACCATTATGTTCAACCATATGGTTTAGATTCATCAGTCGCTATTTTAAAGCTATGTTCGTTTGTGAAAGTGGTGTTAATAGTTTTTTAAGGGGAATAAAACTATAAATAAACTTTGTGTCCGACCTCAAATAAATATATAAATAATATTGACATAAATTACTGTGGTTCACTATCACATTAATATATTACCATCTGTTTTCATTACAGTGATCCAACGTGATAGATGTCAGCTGTTGGCGTAGTGATATATTAGGGATTACTTCTAGTAACATTTCGATCTATCATCCGGTAAACTTAGCTCGTGAATGCCTTATACCTCTATCCTGCGTGCTTCCTATCTACCCCTACCCCCAATGGTGTTCCCCCTCCCCCTTCTTATAATCCACTCGTCTCTTCACACACTATATTTTGAAGTACAATAGGCTCTAGCTGCCACCTCACAATTTAACCACTCCACCGCAAGACGCCACTGCGGAAAATTGTCCAATTCAAAATTTGCTGGGAAATTTTCGTCCCTAGTTAGAGGGCGGTGTTATGTTCCAAACACGTTAGGAAACGTGACTGATGTTGAGACGCTTAGTCAGACTACAATTTGTTATAATTACGTAGCCTTCACAACAGAGATGACGGTTTAAACAAGGTGGATATTAAAATAAATAAAAAAAGAATTGTTATTATCGACAATCAATCGGAAGTTTTTAAAATCCCTATGGTGTGTACCACTGGAGGTGATTTTTCACATTTGATTCATCACAGATTTCTCCATATTATTTCCCACGCTAATATGGGTGCACATCTTTTAAACATTAGCTTTATAGATTTTTACGAGAAAATGGTATATTGAGTTACTCATTTCACTTTTCTAAAATTATCATGAAATATAACTCTTTAGGCCAACAAATTTGTGAATGTATGCATTTTATTTCAGTTTGCCAAATTTATTTTCACGTAAGCAGTGAAATTTTTAAGTACGTAAGTGTTAATGATTAAGTCACTAAACGAAATATAAAAAAGTTAAGTTATAATTCCAATACTGGCTATTAGTGACTTTAATTATTTTTTTTTGTAAGGAACTACCCCAGCATCCCCTTATAATATGGACGTAAAATCAGGTTGTATAAAACTATTTAACCAGTGTTTTAGATATTCGAGATTCAAAGACATGCGTGTAGTTTGGAGTAGAACATTGATGGGACGCTCTCCTAATGGGGGATTCCTCATATACGTATAAATACTTATGTGTGGTATGGTATTTATTTTTATTTTTAATCTTAGCTATATGCCACTAGAAAAATTATAGTAAATAATTTTTTATTCGCCTAAAAGATGCATTCTTTGAAACTTCCTACTGTGATGATAGCTCTGTCAACATTTCAAATAGCAGGTAGTTTTTGGAATACATAAATATTTACTGAGAACAAAGGGCGTTTATTGGAATAAAACAAGTTAGTGAGTCTAGAAAAGGAGTCAAATATTTGTATTACTAACCTTAAGATTATACTTGATAAACACTCATTCACTTCTATTACCTCCATTGTTTTATTAAAATACATATCAACTTTCTAGTGACCCCTCCAACCCCAAGAAAAAGTGGCTCCTTCCAACCTTGATCAAAGAGTTGGATGTGCTAAACACCCACCTAATCCTACCAGTGTGATAAACATCCATAAACCTATCTTTAATAATTTATTTACGACACCATGATTGATGTGTTCCCAGCAAGCTATTGTCAAAGTAAGGAATACAGGAAAACTCAACACTTCCGTTAGTACGCCGTGTAGTTTAACAAAAGCAACCCGCGCTGCAGTGGTGTATTGAGAGGCGTTACAAGGGTAGTGGGTGGATAGGGTACGTCCAGAGAATGTGTGTGTAGTTAAATAAGAAGAGCCTGACAAGTTCTTGCCTTTTTTAAGAAAAAAGAAGACGTTTACAATTTATTTTGGCAGGACTTAAAACTGATTTGACAAAGAACATCACATACGATACAAAATAAGACAATTAATATTATATCAAAATAATCATGTATCCATTTTTTACTTTCTCGCTATCTTACAGGTAGTGAAAGTATTGTGATCGTAAAAAAAAATCTAACTCAATATTTTGATGAACTTTGACGTTTGATGACCCCCCCCCCCTCCCCCGGAATACAAAAAATTGGTTTTTTGACTTTCCGTCTGTCTGTACCTCCAACTAGAGCCTAAACTATTTTACCGATCGGACTAAAACTTGGTATCTAGGGTTTTCATAGGGTTGCTCCGAGGGGTTTTTGAAATGGATATATAACCCTAAAATTAAGGGTAGTTTACTGAAGGGCAAAAAGAGAAAAAGTAGATTTTCTCAAAATCGGCTCTAACGATTTGGATTAAATTTCATTTATAAATATTCCAAACAAAATGGCTACTCTCAATATTTCAGCAAAATGTCCTTTAAGGGCTCCGGTCTGATGTGTAAGTTTTTTTTATATAATATCTACTCAACTCTAGGTGTTGATTAAGATTATAAATAAACTGTATATTTTCATTTCACCATGAAAATGAATTTTAGGGTACCTTACAGAAGCAGAAAATTCCATATCTCCGCAACTATTTGAGATACTAAATAACTTATCATTGCAAAATTGTAGTACTATTAACAATTAAAAACTTTTATATGAAATATATTTTTAGAAATTCAACAGTTTCTGAGATATTGGCAAATATATTAATACAATTTTGTGATACTACAGTTTTAACGCAATAATTCCCCAATGCCATGGAGTAATTAAATATAAGTCTCTAAGAGTTTATGTTGTTTTTCCATAAACCTCTTAGGAGAAATGTTTGTACAACAATGATCTATATCCATTTTAGCCTCAATAGTCATTATTTACATTTTTTATTGGTCAACATTTATAAATGAGGAATTTAATAGCAATGCGATGGTATTAAGATTTGCAACACCTAATAAAATGTTGAAAATTTGTAACCGAAAGTTGAAATTTAATACGAAGTGTTGACCCTTGTGGACCCAACATTGATATTTTTTATCGTTCCAAACATACAAATGAGGACATTAATTCTTTAAAAACAAAATTATAAAATTTAAAACCGGGAATAAAAAAAAAGTTTTACATAAGTATAGTGCAATTTATGCTTGGGTTTTCTAGTGTATATTATTTCGTTTCACATATATTACGAGTTTTGAGTAAATATTTCCATCAAACAATAGAGCGAAAAATTCCGTGCGGAGTTCCGTACCATTTATTTTTTATTATAATCAAGCACGAAAAGATGTTTGGCCATTATATAAAATTATTCCCCTCCCCCTCCTATAGTTAATTGGTTATGGTTTAATTCACACCAAAACGAATGCCTTTCTTTTATCCTTACTATAATATGTTTTCAATTTATATTTGTGTTTAACGATAACTGTCACTTTTGTCACTGCGTATAGAAACAATAACAAGACCATACTTTGTGTGATCGAGCCAGGTGTCCCTAACCACCCTGGCCGCTCAGCTAGCCTGTTAGGTCTTATTTATTTAGAATAAAGAGTTTACCAGGGAAATTAAAACAATTAAATGGATTACTAACTTTATTAAATGCCACTTTAGAGCCAACTTTTTTCTATCATAGGAGCTCTATAGAATTATCGTATACATTGAGATCACGATTTTTTTTTTTAATTTAGCACCACGTCCTACTTACTACCCAATCGTGATGTACGATTGTGGATTAATTATGCCAATGGGTAAAGGATGAGAAATGTTGAATTTAGATGAGAGAGAGTGGTAAACCATTTAGTAAAAACTAACCTCAGTACACTCGACCGGGATTGAGCCACGATCTCCCCGTCATCAGAAATGTAATAATAATATTGTATACATACTTTTTGATTTATTTATATAATGAGATCTGATCCAGCGATATGATATTCAAAATTCACTATTATTTAATTATTATTATTTGGCATTAAATATCCACTTGGTGCAACATTCTTCTGTTTCTATCGGCCACCCATGCGAAATCTTCTCCGAACGCAATCAAGGGAGGGACATAAAGGATTGCTACATCCCGTTATAGGGAATGTTTCGAAGCTAATAAAGTCCATTCACCGTAGGAATTGTCTCTGAAACGCCTTTTTCCTTAACAGAAATATATTATATATTAGGATATGGTAGGAAAAAAGACCTTTCAGAGAGTAATTCCTACCGTGAATGGAGTATACCTCGAAGATATACATTACGCGTGCGTAGTAAATTTCTTCACCAGCCTAGTAGTCACTGAGCTCTCCGGGCGTTTGTCATAAGAATTTATACTTTAATCAAAATCACCTAATCTTAATCAGGACTTTACACATACCACACCGGGCACAATCTAGGATCAATCATGATCCAAACATTTCTAGACAGCACAACTCCTTGTAAAGAGAACCAACAGCACGTGTGATATCTGATTGCGGATCCCAATCGTTCAGACTAATAAAAACAGGAATTAAACTGATCAATCATATGTATGTCTTATTATAAACTCACTAATCATAGAACGCCAAATAAAAATATACCCTGTAATAAAATACAGTGTTACCCGCGCGTGGTGGGACTATATTTCACTACTGTCCGTTCTACGGAAAGTGCTTCTTACAGCAGTCAAGTCTATTGCGAGAGTAGCGCATTATACCGTAAGGCCACCGAAGCGGGACAAGTTTTATTCCTTCATCAAACATCTGAGATGAAGTTTTATCTAAACCACACTGATGATCGCGGGATCTATGGAGTCAGGCTTACAATATAATACATTGATAATGGCGGAGAAGGTCGAGGTTTCTAATTGCACCAGGGTGCCCGGAGGTGATTTATGATGTGATTTTTATATTCCCTCTCCACGCTAATGCAGATGCATTTCCTCACTCTCACACTAATAAAATTAATCAGTTTAGTAATCTTTGTGTTAAAACGCATAAACTAAAATAAAATTTATCAACATCAATGCTTTTGAGAACGAACTCTAGAGTGTAGTATATGTGAGTATGCGTGTGTGAGAGAGAGAGAGATGTGGGGGAACAAGGGGGATGGATGGAGTTTTATACGTCACCGTGTGTTGATCATGTAGCCTTTACAGAGAAGAGTGTTTGGAAAGCAGCAGGAGCGTTGGTGTGCCACATGGTCCCGACCAATCATCGCGTTCATCTGTGCCACATTAGCACGTGTCTAGGGAGGATGATAGAAAGGGGGGAGGGGGAGTCCCAGCATCCCCCAGCCAACAGATGAGTGGCGGAGGTGCCGCGTGCCATCTCTCTCCCCCCACCCACCCCTGTTACGCACTATGCAAATTAAAAAAAAAACCTCACTGTATTCATTTTAAAGCGAGATTAAGTCCACATGTTTCCTTCTTGTTAACGAGGAGCTACCGGTAGTCGATAAGGGTGGAGTGAAAAAAGGGTGGGGGGTGGAGTTGACAGGGCCGTTGTGGGACATGGAAATTAGCTGCACAAAGTATCCCCCACTACACTAGTTATTGGGTAGACCACGTGCTATCATAACCAGCAATGACCTGTCGTGGCCATATCAATGACCGAGAAGACTAAGGCGTTAAGCTTGTATCGTACTTGTCACTGACACTGTGGATAATTTCTTACGAGATCCCCCATTCGTTTTCCACGCTAAGTCAGGCAAATGCCGCGCTACTCTCGTGTTGGACTAGACTACAAAAGACTGGGAGATCGGGTTTGATCCCGGTCGGTTACACTGAGGGGTTCTTTTCTAAATGGTTTTCCACTCTCCTTATTCGCAACTGCGGGTGCACTTCCTCTCAATTAAACCTTGCTAATCCACAAGCCGTTAGTGTAATTAATACATAGGCGTAGGATATAATGCGAACGGGCAGTAAGACGTGATGTTATAAAAGAAATAATACAGATACAAAAGTTCTACTTTTCACGGAAGATAATAAACGTTTTACTAAATAAAGCTTTAGGAAACCCCAATGTAAAAACTAGTGTTTATCTATATTAATAGAATGAAGAGTTGGTCCGTTTGCGTGACATCTACCGCAAGCAGAGGTCTTAAATTTAAATTTTAGTACCCTTTATGCACGAGCATATGCACTTTTAAGCTGTAATTTTTTTTTATTGAATATTAAAAAAATTATAGAAACAGTGTCAGAAGAAATAAAATTAAGATTTTTTTCCCGGTTACCTCAGGAAAATTCAAGTGTCTCTACTAGTAACGTATAAAAGTAAGCACGACTATTTATTAATAATGTAGAGGGAAAGAATGTTCAGTGAAAAAATTGAAATAGCTTGGAGGGAGGATGTAAAAGAGCTTTATGAGATAAAACCAGAGCACCCTGTTAGAATCTTATTAGGCCTCTTGAGTAAGAACCAGGCAGTCTAACCGTGATACCAAAACCTGCCTTTTAAATATTGTGTATACCTGGTTAAAAATTTGGTCAATATTTTCAACAATTATTATAAAATTATAAAATATTTAGTTATTTTTAAACTTAATATAGTTAATTTTTATTTGGCAAAATATATTTTTATTATTATTATTTCAAATCAATTTGGGATGGATCAGTTTCAAATGTCCAGAGAAAATCACCGGTTGGAAAAAAACAAACCTTACATAACAATAAAAATACCCTGGTATCAATAAAAAAATTACACAAGTTAATAGAAAAAAGTTATGTTCAACTAACTGATACGTTGACAGCAGCACCATCTATGCCCACCCCTTCCAAGTTTTTCCTAAATTGGATTATTGGTGTTGGCACTCTAGGGATAGGGGATATTACTCAGCGTCCCCTAACCGAATTTAATATTCAATAACAATCATGCACAGTGGCGTGTCATTTCTACTAGTCATTTTAAAATTTGATCAGCACACAATATCATATTTAAAATGATTGGACACCAGCAAGCCACAAGATGGGAGGGATTTCATGAAAATACAAATTTTAAAGGGGGGAGGGGTGTTCCAACCCGCTCCCCAATCCTGAGTGCTGAGTCAGACTCTACCAGTGAATAATCAAACAAAAGGGTAACCGTAGAATGTTTGTAACTGTTGTTCTCTCGCTATTTGTGACTGAAAAATTTAAAAAAAAATTCATAGTTGAAACTTGTTAAAATGAAATATTAACTTGTCAACTGCCGTTGGTAAAAAAAATATTTGTAACTTAAAAGGAAAATGTCTAATAAAAGAGAATAATTTAAGACATGATAATTCTATCCAAATTATCAGTATTTTAATTGATGTTTTCTGCATTTCATCTTCTAAATTAAAATGTTTCTATTTATAGGATTAAGAGGATCCCTTGATTGAAATTTAAAAATAAACTTCTCTCAGAAAATAGAAAGCAAACAAAAAGAGAAAAAAAAGATTTAAAAAAACAACAATAAAGTATATACATTTAACAGCAGTGACTTTTCCAAAGGTTTTCTTAATTTTATTTCTTATTTTTTACATAACTTTTCACAGCAGCACAGACGATTTAACTTAACCTAACTTTCTCTTAATCACTTTTACGCATTCAAAGTTGGCCAGTAGAATTAAGAGAGACAGCGAGAAGCTTCTCCGTCCCTCCTTCTACCACCCAGATACACTTCCAAACCTCATCCTACGTTTCTTGCCTCTAAGTCTCACGCAAAACTTGGTGAGGATTCAAACCATTAGAGTAAGAAGGCAAGGGGTTGGGGTAAGACCAGACACAATAAGATACTTCAAACACGAAAACGAAGATGGAAAAAAACAAAACAAAAAAACATCAACGGTTTTGAAACCTGAAGTGAAAGAAAGAGACAGCAATCCTCATCATTGTTACCCTCCCCTAATGCAGTGTTATCTCGACGATAAATCAAACAAAATACCCTAAAAGTTTTTGAAAAAAAAAAAAAAAAAAATCCCCATGAACCCACGGAAAAACACACACACACACACACACACACACACCCCAGGTGAGCAGTTCCAAAAGCTAAACGTCCACAAAACTGCGTCGTCCATCACGATTAACTTGCACACACATACACGTGTGCGCAAGCACTGACACACTAACACACACAAACACCGACACCAGATACTTTATTTCTCACTTGATTTACTTCTTTTAAAAAGTTTCCCCCCCCCTCTTTCCTCTTTCTACTTGCAATAAAAACATCCCTTGCAGCCAAACATTTCTGTAGGGATTATGTAAGGTTCCGTGAAACTAAAAATAGGAAAAGAAGCGAAGCTGTGGAAGGATTGTGTGTGTGTGTGTTAGGAGAATGTGGAAGAAAGGCGAGGGCAGTGGAGAGTGACTAGTGATCTCGCTTTCCTCTTCTCCCTCTCCTGTAAAACACACAAAAGATCAGTAAAACTGGAGGCTTTCATTGGATGAGAAAGGAAGGCCTGGAAGTTTATTCAGGCTTGCATTGTCCGGCGAGTGGCAGCTACGAGCTAATGCTCTGCTCTGGGTCATGATGGGGGAGGGGGGGTTACATGAGGTAGGGGTGACATAAAGAGGGTGGAAGGCTCTCCCTCTCTTCAACCCCCCCCCCCACACACACCGTGGGAAACAACCCTGCGACAATGACATCATCTAGGCACGGATTAATCTGGCTCACACCCTACATACACCATTCTAGGGATGACTTTAAAAAAAGAGAGAGAGAGAAATAAAATACTGTCCATCAAGAGAAATGTAGGTTTACTTGAAAAGCTAGTCTCCATGGTATAACTCCGTTTTTTTTTATTAGCTCCCATTTAAGTACAGAGTAATTCCTTCCCCCCCCCCCCAATGATTACGTTTAGTAGCATGGTCATTAAAGGCGTACTATAAGATCAAAGAATCTGAAAGGTACTTTAAAGGAAATGCACCCACATTAGCGTGGAGAGAGTATGATAAGACAATATTTAAATCCCAAGAGAGAAAACCACATCTAGTACACTCAGCCGAGATTCGAACCTCAATCCTCTTCATGAACGGCAATACAAACCATTGCGAGCTTAACAACTTAAACTGTGTGACCATCAGTATCGGTAAAAATTCATTTTGACATTATGTATTTAAAAAAATCTTTAGTACCTTTAACGTCTACTGAAACTTTACTATTAGTAGGAAGTTAATGAATTTAGGTTTACGTTATGACAAGAAAAAGGTAATTTTGAAATGCGGGTCAATACTGTTCAGGCGTAAATAGTAGAGTATGTGTTTGTGTTCGTGAGAGGAGGAGGGGAAATGCTATCGGGATATAAATAAAAATCCTTTCAGAGTAAACTCCTGATTTTATTCCCACTCTCTCTATTTCGTAAATTGGCATACAAGTGGGCTAGAGCTTACAGAGCAAGTGCGTCAAGGATGCAACCAGCTTCGCGAAATGGCTTCGAAATCACCAAACAGGCAACGCCATTAAATTAAATTCAAGCCAAAAGTGAAATGTTTCTCCACAACAAAATATGAGCAAAACAAAATGTCACAGCTTCCACTGTGTTTATTAATGTGCTCGAACAAGGGACTTGCAATCAAACTAATGATCTCAACTTTCAAACTCAAAGTCTCTACTCACACACCCCAACAACTACGACTACGCTTTTAAGCCCAGTGCATAGGAAACCCATTAGAGATGTGTGTGGGAGGGAAGTAGGGATAGGGAGGAGAGAAGAAAAGGTGTAGAGAAGGGAGAAAAGTGCTCAACCTCCAAAGCGTGACCCCCAAAAACACACCTCGTAGTCATTAGGAACTGACTTGACAAACTAAACTGAAAGAACCCTTAGCGACATCGCCTCGTGTCATTAAACACTGCCCTTGATAAAACGGAGCGATTGAAGGGGGGGGGGGGGGATGGGTGGAGGTTAAAAGTTTCCAGTGAGTGGGAGTGTGGGGGCTTTATAAACAGTCACTACACCAAGATCTCCTGTCATGAAAACACACACACAATACGACGCGGACATCAGATACGCGTGTTGTTAAGGCTTCACATGCCCGGCAAACGTTGGTGGGGACAACCCACGATGGAAAACAGGGGGAGGGGGGGGGGTAAAAGCAGCAGCAACCTTCTGTTACATGGCATGTAAAACGAGTGGGAACTCATAAGTGAACAGACCCCTTAGTCCCCTTAGGGTTGTAATCCTTTAAAAGTGTTTTTATATACCCCTTGATCACAATAGTTCCGTGTCACCGAATGAAACTAAGCTTGGCAGTTCAAATTTACAACACGGTAAGCTGCACTAGAAACCCTTTAAAGTTGTGTTTTCCCTACCCTATCAATAGTAGGTGCAGGGCTAGGCTTAGATGTTCCTCAGAGTACCCACCATGTCGCACGAAGTGCGTTTGATTCTACATTTTATTGTAAGAACGTATTAAATTGTCATACCTTGAGTAACATATAAACAAAAGCAACCCTTTTAAGATTGTTTGGGGGGACAGGATGAAGAATTCAAGTTTTAAGACGCATCAAAAGTCATCGACTGGCTTAGCATTAGTAAAAATAAATAAATCGGAGACGACATCTGGGAAAACCCCATTTAGTTGACTCGTTCCCGAAATTAACTAATATCAACTCATCTACCATTTAATAACCTTATAGGATCTGAAATAACTTGTTTGGGAGATAAACATAGGTAAATAGTTTCATTTACTAAAGTCATTGGTTAAAATTTATGGTGAAATATAACTCTAATCATTAAGGTTATGCAAAATTTAAGATATTAAAATATGGAATAGATCAGTTTCAAGCTTAGTACCTCAAAATACGCGATCTTTTTATATAATTTAATTTTCTTATGCTGAGGGAGGTATCAAGTTAAAATTTGTATTTTCGTTGGTTTTGTAACCAAAAACGAATTGTGCTGAAATAAATAATTTGCAATGTTTAGTTTAATTTTCTTAAGTACAATAATTTCAACCATTCTTGAATACTATGTCATGAGCACTATCGAATTTAAACATAACCTTATTTAAATTAATAGAAAAAGTTATGTTCAAATTCCGTGGCACTAATGAAATATATTCAAGAACAGCTGTTGAGAATGTAAAATGTAAAAAATTAATCCTTGTTAAATGAAGCAACGTTTTATTTATTCTTGCTTTAAAAAGGAAGAAAATCAGTCTCTTAATTTTATTTCTTACAACCCGGTTTTTAATCAATTTAAAAAAATCTAATCATAAGTTTAAAATTCCAGGCTTGAGGTGCACATGTTTATATACATGGGTTACTAACTTGGAAGATTTCAGAGCTCTGCGTGCGGTAGACATCGCGTAATGATCTTGACAAAAAAAAAAAAAAATTCATCTTCTTTTTTTTTTGCAGTAAATATTGATGGCGTTTTACTTAATCATTAGTGTTATTTCACAGGTAATAAAATAGGGACGCATTCAAGAACTAGTAAGTAAAAGTGAAGGTTAAGTGAGAAATAAGTGACGTTGATTTGCAATCTAATAAGATACGTTCGTACATACGTCCTAATAACAAACAAAACGCCATTTTCACTTCTCACTCACTCTTCCCTTATACTCATTCTCGTTCTTGCATACCCATTATTTTTCAAAATTGACAGCTGCAGATCACATGACTTGACTAGAATGAAAATAGTCTTAAGCAACTTTTATAGCTCAAAAATGTCCCTTCCTATCTGAATCTGGCTCTACCACCTAGACTACCTTGTTGATGGTAAAGAAGGTGTATAAAAGGTATTTTCCCTGCCAAAATCCTACTATATTGTATAGTTCTGACAGGAAAAAAGGCCTTTCAGACTACACTTAATACCTTGAGCAGGGTTTAATAGATATAGCCCACTTTTCTTAAGAAGGCCTTTTTTCCTATCGGAATCTTACTATATTGTAAAAAAAAAGAAGCTATTTGTGAGAAGATCTAGCTCTAGCTCAGGAAAGGGGAGGGCAAAGGATAGTTTCACATCTGAGTTTATTCAGGGGCACGTATCATAAGAAGGGAAAGTGGGAGTTTTACCATTGGGGAAGGACCGAGTTATTGTCCTGAACAATATGTAGGAGAATAACAGAACTGGCGGGGTGTGTCTATTCCCCAGGTGAACAATAACACTCAAGGCCGGCTGCGCAAACTACCACTCTCTCCTTCGCGACAACAATCGAGACCCGAGGATTCAGTTGTCACACAACCAACCATCAGGCCGAGAGACAACACTCCTTTACCAACCCCCTAAGTATTTAGCTCGACACAATATACAACGGAAAGGTGTGTACATTGAAGGGATTCCCCTTCTTAAACCGGGAACTTGTTTTTATGTTTTCTGTGCGTGATTGCCTGAAAAGAATTCCAGAATCCAGCTCTTCCAAATGACAGTTTAACGCTTTGGTATGGCCAAAGGACCACACACGCAAGGCTTCCAAACTATCATACTTTCGAGAAATTATTGCTTTCACGAGGTTTTCAGTATTTCTATTTTTGTGCTCAGCGATCATTTGATAAGAACAGGAGTCATATAGCATATAATTTACAAATAAACAAAATGAACTGCTGATAATGGGGAGATCAGGGTTCGAATCCCGGTCACTTCCTTTAAATTTAACCTTCCTCATCCCCTACTCTTTACCTATTCCTAGAGCCGGGCGAGTAGTAGGACGCGGTGCTAAAAATAATAATTACAAATTGCTATAAGTGAGATAAACACAGTTAATAAATGTCACATACCCCAACATTATCGGTAGGAGTTTTAATACCTGGGTAGTATATTTATAAACGATTTATAGGCATGCGTCCATGGGCGAAGAAAGGTGGAGTTTTAAACCCTTTTAGAAATGGTTGGACCCCCAATATTATAACGTATTTCAAAACTTAAATAAGATATTGTGTTTTCTACTTTTACTAAGCTTTTAATATTCTACCGGCCAAAAATTAATTCATTATTATTTTAATATTAATTTACTAGATTCACTCTTAACAATATCCTATTATAAAAATTAGCTATGCAAACATTTCATATAAGAAACTGTCTTGGTTCACAAAATATGCCTTTAAGAGGACTTTTGAATTAAACGAGTCAGTGGGTATGAGAAAAAAGGGTCACACATTTTTACCATCAAATTTGTACCATGCTTGAGGAGACGGTCCGTGGGAAAGAACAAGCTTAGCTAAAAGAACTGTCAGGAATTAGACTTGGTATCTTATGTAGGTTTATTACCATTCTCCTAATCACACAGTCAACTCACATTACAACCCAACTTAGAGAATTTTGAAAAGTGTACATAAAGGTTGAGGAACATTACAAGTTATTGCAAGGTTGTAAAAGGTTGGGCCAAGATACGTTGGTGGATTGGTTTTAAGGAATCGAAACTAATATTTACCTAGTAGTTGGCTTCATTGAATTTATTACATTTAAACATGTTAGAATATAATCTACACCCCCCACAAACACCTACAGTATATTGATACATAACCAATTAGATTTTAATGTCAAATTTCTAGTGGGGCTTAGAAAAATGAGCACTCTACGCTTTTGCATCTTGGTTAATTACACGCCGGATATATAATCGATAAAAAGAAAAAAAATACGCACAACTCCGGAAGATTTGGAATTAAATAATGTAAGATATATATTTAAATCAATTTGTGGTCTAAACAATTTTAAAGATATATTAGTGTAGTTAAAAAGCAAGAGTTTTTTTTAACAAAAGTTAATTCCTAATGGTCATAGTAGTATATTATATTTAGAGTTATAGTAATTTCATTCTTAGCATAAAAATGAGGTAAGAGAGTTATTTAAAGGTTATTTTAAACAATTTTATGATTTTAAATAGTTTGTGGGTATCATTTCTATGCTTAGTAATACTTAAGTCAACTTCTGTATTCAATCGATTTTTGAATACGTTCACATAAAAGAGTATAAATAATTGTTGACAAGAGTTTAACCTATTTATATAATATACAGAATATTTTTACGGCTTTCTTTTGTAATAAAACTAATTTTTCTCTGTTGGTTAATCCAACAAAAGAAACTTATTTCACGGGACACCTAACAATAAAAATTGTATTACTATCATAATGCTAATGGCTCTTAGTGCGAAGGCCGTCGCATTTATTTTTAGAAATACGAAGCCAATCGACCACGTGCTTCTTTTTATTTTAACTTATCTCAAGACTCAAATACGTCCCCACATCTATGGTCAAGAAGACAAAAGGCGTCATTTTAGTCTTGGGATGTTTTTTTCCAGCGGCAAAGAAATCATGGTTCGGAACCATACTGGGTGTACGTTTTTTCTTCTCAAATGGTTTTCCACTCTCCAAAGCAAATGTGGGCAGACTTATTATTATTATTATTATTATATAAGCACCGCGTCTTACTACTCGTTCGGGTTATACGCACTTACGCTAATGTGTAATGGTAGGATGATTGTGAGATGAAATGGAGGACCTACAGTTTAACGTGGAATCCAAACCACGGCGAAGGCCTGGCATTCCCCACATTCACAAGTTGTGATTAATACACGTCTTGTCAGAGGGGAAGGAAGGGTTTGGTAATCAGATAAATCTGTGCTGGGACCAGGGATTGAACCCCAGATCCTTAGCACAGAAATCCAACACCTTACCCCTAGACCGCCAGGTCACCTCCGGACTTATTTTAAATAATAAATTTTTTCCTCCTTACCCAAATATTGTAAATACCCTGATAACTCGGTGAGAAGGTTCCAGAGCATTTAAAAAAAACTAATTAATTGTTTTAGTATGGTCAACTTCATCTTGAAATGTGAAGCCAAGGAGTTTGGTTCTACTTAAAACTTATATAATGTAACATGTAACCTAATCTCGACCGTATGGAGGGGGAACCCCCTCTCCTCTCAGAGTGTAATGCTAAATGTGACTATCTGTGCGTGAAACCCGGAAAAGAGAAGGAGCTAGCCATGTGTACACATTCCTGCGTCACGCATAACGCACCCCTAGAGACTAATTACCGCCTCTGTCATAGCCAGACCTGTCGAGTGCCACGGACAACAGTAGGGGGATGAGGGTCGGGGTTCGGTGCACGGATGGTCCAGGAGTAGGAGGAGGCAGGGAAGGTACCAGCTGGAAATACTAAGTTTAAGTTATGATGTGTTTTCTCTCTCCGAACAAAGGTTTACATGGTTTGAGATAACTAATTTATTTTTATTTAGATTAGTCTAAAAATGACACTTTCAAAAGTGTCTTCTTAGTTTTTTACCGCCGTGTTTTCTACTTGTTTAGGTTATACATACATTATAATTACTCTAATGAAATAAAAACCAGGGTGGAAGAATTGTATAGGTAATATAACCGCATTTGCATAGAGGGAGAGGAAAAACCACCCTCAGTAAACCCGACTGGGATATGAACCTCGATCTCCCCGTCTTCAGCGGCCAATCTAACACTATAGCAACGCCTTTTACCATTCTGCCACTGAAGCGGGTCTAGCCCAGGTGGCCAGGTGTCATTTTTCAACTAATTTAAATAAAGTGAGTTGTGGTCTTCTCCATATGGAATTTCAGTAATTACATTGATTTACATCTTGCGTGTGAATATTCATCAACTAACTTTTGCTAGGACAAGACCGACAATCTGGCACCTTAAACTCTAACGCCTAAAACTATTTGATCTGGTAGATGGTAATATCCCATATGATAATAATACTACCAACTATAGCTAGACAAAAGACCTCTTAGTGCCAGATAAATAACACCTCAAACATATTTCTATATCTTGATAATCGACTAACGTATCTATGTTATATATTAAAAATATAAGGAAAAGAAATATTATTTTTTACCAGAGGTGTTTAAGGTGCACTTTCTGAACCGACTGATAATATCTGCACATAACTTTAAAACTAACTTAAATATAGAACAAACACAACACCCAGCACCCAGGCCATTTATCCATTCCTGTGAAAGGGGGAACCCACAGTTCACTAATGATACTATGTTCAGCCATGCCAAGAATCGAACCCAGAACGCTAAGTTATTGGGTAGGCAGAGACGCTAACGATTGAGTTGAGGTGTCTGACCAAAATTTAATTAAATCCACGGATGGACTGTTATGATTCAATTTCAAACAAAAGAATTCCAAAATAAAAAATGGTTCTTATATAAAATGGTGAATTTAAAAAAAATGCACAAACATTCACCTACGGATAGTGAAAAAAAAACTTTCATAGAGCAGGCCCTGATTTCCCCGAGTCAGTTAGGAGTTCTGACCACTCACCTATCGCTAACAAACATATCTTCTTAATTGAGGCTACCTAAAATGTGCGGGTAAATTACCAAACGATGGACTTTACCACCTTCCCGAGCTGCTAGTTCTAATAGAAACGGAGCGAACCCTCTCGCGACAGATGGCAAGGGCAGGTGACCACACTCCACACTAACCCACAACCTCTCCCTTCACCAAATTTAGGAGTTAAGGAGAGGAGGGATCGAGCCCCCACCCGTTCCCCTCTCAAGTACTTTGGCCAAGCCAGCTGCCTCCTACCCTTCTGGCAACGAAATAACGTAACTCGAGGGTTGGGTTTGTCTTGACGTGTGCAAGGGAGCCAAATATAAACCACCCCTTCCGTGCCACAACAGCCACCCTAGGTGCGTCATGTGAGCTTCCCTTCTACCTATGAGCGGTAAATTTAGAAATCCTCAAGAAGGTAAGGTAAAAAAAAAAACCATAAATTATTTCACCTATCCGGTAAGTTTAAAGATAAATTGAGCGATTGCCTTCGGACAGTAATCAAATGCCTTCATCTTGGTTGAAAATAGAACACACCCCTCTGGTTACCAGTTTTACACAGAGCAAGGAAGGGCATAAAAAGTCACCGTCTGTTTAGATAAGATAGTTCTAATCGAATTTTCACCGGAACCATTAATTACAATTTATAGCGTTTCTTATCTACGGTGAGTGTCTGGGTTTATGTACATATATAAATAGAGGAACATCAGTATAGGGGCTTCCCCAACATAAACCCTTTTAACTAGTTCCCCTTCCTTTCACCCCTTTCAAACATTTGGACGCTGAAAGGGGGCCAGGTGCCAAAATGTAAATGCAACGGTCGTGTTCCCGCAAGCGAGACTTGGCGTGCAGCAGACAGTATTGTAGTGGGGAGGGTCTGTAACGTCCAAAACATACACACACAGCAGTTTTATATAATTTTAAAAACCAAACACAGGCGGGCGGCATTAGGGTGACTAACCCTTCCCTTCCTGTGGGCCCTATTTCGTTCCGCTGTCGTGGATCGACGGTGATGCCACTTTGACGAGCCTGAAAAGGATGATAAGGTGGGGAGGAGGGGTGGAGGTTGTCGACGTCACACACACTGCACTCTCTCACGACACTTCACTGAACTAAGGCCTTCTACATTAATGGGATCGCAGCCATCTTGCGAAACAATTAAGGGGAAGAGATCACTCCAGAGAACGAGCGTAGACATAAATTTCCAGAAGCCAAAAAACTTGCAAATCTAGGCCAGTCTCAACATGACCTTGAAAGTAATTTTATAATCTCAATTTGATGTTAAATAAATCTAAAAATAAAAATAAAGAGTAATTTGTGTAATTATTTCAAAGTAAGATATTATTAGTATGACTAGCAGTGTAAGTTTGAAACCAAGGCAAATAGGAACCTTTTATAAAAGCTATCTTAGAGGAAATGTACCACCATTAGCGCGGAGAGTAATATGAAAACCCCTATGATGAATGACAGTACATCCAGCCAATATTAGAACATTGGCCTTCCAATCCCTAGCGATCCAGTATATATTAAGCCTGACACTTTGTTAAACGAAAGCAAAATAATATTCTAGTAAAATGATTAATACATTAAATGGTAGTAAATAAATGCATTTGCTCAACATTACAACAACTTAAGGGCTATTAAGAATGTCTTAGCCTATACCGTACTTTCTAGTGATGTAGTGACAAAGTCTTCCAACTTGTTTATATTATTAGAACACCTGCTCATTATATTTACAACTACATTAAATTCATAATACATTTAAAACCACATTAAGTCCTGAATATTTTTAGCTGGTTTATCCATTTTGTGGACTATTCGTGCATGATTTCTCAAGAAAAAACGTCAACAATGCGTTAAAGCAGAAAATAATACAAGATTATTTCACAAAAGATATGTAGAAGGATATAATAGCTTAAAGGCTGCACTGTTTCTTTACTTTATGAATTAACATTTATGTTACAAATAGAGTTTATACCGTGAACACTGAAGAAAAAGTGGTGTATTCGATTGTCCGTATAGTATCCAGGGCTAATTAACACGGATAAGCGGGATTTTACTGTTTTTCAGATGTTAATAATAATAATATTTAATATTTAGCACCGCGTCTTACTAACCGTTATGGTTATACGCTTTAAGTAATAATTACGCTAATGTATTAGGAATTGGGAAGGTTGAATTAGAGGAAGTGAACCCGCATTTGCGTGGAGAGAGTGGAAAACCATTTAGGAAACCCCCCCCCCCCCCAGTTCACCCGACCGAGATTCGAACCTCGATCTCCCCTCGTCATCGGCAGTCGTGCTTAACACGACTAGCGCGTTAGCCAACTACGCCACCGAGGCGGGTTGTTCAGATGTTATTTAAATAAACTATACATAATAAATGAGAAAACTGTCGAGCTTTTAAAATGCACTACTTGAAGAGCGAGCATCATACCAAAAATGGCCGATAAGCAACAGACCTCCCTAGAGACCACAATCCGTCAAACCCATGACGCTAAAAAAAAAAAAAAAAAAAAAAAAGCTTGTCACACAACCTTTGGCCACGCAAGAAGGGGCCCCCCCGTCATTAATTCCAGGATTAGTAGTGCGGCTTCAATACTGAGGCTGACGGAAACATGTCTGGACTGAAGGCCCTCCTGTCTCCGAGCGCGGACTCACGAGTCATCCATCATAGTCACCACCTACGGATGGATAGGTATAAATAGCTCTAGGTTAGAATCACCTGCAGGTGTGGTGCGGGAATGTAATGATACAGGATGACGCATTCAGGTTTATTGGGGACAGATAGAAAATTAATTATATCCTCTTTAAGACTTTAGCGTATTCATACCGTCTTGGTTCTGCTACCAGTATAAAAGATCACCACGTATATTTAATCGGTCTTTTTTAAATAAGAAATAAGGAACCTTTAACTAAACAATTATAACGGTTAGCCCACAATTTATTCAATCACAGTGTGGGGACAATTCCGTTAACGTAACTACCAAGTCAAGTCTACAAGACCAAGGAATGGCTCTTTAATTCAATGCGTCTTTTAAAATTATTATTTTGAAGTATTTAAAGGGCACTTTATAAGCTGACTGATGATATTATTATTATTATTATTATTAGCACCGCGTCTTACTACCCATTCGGGTTATACGCACTTACGCTAATGTGTAATGATAGGGTGATTGTGAGATGAAATGGAGGACCTACAGTTTAACGTGGAATCCAAACCACGGTGGAGGCCTGACATTCCACACATTCATAAGATGTCTTCTCAGAGGTGAACGAAGGTTTTGGTAATCATATACATCTTTGCTGGGACCAAGGATTAAACCCCGGCCGCGAGCACAGGACTGATGATATTAAAACACGTCTTATAAACTAACTTGAATTTATAATATACACAACACCCAGTCCACCAGTCATTAATTCAGAAATGTGAAAGGGGAAGAAGACCCTAATTTCCTCAATGACACGTTTTAAGGGCCATTTTGGAGAATATAACCCAATACCCTTAGCTCAGTAAGCAGGCACGCTACTGACTGATCTAAGATAATGGACAATTCAATGATTAAATGCTATTTAAGGAAACACAAACAAAGTGCACTTTATAAATGCAAAGTTAAATATCAACACACGACCTAGGAGTTGACTCAAACGAGGACATCACGCCTAGAATTAACACAGCACCAGACTACACATGGAATACATTTTAATATGAGGAACACACACAAATATTCACATATTTTTGCCACCTCACGGAAATGAAGAAGACGTACATCTAATCAATATCTTCTATTCGTCAACGTTTATTGACGCACTTTGTCACAAAATGTGCCGAATTCAGTTTTGTTCTTAAGGTGGGAGTGTAGAGAAAGCCAGTTAAGGGAAGTTTTTTTGCAGTTATCGTAGTAAAAACATTATTTTGACTAAAATAAATAAAATATTGCTCCAGTAGAAATAGAGTTTAATTTTATTCACATGATGATATCAACATTTGTTGAGAAACTTTTTAAATGAAGAGGAAAATCTGTCATTAAATTACAGGACATACTTGACAGATATTCGAGAACTGTTAATATCAGCATGTGAAGTCAATTAAACTCTGTTTCAATTGGAAAATTATTTCATTTATTTGGAACATGCGTTAATGTTAATAATATCCTCTAACCCACTTCGGTGGCCGCGTGGTCTACGCGCTACTTTTGAAGTAGGCTAGACTGACGATGAGAGAGAGAGAGAGAGATCGAGAGAGATCGAGAGAGATCGAGCTTAGAATCTCGGTTGGGTGTACTGAGGGTGTTTTGTCCAACATGGTTTCTCCCTCTCCCTCCACGCAAGTGCGGGTATACTTACTATTAATATAACCTTCAAAATTTCTAAACCTATAGCTTAATTAGTTCATACGCGTATAACCCGAACGGGTAGTAAGACGCTGTGCTAATATATATAATTACATGTGTATAGTAAAAGAAAAAAAGGCCACTTCACCAAGAAAATTAAGTTGAGGATTGCCATAGCCAAGGAATCTTTCTAAAATAAGAGGTTACTGCTGACCAGTAAGTTGAGTTTGGGACTTGGGTAAAAACTGATGAAATGCTACAGTTGGAGCATCGCGCTGTATGGAGCAAAAACATGGACTCTCAGGAAGATGTAAAAGAAATAATTGTAGAACCATGAAATGTGGTGCTGGAAAATATTTGAGAGGATGGGTGAACAGACAGGGTGACAAATGAACAAGTCCTAAGAAGAGTGGGTGAGAAGAGAACCAATTATGATGTGATTCTTCGGTAAAAAGCAAACTGATCGGACACATCCTTAGGAAGAAATGTCTTCTGCATGACGCCATAGAAGGCAAATTTGAGGGAAAGAGGAGCCGAGGAAGAAGGAGGATTCAAATATTGGATGACTTGAAGGAAAGAAGAAAATTCTGGGAGCTGAAGGAAGAGGCAGAGGACAGGGAGCACTAACGGTCTAAGTTCACTGACAAAAGGAATGGATGTGTCGTAACGTAAGACAGAATACCCAATGATGATAATAATAATAAAAAATAATGAATAATAATTGAGTAAATAGATTTTGTAGAAAGATCATATTCAAATTGAAAATATTCAAGGAACATCTCCACTAAAGTAAATAAAAACGTGTGTGTATGTTTATTTTAATACGTTTTATAATAAGTTGGGTTTATCGTAAACCACCTTTATTGTTATTTTTTTGTATCTACCACCCTCTCACGTATAATTATTACTATGCGAACGTGGGTCATCTTTGCAAAACAAAGTTTGATAACACCATGATATATTAATTTGAAATGTTTGTTTGCTCCAAAGAAAGCCTCTATTCTCCCTTAGATTCAACAAAAAGTTATTAATCACTCGGAACTCTAATAAAGATCGAAAGTACTTGCTTTCACAAAGAAAGGGAGGGTATAGAAAGTGGAGGAGTGGGGGGAGTAATCAGTGCTCACAAGGGAATGTTTTCGAGAAGACCACCACAAGAAAGACGGAACAAAAACTTAACAACGCTAAACGTGGTTATCGCAAGTGTATTCCTCTCTTTTACACCCCAACGAAAGGAACACGTACTGCCCAGCACTGTAGTTGGTATTCCTGACGCGGAGGGAGTCGAGTGGGTTGAGAGTGAGAGAAGGTTTTGTAACATCAAAAGAGCAGTGTTTCCCCTGATCGGTTTACAAGCCGCTGTGATCCCCGTAAAGTCTCGGGAGATTGCATGTCTCACGAACTTTGCCCTAGCACATACAGACACGGACTTAGAGGGGAGTTCTTATTAATATTGATCATTCCCCCCCACCCCTACCCAAGCCTCGATGATTGGTGGCTACAAACCCCCTCCACGTCATGAAACTCAAGTTTCCTTTCCCTTGCATAGTACTTTTTTCTTATTTAGGCCCTTATTTTATAAAAAAACATACGGGGTACATACATTCTAGGTCAACTCCAAAAACCAGGGATGATAAAAAATCTTTCGAGGAGTTTTTGACTAAGTATAAGGTGACCACATGTCCCCGAAATAAGACATATTCCATACGGATGTTGTCCCCCTAACTTGTGAAATAAAATTAAAGTAACTTTAAATGTATGTGGATTAAATAAAACTATTTTAATCAAGTCAGTTGTTAAAAAGTGAAAAAAATGCAAACTCTGATAACATAGCACATTATCTATCATAGCCAGACAGTTCTTAGTTCTTGGCTCTAGCTGTGCGTAGGTTGTTCCACTGCTTTGATGAAACGTGTCTTATCAGTTATCACTATCGCTACATTTTATAGACTTAATTAATGACACTGTACTATAACACGCATATAGAGAACATAGCTATTATATTACATGATCATGAGATGTATTGTGTAACACAGAGGTCCCCAACCTTTTTTGTACTTTAGAGCACATTCAAAACTAACGGTAGTGCGCGGGCACCAATCACTTTTTCAGCTAAATTTATATCCGAACATAATTCATGATTCAAATAACAACACACAAAAATACATATTTTTAAAAAAAAAAGATTTAACATATTTTTTTTAATTCGCATATAAAATAACGCATATGGTACTCACGCGAAGTTAATCCAAAACCAGTCCAAACAATTGAAACCATTTTCACCAAACCAAAAAATGTCAATAATAAAAAAATAAATAAAAGTTTTATGTAAGGTTTTAACATGACCAAAATAAATACACAAGGACCTATCACCACCATTTTGGTGCTTAGGTACATTTTTAAAATATATGTTTATTCTGTGTTTATTCAGGCAACAAATTGGGTAGACCCATGTCAAGATATTAACAAAGGAAATACAGTATTAGCATGGTATTAGGGAGTATAATGATAGTTCCGAGTAATAAAGTACACTTTGAAAATGATCCGGCAAAGAAAGAGGAATGAAAGGGAGAGATTGGAAAGAGGGGGGTTTCATCACCAACTTCTTGAGAACAGAATACTGGAGATAAGCACAAATTTAATTTTTTGGAAAAGTGACAGATTAAAATATATTAGTCAAGAGCTTTCTAGCTGTGGCCAAAAAGTGGCGGGCAGGCGGAAAAGGCTCGGCGGGCGCCATGGCGCCCGTACCACAGGGTTGGGAACCCCTGGTGTAACATTTAAACCGCAACTACAATACACGGCTCCAACCAATGGTTTTAAAATGGCTGTCCTCAAAAGTGCCGAGGAAAGATGAACACTTTACCTTATTGAATTTATTTTGAGTATTTTGTGTCCTAAGATAATACCTGTATCAAACATAAAAAGAACTAATTAAAATAAGAGCATAGTTGGCTAAATGCTGATGCCAACAATTTAACAAACTGGCTGGACAAATCCAAGTAAAGAAAAAAAAACCGTTATCTAGAATCCAATCAAGTCCCGCCCCCTCTCCCCTTTTAACCACTCTTCAGTCAGCCTTAGTTTTTTATTTCATCAATAATGTGTAAATACTTCTACTATATATTAATCTAGCAACACCTGTGCTAAAGAAAATCCACATCCTTTCACACGTGAAAATGTGCGTTTGAAACACTTAAGAAAACAAAAGTGAGTTTTAACATCAAAATGTTGTATGCCCTGACGTGTTAGGATATCTTTCCTCTCACGTATGTGTAAGGGGGACATTGTGCCCTCTCTCTCACCTGCATCTGGGAGACGTTACATAAACAGACAGAGGGACGAGAGGATTCTTAAGCCGCCTCAGGTAGCTGGGCGGGCAAGAGCACAATGCAAAGTGCACAAGCATTCAATCCAGACAAAAAGAAGGCAGATCCTCTTATTCCCTCGTCGAACATTGACAAAATATCGGCCACAAAAAAAAATGTAATCAGTTGTGTTTAGATGCCAATCTGACAGTGACATTAAAAGGGCATTTATATCCCCACTGATATTGGTATCTTAAAATTCTTCTGGTCTGTTTACTTCTCATTTTGACGGCACAATAGAGGTCACATAAATCTTAGAAGGTTCATTGTAACCCTTAGGGAGGCATTTCACCATTGTATTGCTACTCTCCACTCCTCACCCTCTAAACAAAATATATCTTATCGAGAGCGCTACAATCAATGGTATTTATTTTTTACTTTTGATATGAAAATAAAGAAATTTGAAATTGATTTTAAAAACTGATGGTGCACATTAATACTTAATGATTTTGCTTATAAAGTGAAGTTTAAATAATATCACCCCAGTCTTTGATTTATTTAAATATCACCGAATATTTTCTTGTTAAATGTGATTCTTGGTATTTCATTTAAAGTATACTGTTTTGTTAGCTTTTCATAGTATTCTAATTTATGTCTAACATTATTGCAAACAATAATGGTTAGTCGTTTCTCTTTATTTGACTATAAATAATATTTGACAAGAAAGTGTGAAGGCAAAGACAAAAGAAAAATGTCGTTCGATCCACGGAAAGATATCCAACCGAAAGTTTTCATTCTAAAATTTATACTCGTCAATTTTCATTTCTTCTGTATCTTAAAAGTCTATCTACCTCCCACGGTGGTGTCAATTTGAAAACACCCTCTTTAGATCCATGTAAACAATAGTGCCCGAGACTGTTTTTGAAGAGACACATCTCAACAAACTACCCCACCTTTTATGGATACACAAGTCACGACTTCTGCTCTCGAGGTAAAAAATTATTAGACACTCGGCTGGCTTCTACCTTTCAAGAAATCTTGTTATAAATTACAATATGGGGTGTGTATGAGGGAACGGGGTGGGCAGAGAAAAAACAAACACGCCTTAGCCCTAGGTAGTAATGACTCAGGCGAACAAATTTATGTCGCCGTTTTGTGTGTGTGTGTGTATATGGAGGATCGCCCGTGGAGTTCCGGCCGATGAAACAAGGGGAACGGGCCGGTAATCTTGCAGGGGGCGGACAAACCATTACTCAACTTTTTTTTCTTAAGTCGGTCGTGTGTGCAAGTCTGAACTCCCCCGTTTGGAGAAAAAAAAAATTAGGGTTGTTATACGCGCGGATATTCTCGGGCATAAGCGTGAGAGGGTGTGGCGGGCGGGGAGGGGAGGCGGTGACGGGAATACCGAGTTAAAACACATTGACCCAAATACAAAATATATAGTTCGTCAAGAAAACGGGAAAAATTATCGCGCTAAATGTCAGTGGCAGGTTTGATACAGTTCAATTTTCATAAGAAGGAACATAAAGGCCTTAGCTACGTCAGGACATGAGATCTGCAGCTGTTCCTTTCCTTTTGAATTAATGTTAACTGCGAAAAATATGCGTTTCCTAAAAAAAGCATTATGATAATTGAACATTATACTGTTCAACTCAAAACATGTCTTCCATTTACGGCAATTTCTGAGAAGCGCTTCCGTTTATAAACATTGGAAATAAATCGGGGGTTTCACACAGAGCCATTGATAAGTGGCTCTGCCTCTGTTCTAAATAGTGGCACTGCTATATTCCGTTCACGATAGGTGTTTACCTGGATGACAGTTCGAAAATCTTATGTTTAGGTTTTGGGTTGCCAACACTTTGTAAAAGATCACTGTATTGTTATAAATGTAATGATATTTAATTACCTGTTATATATTACATTTAAAATAACGTAAAATTAAGATTTCTGATACTATTTCATTTTTTAAATAATTTATTTTTATCCAACTCGAAACAATATTTTAAACATAATTAAAAGTACTTATTTTTCGTTTTGGAACGTTACTGATTTTGTGTAATATCTTTTAATACAGGCATCGTATTTACTTGGAAAAGAGAAAATTGTTGTCATTTTTTTACATACAATAAATGATTTTATGATTATTTTATCGTATTTTGAAATATTTAACTGAATAAAATATTTTCATCAACTGCGTGTCTGCATCATTGTAAAATACTTATTTACCGTTATGTTCAATCATATGGTTTAAATTCGTCAGTCGCCATTTTGAATCTATGTTCCTTAAATGTTTTGTGAAAGTGGTGTTAATATTTTTTAAGGGGAATAAAACTATAAATAAACTTTGTGTCTGACCTCAAATAAATATATAAATAATATTGGCCTAAATTACTGTGGTTAACTATCACATTAATATATTACCATCTGTTTTCATTACAGTCATCCAAAGTGATGTCAGCTGTTGGCGTAGTGATATATTAGGGATTACTTTTAGTAACATTTCGAGCTGTCATCCAGGTAAACTTAGCTCGTGAATGACACCAACGAAACTAGTTTCATGAAACCAGTTTTATGAAACGTGAAACTTAAGTTTCATGTAACTATTCAACGTTAAATCAGATAGATACGCACACAGAGTTTCACGCAACTATAGTTTCATACGATTGCGCAACCGTGGTTTTATGAAACTCGCCAGAACGGTTTCAGGAAGGATAGTTTCATTTGAACTACAGCCAAGACCAGTAGTGTGCAAGTGTTATTCCTTGACAATGCCCAAAGAAGACACCATTTATAATACCAAATTGGTAAAAGCTATTGAAAAAAATGCGTGCTTGTACGATTACAATTTAAAGGAGTATAGCAACAGGGACAAACTAATGCCGCCTGGGAAATTGTTGCAAAGGAAGTACAAAGTACAGGTAGGTAATTTTTTTTTTTTTATCAGGGTCTGCATACAATTCTTTGGCTACTATATAACTTCAGTGTCTCCTATCAGATATAAGAGGATGAACCCAGTACCTTCGCTTTCTTTTTTTATTTCGAAACCACCACCAAAGTACAAACACATCCTCATCATCTGACATCTTGACTGAAACTGAATAGTTTCGTTGCACCTGTTTGCGTGCAGATGTGAAACCGATTTCATGAGACGCGTTTCACAAAATGCATGATAGTTTTATAAGTATGAAGGTGTCCTTTTAGAGGTTTCTTAGATTAGAAATGGTCCACTATGAAAGCTCAAGCTTCTCCTATCAATTCTTCACTCCCAACTAATCTTTCCTCTGTATTCTATTGGTGTCTTGAAATCAGGGCAATGGCAATGATACGCTTGGTTTATCCTGAAAGGTATAGAGCTTACCTTGCATGGTTTCACCATGGCGTGGCTTCTGAATTAGACCATAGTGTAGTCCAGCGGTCGGAAACCCACGGCCCGCAGGCCAAAGCTGATTTTATCTGGCCCGTAAAAAAATTAACAAGCAAACATTGTTTTCATAAAAATAGACTAATAGCTAATTACTATATGCGAAATATAAAACCCAATTATTTTTTTAAAAACCAGCTCAATAATTTTATGTCTAAGAACATACGGCTCACGATATCAAAAAGGTTGCCGATCCCTTATGGGTTGTATCACTGTATACTAATATCTTTCACAGTAAATGGAATAGGCCTATACATTTTCACAAAGGGGCATTAAAACTTGTACCTATCCAAGCTGTGTTATGATCACCAACAATACATTATGTTCAAACAGAACCAAATGCATATTTTAAAATCTAAATTAACCAGTAAAGCACATAATAGACTAAACGGCAACAAAATACCTGTTTCATCCCTATAATCATATAATCGTAATTATAATAAAGCCGCTTTACCATGTCAGTGAGATTTTCTAGAAACTTTATAAATCCTCTATTTCCACTAACCACCCCTCTTCTTTGCAATGCCTTTTGTATTTTCTGTTTAGTGACCTATCGTCTAAAACCCCCTAACACCACGTTATTGTACTTAAAATTAGTACCGTATTCACTTTTTTAGTTTTTTTAAATGTTAGCTTACACAATGTCAGATGGCAGGCGGCGATTGTTAGGGGGAAAATTTAAACTCATGTATATGGTTTGAGAATGTGAGAGCAGAAGAGAGAGAGAGAGGGGGGATTGAAAAGAGGAAGATGTAAAGGAGGAGAGGTGTCCGTCCAGTCAACCTTTGCAAAAAGCGGTAAAATGAATAACGCCGTTAGCCCTGCTTGAAATACACGAAGCTATCGAAATCTTTTGAGAGATGAAATTATTAACTCGAAAAGTGAGTGATAAATTAGTGTTTCCGAGAGAGTTTTAAATCTTACCTTTTAATATGCTCTATTGCTCATTATGTCCAAAGGAAACTTAAACTATCCAGTCAGGGGAACATGGCGAAGACCGTGAATCAGTGGCGGCTCGTAGCTAAAATTAGTGGGAGTGCTGCTCCAGAAAATGTTTAGCCTTTATTTTAAAATTGTGTAAAAGGAAAAAAAACCTGTATAAAAAGAAAATTTATTCAGGAACTTGATAAAATCTTAACAAAAAAAACCAAACCTTTTTACTTACTTTAACTTAAAATGTTACAGTTCAAGTTTGATCTATTCATTTAAAAATTAAATTCATTATTCTTGCTTTAATTTGCGCAAAAGTTAATAATTTTCTCCTTAATCTCTGGATGATAATTGAGGAAATTTTTCTCCGTTGAAAGTACTGCAAGCACATTTAGTATTTCTTTAAATAAAAAACCGAAAAAAAAATGAATCAAATAGAATAGCTGGAAGCAGAATAATAATCTAATTATACACTCTTCTACACTTTATTACATTCAAGAATATGGTACACAGTTTTTAAGCCCAACACACGCTGAATAAAAAAAACTTTCTTCCGCCATCACACCAGAGTCGGCACTGCGAGAGCAACAGTGCTCTCTCTACCTGGCAGTCCCAACTTCCTCCCCACGCCACTCCTATGTGCGCATGCACACAACAGTCAAACATCACGTCGCTAGCACTGTGAAGAGCACAGTTCCATGCACAGATTTTTGTATATTTTTCATAAACTGGGGGACGGCTACTGAAATACTGACATTAAGTTTAAGGAATACATATCTTGTACTACAAAAATAAAAAAAGAATTAAAGAAAAAAGGACTCATTATATTAAATGTTATAGATAATATCAAGTGGAAATAGGGGGTGTGCAGTTCCGCATTGCTTATACATGAATCAACACTGCCGTGAATATTATTAAGAAAATGTGCGAACACTTGGTTGATGAAAGAGTGGGAAACGACTTCAGTATATAGAAAATATTTCAAATAGGCACGTGAAGTTGGCCCCACCATTTATTAAAGCACTACTTTTGTAATATAAGCCTATATTTAGGGTTAAATTAGTATTCAATTAATTCGTCAATAAGGTTTCTGCACATGTTGAAAAATCGCCTAAGTTGAATGGTGCTTAAAACGATGTATTTTTGACATATTATATGTTTGTTTTAAAGGATAATTAGGTCTTAACATTTTCTTCTTGTGAAAAGAAAACTAATTAAATGGAACTTTATATTCAAACAAAGCCACAAATAAATTATGAAAAATGGCGATGACAATGTCTTCTGTACGTCAGCTTTACAGGAAAACCATCAATTATGTTTAACGTGGCGCTTAATGATGGCGTTTCTAGTCTTAGGTAGAAGTACTACAATCGCGTAACTTGAATCCATATACATCGGGTACTTGATTCAAATTCTAAAAATCACATAGTTATTCACTGAAAATCAATGCTTGGAGGTTCAAACCTCAGAATTTGCGGTATGCCAGATTAATAATATAATGTCGGCGAGGAGATGTAACTCCAACAAGCACGGAGGTCAGTGGTTCTTCAATCACCCTTGTGTCGGTTATTTACTTTTAATGAAGGGCCTCGCCGGGTTTTTTTTTTCCCCCCGCCCGTTGTGTATGTGTGTGGATCCTATTTGGTCGAGTAATGACTCTGTTAGCTATAATAAGCTGGTGTGCCTCGTATCGTGAGACACAATGATTACTTCATTGTGTGGTAATGCCGTTTCTTTCTCGAAGGTCGTGCGCCCTTGAACCTGCAGGACTCGATAGCCCACCGCAGCCCTCTAATTACTAACTGGTACCTACAATCACTGGTACTTCTTATAGAGTACACCAGTAAGTTTAGAAAATGTTTAGAAATAATTTAAAATATTTGTATTATAAACTCTTTTTTTTTAGTTTGAATATTACTCTTTATAACATTTCACTATTGAACTATTAGCTAAACAACATCCCCTTAGCTGAGTACTTGAAAGAGCTCTTTTAACAACAGATCTAGATGACCTAGATCCAACCCCAAGGACATCTGAACATAAAAAAAAAGTATTTATATAGGTTTGCTCTACTGGCTACATACGAGTACTATCATTTCTGACCCACTTCAGTGGCCGAAGGGTCTAAGGCGTCATTCTCGTGTTGGACTGACCTGCCAATGAAGGAGGATCAGGGTTCGAATCTCGTTCAGGTCTACTGGAGATGGTTTTTTCTGTTTTCCCACTCTCCTTCTATGAAAATGCGGGTAGATTCTCTCTAAAACGTTTTCGTTCTCATCCCTACCCTATTAGAGTAATTATCTTACATGCTTATAACCTGAATCGGTAGTAAGTGACACGCGGTGAAATATAATTTTTATAATTTATAACCCGCCTCGATGGCGTAGTTGGCTAACGCCTTGTCGCTTTGAGCTCGACTGCTGAGGATGGGGAGATCGAGGTTCGTATCTCGGTCGGGTGAACTGGTTTTTTTTTTTCCTAAATGGTTTTCCACTCTCCCTCCACGCAAATGCGGGTTCACTTCCTCTAATTCAACCTTCCCAATTCCTAATCCATTAGCGTAATTAGTACTTAAAGCGTATAACCCGAACGGGTAGTAAAACGCGGTGTTAAATATTATATATTTTAATTTATGGTGCTAAGGTTGGGTGTTCATTGGTGCATCTTCTTAAACAAGTATAATTATATAGTCCAATTTTCATAAATAAGACCTTATTTGACAGTTAGAAATAATGCTGCTATCTTTTGATACTTTCACGTATATATACATCAAGCTATTTTATCTGCAGCTGTCACTTTTAATAAATATTATAAATGTTGACCAAAGAAGTTTGTATTTTCTAAGATACTATTTCTAACGAAATCCTACTTTATTAAGTTGTGTGCTACTAAGAGTAAAATTGATAATTTAAAATAAATAATTTTGGTTACAAACGGTCAGCTATAAAATTATGCCTTATCAAATATACGTGAAGTCCAAATCTCTTACAACCACCCATTTTCGTACCACAAGAAAAATACATTTCAACCCACCAGTTTTCAAACATAAGGCTCTTTGATAGGGAGTTAGTTGACTATCGCGTCTAAAGGAAGCTTTCAGAGTTGAATCCACGACTAAAGGGACATACAGAAGGATTTTTGTATGAAGAACTTTTTATTAAACACAAATATTTTTTGTGTTAAGCAATGATACCACTTTACTATATTATTAGTGTTATTTTATAGGTATGGATAATATCTTTCAAAAGTGACAACTGTAGCTCACATGACTTGACGTATGAATATGTGAAAGTAGATCCAATAACATTTCTGCCAGATAAGGTTATTTCTATGAAAGTTGGATAGTATTTATTTTTATCAAGCTAGTCCCCTCCTACCTATTCCCCCCAAAAATAGGCTTTGGAACCTAAATCCCTAATCTTTAGAGGAGGGATTTAAGTTTCTCTCCAATTGTGACAAAGAGAAGTTATCATTATTAATTCATTGTTGCTTTCTCAGCCTTGCGCAGCCATACCTAGCAAATGCCTCTGGATTTCCTTTTTCTTTCTTTCATAACTACTTCTATTTATTTGTCGTATGATATTAATAATTAATTTTCAAATGTGGGGAAAAAAATCAATAAAAATAGCCAATACTGTGACTAAAAAAGTATAATGTGGTGTATAAACACTACAAAACAACACAAGCTCAAAACATCGTTCTTACAAACCAGTGCACAAGTTGACCTTGAAAGTCTAAAAATATAGACGGAAAAATCGACCGTTAACATCCTTTCTTACACCTCAGAGACGAATAGTTTTGATTTGTTATTGCAATTCTCACGAAAAATGGGAAAACCATCTTTGCAAGTTCGTCAAACAGCTTATAGCTCTTCTTTGTGCCAAGTTTTTTTTCCTGAGAATCAATGCTGTGTATTGACATTCTTTTTCTTGCTTTTCTTTTTCTTTCTTTCTTTCAATTTGGCTTTGGTAGGATTGGTTTCGATTGTGATGCTTGCCCAAGTCCATGAGAAAAATGAAACGGCCTGGGAAAAAAAGTTTAAGAGTACAGTAAAATCTTTGGATGTTTCATAGCGAAAACTTTTGTTTAGAGCTATAGTTTGCAGACCTTCCCAGTCAACAATATTATGACAAGTAGAATTTCGCAATTCGAGTTTTATGGGAATATGCTTATCTAGAATATCAAAAACTCAAGGACTCACTAAATAACATATTAAAAAACTAAAGGCTTTTTTTTATCACCGCATCTAACTACCTATTTAGGTTATACGCATATATGATAATTACTCTTAACGGGGTAGGGATGAGGAAGAAAGCATTTGAAATGATCCACCCAAATTTTCACGTAGGGAAAATGGAAAATCATTTAGGAAAAACCACCACCAGTAGACCAGACTGGGATTCGACTTGCTTTTAATTAAAACGTACTTTATAAACATTTTTGAAGCACATAGTAAACAACAATTATATTTTTTGTGGCATATTGTCTTGTTTTGGGTACGTGGTGCAACCAAAGAAAATGGATTACGCACCCAGACCAAATGGTCTATGGAAAATAAAAATTAAAAAGGTATAACCAATTTGTTTCCTGAAGTAGCTTCAAATATTCCAAGATGAAAGGTTAAAGTAATTTTTCTGTGCCCGCTTTATTTGAATTTGAAAATATTTCATTCAAATCATTTGTAATTCAGGCAAACCATAACTTCACACGAAAGCTTTTGATTTTAGCAGATGTATTTAAGATATTAATTAGTAGGTACTATTAAGACATGCGATGACACAAGGCTGCCGCTTGTACCAACTTAATTCGTGTTCTTATTGAACAGAGAGAGAGAAATGCGTGGCGCTATGGGTTGTAACTGCAAGGCACACCTAACTCACTACCACGGCACAAGGGTGTGCCGCGGCACGTATTAATAACATAATAATTATTACTACAATTAAAAAATATTTTATAAAGTGCTTTTGCGCTTGCATTTTTTTTTACATGTAAACTCGTATTTATCATCACTCGTAATCAATTCTTGAATCTCTGTTCCATAGAAATATCCCCACCCATTCAAGATGTTTTTGAACACAATAATGGTCTAGTTTTAAGCACCATTTCGATCTTGACAAAAACAGTTACTTATATTTTATATTATTACTTATTAAAAGTGTATGTACCGAGTACATCCTTACCTTGAACTTTCAACACTTTCATACATGCTTATTTAAACATGACAAGTAGCCCCTAGTAAATCTATAAATTGGGGAATAAAAACAACCCTGATCCCATTTTATGTGCAATTAAAAGGGAAACAAAGGAGAGGTAAGAAGACACAGAGATCAGTGGCCATGTCGTCTAAGGTGTTAACCCCCCAAAAATGGATTACCTGTGATTCTAAGGTAAAAGTTCGAATCTGGGATGGGTGCTAAGGGGTGTTTTTAGACATGTGATTTATCACTATGCTTTTCCCGTCCTCTCTCTTTGCTGATGCGAGTACGTTGCCTCCAAAATGACCTCTCCCTCCGTACCCATTAGATTAAGCCATTATCAACAATGGCGTTAAGTGTAACCATCCAATAGTAATAATAATAATAAACTTTAGTTAGTAGTGCAGTAGGCGCACCCAAATGAGAAGGTAGACCTGGGCTAGATTCCGGTCAGTAGTAATAATAGTTTCAATTAGTGGTTTCCTATTCATTTTTCAAAATAAATGTCAGTGCGGTCTCTTTAAAAAGTTCACCCTCTTATTCCTGTCCTTTAGGTTATGGGTTTATAGGAATATATTTCCAGTATTGTAGTAAAATGTGTCACTAAAAAGAATAAGAAAAAACAAGAAAAAAAGGAGCAGTAGACGACAAAAAAAAATTAGTGGAAATCTCGGCTTTACCGGCGTGACACAGTACGAACCAAGGCATTCCTCCACCCCCAACGTCCAACTTGGGAACTTGGAACTCCCCCCCTTACAAAAGTTTAAATTGAAAAGTTACAAACAAGTAGAAAATCTCGGTATTGAGGAAGAACGAAACGTTATAATTCGTAGCAGTCCTAGTTACCTTCTACCTCACCTTCAAGAAGACTGGAGGTGGTGGACGAGTCAAAGAGTAGTCTGCCGTTTACTCACCTGCAACAGAAAGAGGGGAGGGGATAAGATATTAGAACAAGAAGTGACACTCTTTGAAGCAGTATTTGTTTCCTCCCCCTCCCCCCCTTAAAGGTGTCTGGAGGAGGGTGAGATAAGAAGAGTTAGCTGGCTGGCAAACCGCCAGGGGTCTGTCTGCTCCAGAACCTCCTCCCCTTCCCAACACCACCCTGTCATCCTCAACAACCATTTCTATCGTAACACATACTAGTACAGATAACACACACAAAGTATCAGTGCACACGATGTATTAGTCTGTGCACTGCTTCCAACACGTGAAAAAAAAAGTTGGAGAGAAAGAGCGGTATAAGTCAATTTAATAGTTACTCAATTGAGGAGCTCTTCGAAAAAAAAAAAAGAAGAAAAAAAGGCACATGGCATTATTTTTATATTCCGAAAAAAAAAACCGCGTTTGAGTGCTTCAAATGTCATGAAAGGGATCATTAACTTAGAGCTATAACTTACAATTTACTGCAATCTGGGAATAAGATAGGAAGTTAATATTTTTACACAAAATGAAGGAAGAACTGAATAATATAAAAATGAAATCTTGGGAAAAAGGGTCTATGTGCCCATGTGCCAGTTTTCCGTAGAGCTCCTCAATTAATAAACAAAGCTATTCATTTTTTTGAGTAAGCTCTAGTTGTCATAAACTCGCAATGAGCGACAAGAAACCTGACCCGAATGGATAGGTTGAAGATGAGAGTTAAGGAAATGGACCAGAATTCAGCAAGAGAGAGGTTGGAAAATGTATTTGGGTTGGGAAAGCTTAAAAACTGCGCTGACTTTATTTTTATTTAATTTTAACTTTAACAATATAGTTATATGATGAGATTTGCAAGGAACGCACTTGTAAAACAGTTTAATGATTGTTAAACCTCTAGTCAATGAAACATTTAAAGCGAGTAAAGGAGTTAATTTATTATAAGAAGAAATAAAAAAAGATTTATTTATTTAGGAATAAAATAAATAAATATGATGAATAAATAAATATTTTATATTTTTCCTTACTAATAGTGAAAATGAATATAACTAATTTAGTTATACTTTATTGTCAAATTTCTGTGATTTCTAAAAACTTCCAATCCATAGTAAATAATGATTAGTTCTCGAAGCTGTCCACGTTATTTTCATGGTTATATCAACCACTTTAGAGTGTTCAATGAAGTTTTAAAAGACCCTAAAACTTCAATAACAACAATACAACAATACAAATATTGTGGAATGTCCCCAAAAATTATATTTTTTTTTAAACTATGAACTGTTAATTATTAAACTAGTACAGTGATGCAAAATGCATTGGCAATCCTTAGCTTATTTTCTAGCCACTCAATCAAAGAAGGTGTACGTTAGAAAAATAAATAAAAATCATTCTTTTAAAAAAAGGATAGAATCAAATAAGTATTAACCTCAGCCCATTGAAACCGAAAGACTGATTTTTGTATAAATGTACATCCAAAAGGCCTTTTTTTACTACCAGAATTCTGATATATAGTCAGATTTTTGTAGGAAAAAAAAAGGCCTTTAAGATGTACATTCATACAAAAATCAGTGTACACAGCTGGATTCTGCTAGGTAGTAAAGTATTTTACAGTTACAAAAGTTACTTTAAAAACTAATTTCATACATTCATATATTACATTATCTGCATTTGTCACTTTTGATATATAGTATCAACACCTATAAAATAATACTAATAATATGGAATATGGTCAGATCTCCACTACCCCCCCCCCCCCCCCCCCACACACACACACACAAAAGTCTCGCAGTAAAGAAGATTCAAAATATATCACGTGTATTTCTTCTCTCTATTTCTTTCTTTCTTTTAAGTTTTTCTTTTAAGAAAATCGATGATTCAAAAATTATTTGACTAATTTTGAAATGGACATATCATGTTTCATAGGTTTTGTTCAAAGTTAAAACATATTAAATTAGATTTGTGATCAATGATTAGAAAAATAAAATTATGCTCTTAAAGTGGGATTCTTTTAACCCTCAAAATGGGTTCTTTAAATCGCTTTTTGGACACTAAGTCTGGCTCATCGGTGGGATGGAACGGAGCACCCGTTTAAGTCCGTATTTATCGCAGTTTTTATAGAACAATTATTTTTTGGTCAAAATAAATAAAATGTTTTCAACACATCGTAATCTCAACAGTTATTGAATATTGGTCATGGTCATTACGGAACTCAACCGTAAATTTTTTCCTCTCATTTAAACAATTTCCAGCCAAATTCCGTGATTATTATGACAAACATTACAGAACTATTGGGCTTTTGATGCGTTGAAAATTTAACAAAGCAAACGTATCTAATAAAGCAATATTTTAATTATCTTGTCCAAAAAAAAGTTTTGTTATCAAGAATATAAAAAAAATGGATTTAACTCGCGCTTTCGTTGCATCCCAACTTTAGACGAGAGGGCAGGGAACGCGGGAAAAGTTTAGTATTATTGCAGTTTTTATAGCAAACATTTGTTTTGCCAAAATAAATAAAACATTTCTCCAGTAGAATCACAAGTGTTTAACTTTCTTCATAATTTTTCTTCAACAGTTCTAGAATATCTGTCAAGGGTGTCCTGGAATTTAATGACAACTTTTTCTCTTCATTTAAAAAGTTTCTCATCTAATGCCGCTATGCTTATGATGGATATTCAACAACTGTTGGTATCACCATGTTGAGAAAATTTCACTCTGTTTGAAATAATTTAATTTTTCACTTCCATATCTCTGCTCTAAGAATATAGCAAAGGTGAATCCACAGCAGAGAATGTAATTACGATCCAAAAAACGGATACCAATATTTAGATAATATAGGGCCCGGTGAAAGCAATGATTTTTTATAGCATCGTGTATCATTAATTGTTCGTGTTACACACATATACACGCTAATATATTAGTGATGAGTAAAATTAAATTTAAATAAAGTGTACCCGCATTTTCAAGTATGTAGCAAGCGTAGAAAGCAACTTAAAACTCAATACACTCAATCGGGATTTCGAATCATGATCTGCCCTTCATTGGAGTCCGATATATTGGAGAGCGACACCTTAGACCTGTTGTCCTCGGTGGCTTATCAAATGGTCTGCAGGATTCCAGTATTTTTTTAGTAATAATAATGAATTAAAGAATTTGAATAAAATAACACAATGTTAGATGCCAAATATTAAATACCCATTCTATGATGTATTTCTTCCCTAGGTAAACAAAAAGTCATATAGATATGGAATTTCTATACCAACAAACCCAAACAATAATTCATAAAAAAAAAAGAGATGTAGAATGTAAAAATAATCAAACCACTATAGTTCAATGTAATTACCGTACAATTTTTTAAACATTTAATTGATACATTAATTTATGCCTTGTATGACTAGATTTAAAATCTAAATTGCCTACTAGTGATAATGTGTTTCCTCAATAATTTTCCATCCACCGCCCCCACCCCCACCCCACCGCTCCCAATACGCAAAGCTTCCAATTGGTAGTCCTCGATCACCAAAACTTTGCGAAACAATGCTTAAACCATTCTGACACCAAAGCGGGTGGAAACCCTAATTGGCCACCCTTAATACTTGTGATAGTATTAAAAGTTAGTTAAGCTCCCTCAACCCCTCACCATATCACTACATTCAAAGGCTTTTCCTTCTGCAAATCACGTGTTTTACCGGGCGTTGGACCTTTAAAAGATCTTGTAGGAGAGATGGGAGGGGGTAAAAGGACTGGGCGTGTCCCCCTCATATTTCAGACCCAAGAAGAGAAATAAAGAAGAATGGCATGAAAGGGGAGAAATAAAGACTGGAAAGGGGTGGAAAGAAGGGAGAAATGGATAAGAGGGAGGACGTGGCTATTTAACACAAGCTGGGACAAAACAATTGCTTTCTGACTTTCCCTAGAAACAGAGGCCTTTCCCATTCCTTTCAGTTTCACCACCCCCTTACCATTACCCCTCTACTAACTTTGTAACAGACATTTCAGCCTGCTTGGGTCATGTTTAATGGAATTAATGATATGATGGCACACAATAAGAGGAAACGTTAGGGGAGAGAGTCTTGATGGTAAGCAAAAGAGAATGAGACCACAAGACATTTGGTCGTCGTACATAAAACAAAAAAGTCCAATTCTTATAGGAAGGGACTTTTAAAAAATGAAAAAATACATGTGTTACATTTAAAAGTTAAAAGCTGACAGTATCTGATCACATCGCTATAGTAGCTTTTTTTTTATCTCTCAGATTAAGGCTCTTCCTGTAAAAATTGGCCTATATAAATTTAAATTTTTGAAATTCCCCGACATTTTTATATTACCAGACAAAAATTTGTATTTTTACCAGTATACGGTGAAAATACTAATTTTTGATATGTGAAATCTGGAATTCAGTTTGCAAGACTATAAGCCAAATACAGTTTTTATTGTTTGCTAATAAGTTCTCACAAAGGAATACAATTTCTAAATAGAGTAAATATATCAGTTCTATTGCAAAATCACATGAATTGTAATATAGATTTTATAAAACTAAAGCGTTTCTATTTAAAAATATTAAAATGCTAAATAAAAGATCTGAAAATTTTGAATGACCTTTTGAAATCTACCTGGATTCCTTTTTGAGTTTTACCTGTCCCACCGAATACCCTGACTTGTCCAGGTTTGCCCGTTTTTTCAGGTGCGTATCAAGTTATCAATCCCGAACCACCAAACAACGGAACCTGGAAGGGGATCTTAACGTTATAATGTTTCCTGGCTTGTTAGACGAGGGAACAGTTGCATCTGAAGTGATAATAAACGAGAGAGGGAGGGGACAGGGAGGCTTAACCAAATATTGGGCGATGCGTAGTTTGTAACGTTTTAAATAAAACTATACACAGCCGGTTTTAAAAATAAATGCAGGGAGAAAATAGGTTTAGAATTTGGAGTATGTTTCAATATTTAAAATTCATAAAGCATGAAGCCCTCCCGAGTCGAAGTTGACTGCGTTAACTGATAGCTTGTGATCTGAATTGATCACTCATCGTAACTGTCGATTTCCGCACATTCATCACAGACTCTGCCTTAAATTACGAGTAAATAATTATCCTGAGCATGGGACGACTCTTGGGTAGCTTAGTGGCAAGTCAAAGGTTTCGGGTTCGATTCCCATAGCAAGGTGTCATTTTTCAATTTAAAGAATAATAAATTAATAAGGTTGAAAGAAGAAGCTAAATAGGTTGAAATATTTTTTAAGAAAAGCTAAGAGGATTTTTAAAAATAGCGCCATATTCTTCTGGCCCGGGCTATCTGCATATTTAAAATAATCGGATAAGAGTAAGGAAGGAAAAATTAAACGTAAAATTATATGAACGAATACTCCAAAGGCAAGGAACTTGTAAAATACCTGTTCGTAAGCTTGCCGGTTTTTTGTCTCCGACCTTTCACACTGTTTGTTTCGTCGGGCTACAATACAGCAAGAATACAAGGTACGTACTACGTTTACTTTCAACCGCCAGCCTGCCCGCGTTGTGGGGAGTGGACACTCTTTCAACCACTGCCACGAACACGCCATGGACCAGACGACATTAATGTTACCTGTGAACGAATATATCAAGTAGCGGCGACCTACATTCAAAGTTTCTGATCCAGCTTATGAGAGGGAGTCCCCCTTAACCAAAGGTATAGCCGGTACTGTAAATTGTAACAAGAAAACATATAAACAATATTTAAAGATGAATGGGTAATGGAATACGCACCGCGATTCCTTGTCACCAAAATACATTTATGTGGTGCTATACACGAGCGATTAGTAACCTGTCTCATCTCTAGGATACCACATACACTGGATATCATCGCTAAGGTAACTAACCGCATGGTTACTACTGGGTAACAGCGTTGTCATTCTCTCGTTTATGTGTGGTCAATCTCTCCTGAAATACAAGACAAGTTTCGCAACGCTGGATAGCAAGTTGCCGTTGTTAAGTGGAGAATGCCGAAAACCACACTTCAATGCAATTCCTGGACAGAGCGTTATCTTATATCCTTTAGACCAGTTAATCGGTTGTGAGAAGAGCTCTTAAGGCTGTGCCCACCACTTTTGTTTTTGAACGTTTTTTCCGTTTTTAAAATACCATATTCTTTGGAAAGAGCTCTTTGTCCTAAAATAAACTTTAACTAAAGATCTTCCACAACATATTTTTTTTGTTTATATTTATTACAAATTTAAGTTTTAGTAGATAAAAGACCTCCAGGCGTACATAAAAGAAATCAAGTTACTTCTCATAAGTTATATAAAACCACATTCTACGTGTTCGAAAGGTGTGTTTAGGGGGGGATAGGGGAATGAAACTGTATATAGGGCTAAAAGTAACAAGTAAGTAAAATTAAACAGGTTAATTGAAGCACCATTTAATTGAACCTGTACAGGATAACTAGAGTAGAAAACACCCGAAGGGTCTGTAACAAAGACGAACGATCTTCCGACATTGAAAGTTTATAAGAAAAGTTGCGAGAAGTCGCTCAGTGATGAAAACACATCCATCAAGACTGTACGACGATGCGGGAACGGCAAAGTTTCGTCCATAGGAGAGTGGGAGGGCGTCGGGGGTCTCAAGTCCATGACACAACACACACACCAAGAATAGAAACCCCTTCTGTACCCCTTTCCGCTTAAAGCCAGAAAGCAGCTTACACAGTTAAAGACGTCCTAATGAAGGCGGTGGTGTGCTCCTTCCCCGGCGAGCAATTAATTAAAACAAGGGAGAGGCATGAAGAGAAAGGAAAGATAGGGGGGATGCAGGAAGAATAAAAGAAGGGTGGAGGACATCGCGGGAAGACAGAGAAAGACAAACAGTAAACGTTTTTAGAGTCGCAGCTAAGAACAAATAAGATAAGAAGGCAAAAGATAAGGCTACAAAATTGAAGGAACTATTTTTTTTAAAAAAAGGGGGAGATGACTGACGAACAAGATATAAAAAAAACTAATACGTAAAGAAGAGTGGATAAAACGAGTTAAAAAATAGAAGCACAACTTAAAAAGGACGTGAAGAAAATAACAGTAAGGCCATAAGTGAGAATGAAAGGGTAGAATCAGCCAGACAGGAAATGAGAACATGGATGGATATTAAAAACATAACACAAAAGAGAAGAGCATACAGAAGATTAAGATTAAGAGGGTAGAAACAAGAGGCGTGGGAGGAGAATAGAAAGAGAGAAGAAATGAGGATCAGGAGGAGGTTAAGAAGGCGGAGGAGGCATACACACTTTACGCGTTCTGACATTTATTCGGAAGTAAACTAGGCGAGAAAGATTAATGGTCGGCCATGTATTCAAAATGAATTGGGAGCTTGTAATTAAAACACTGGGCTGGGGGGAAGGGTGGTACCCCCCTCCCTTTCTAAGACAAGACGGGCCTCGGGATGAATGAATATTATCCTCAAAACATGCGCGGGGTTATTACGAGCACCTCACTCAGGGACCGCAAGACAGACGAGCCAAGAATACCGCGATATCGTAATAAGGAGACGCACTCTTCCCACCGTTTTGCCGGAGAATACAATCACATCTCAGACGGTGAGTAAAAAGGGGGGGTAGGGGGGCTACGTACTGAAGGCGCACAGTTGTGTATCAACTTTAGAGTATATCAGAAGTGCACCAGAGAGGTGCATCACAAGCGTACCATTGGTTGTAGTCTCTGAACCCCATATCGCAACACCTAGCCTAACCTAAACTAACCTAGCCTAATAACTTTTGTAGTGAGTAATGGAGTTGTTCTATGAAAATCTATTACAATACATGTTTGCCATGTTGCCACGTTATGCAGTTGTTTGTTTTTACTCTTTGATAGAAGGCCTAGGTGCGCTTTTGATCCAAATCTTCGTCCACTTTTGATATGAGGTTTCTCTCTCTTGTGATCTTTCGATATTCTCCGGAGGAAGCGTCATGGCACAATTAAGTGAATAAAGTGTGAAATAATAATTTACAAAAAAGATCCGAATCATGCCAACATTGCTAGTCCTACCAAAAATTATGGATCTGCAAGCATTTGCGTTGATGAAGAATGGGAAAGTAAACCTTACTACATCTAATTGAAGACTCTTAACGACAATCTGCCTATCGTCAGCACTCCAATCTATTGCGAGAGTCACGCCTTAGACCATGCGGCCACCTATGTGGGTCCTGCCATCTATCCCTCCCTCCCCCCCACTTCCCACATCCTCCCTCCCATTCGGTCTGTAAGTATATTAATTACGATGAAGTAGTGATGATGAAGGTAGAACTTAAGGTAAATGTACCCACATTTACACTATGGGAGAGTGGGGAATAGTATAATCAAAAGCACCCTCAGTACACCAAGCCCAGATTCGAGCAATGACATTATTTAAGTAACAAAACATCTTAATAGTGATAAAATATGTTAACGAGTGTAGTAATACATGGAATTTTGATTGATAAAATGATACGCCTCCGTGGATGTGTGGTTGAGGAAACCGACTACAGTTATAGGGACCCTAACTTTATCATATAGTGCGATTTTAAACATGTTAATCTATAAGTTCTTATAAAGTGCACTTCAAGCACTTGAATAATTATACAAATAGAGGTTAAACCTCTCAAAATAATTTACTCAGTCAAACAGTTAATGGTTGATAATATATTTAAGTCCTGTAATTTGTTCATAGCAACAAATTTCTCTCGCAGAGCGAGATAGGGAATCGCGAACCGGCAAATAAACTCAACGGTAAACAAAAGTAGCAAAGACCATTAGATGGGGAAAAGGATTACGTTAGTAGTGCAATTGAATGCAACACAAATGGAGAACCAATGTCAAGCTTTAAGCCCCCCTGAAAAATTCAACAGGGTTTAGTAATGCGTCACCCTTCCTCTACACTCCCAGTGACGTCACTCTCAGCTAACACGAGAGCGTGATTTAAATGCCACCCACTCCTACCACCCTTTAGAGCACCCCTCAACTATAACCGTTCATCCTAGCCCAGATGAGCATAATTTGAGCCATCACACATGTGGACAAGTGTGCATATTAATAATAATATTTATGGGTATATATATTAATAAGGTAGATATGATGAAGGTGAAACTTGGAGAAAATGTATCCGCATTTTTGTGGGAAAGTCGAAAATCATTTAATAAAAAACTTCAAACGTGTAAGAGGGATCTAACCGCAGCCTCTCCATCAACAGTAATCCAGTATATCACGCCTTAGACTACTCAACCACCGATGCGAGTTGAGCTTGAAGTTATCTTAACAACCGTACACATCCTTAACTGTCGGCACGCGGGCTAAGTTATCACATCCTCGTCGGGTTTGGTTTGCCGGTGACGTGGAGGTTTGGGCTCGAATGCCGGTTAGGTATATTAAGGTATCTTTTCATGCACCCTGCCTCTAGGTAAATGCAGATAGGTTTACTCTTAACTATACCTTCCTCCTTTCTATCCTACTGGCGTAAATATATGGATGGTACGCAAGTGTGGTAAAAAAAAAAGAAGCTCTAAGTGAATTACAAAGAGTAAAAGAAAGAAAATGGCAAACTATTTTAGTAGTATAGCAGTCAAATTTGTATTAAATTCGGAATCAATTTTTTTTTTCCACTATAACAATACAATTACATTATCACATAGCCATATAGACAGTTTGACATTTTGAGTGGTCCTATAAATATATTATTAACATAATTAAGCAACAAAAAGTAATCTAAAATATAACTTTGCTTACAGTTCCTAAATTAATACATTCCAGCCGCAAGCTACGTTACAAACTAGCCCCCCTCTCCTCGCTCCTTCTATTCACCCGGTTAAATCAATCATAAATACCAAGCTTTCCATATTGAAAATCAAATTATTCACCATTGACATGTATCGGCGTAGTTTGTGTGTGTGTGTGTGTATCAAAAGAACGCACAAAACAAGTCACAAAGCCGCTTTTGTTCTCTGCGAGTCCGCGCACGGCGTCATTTAGCATTTACATTTTGTTCCTAGCCCGCGAAACAATGAAATGTGCTGATATGAAAGCGATATAAAACGACACTTTGACACACACACAAAAACACGTGTGGACGAGTAGTTTGCAGCCAGTACATGGAGGGAGGGTACAAATAAACTGACACATTTCTACGTCCTTCGGGGAGGGGGAAGATGTCACACTCCTAGTTTTGTCGGGAGAGCGGCTCACGTACGATCATTTTACAGTTCAATTTTCGTGAGAAGATCATTCATTCATTATCTGACAGAAAATACGCAAGATTTACTTTCACGCTCTCATGCGTCAAGTCATGTAATATATATATATATATATATATATATATCACTTTTTATAGATATTATCAATACGGCAATACTTATAATACCAAAAATATATTATAATATTAGAATATGTTATCAATGTTCCTCTAAATTCTACTTTCATCACCCCTAGCTCAATATAATGATAAAAAATACGTACACCTCGGATAGGTAGTAGGGTACGATGAAATGTATTTGTATATTGGAACCAAGTGAGGTAATCTGCTTTCAGAGTAAAGGTAAAAGGTTAGTCCAGTGACAGTGATAATAAAGTCATTAGTCAATGGTTCGTCTCAATTATATTAATACAATAATATATATACCCAATAGCTTTATTATTTTCTTCCAGGCATAATAAATTTGATCTTATTGTACATTTATTTATATGAGGTATCTAACGTGCTCTTTCTAAACCGACTGAGTATATCAGTACACGAGAATTTCAATGAGTGAGAGCGAAAGAAAGGCCTACCAATCTCGCCGGGAAAGGTATTTTTCACATACCTTCCAGGGTTCTTTTCAATGCCACAACCTGAAATAGGACTTACGGCTTTACTTCCTCTTAGAAGAAAAGTGTGCCACGGATTTTTATCGCTCAGTAAAAATACATTGATGTCGGATGGGCTCGAACCCACGAGAATCGGGTCCTGTGATGAGCAATTAACCCCAAGACCATCGAGGTCGACACTCAATTTGATACACCATCAAGATTTAAAAGATACATTTAATGAAAGAGACTTTGTCAGGTTGAGATACCAAAGCTCACCACAACGCCATATAGAGCTCCCAGATAGATGTACAAGCCACGCAACAGATGAAATCAGGTCCCCTTGAAGCTCTCTCATCCACGGTCGCGATGTGAATGGAGGTGGGGTATAAGAGGGGAAGAATACACATGACACAGTGGTCAAGTAGTAATTGTCCATTCAACACAAGGCGGGGGTTTGGCAGCGTGGTGGCACGCCAAGGATACGAGGATTAGAAGATCGTGGTGGGATGGAAGACGGGCACGTCAGCTCCCAACACGCTACAGTAGACTCCTGGGCCTGGATTCACTAACGGGAGCAAATCTGCTCCGGTGCAAGTAAAAGAAATGGCGCAACTTTGCGCCCAAGATGCTCCCCAAGATGCGCCTTATTTATTTGCGCCATTTCCGTATTCACTAAACAAGGTGCAAACTGGTGGCAGGAATAGGGTGACGTCATCATAAACGTCATCAATTGCTCTCTTTTCGACCAATCCTTGTGAAGAATTTACTTCCAAAACAAGGCTACTTTATTTTAAATCTGTAATGAAAACGACAGCAAATACAAAGATTTTTAAACATTTTGCTCATAAACTAGCAATAAAATTAGAAGCGGCCTCTTTCAGGTTGTTTTAGAAAAACAATATTAGTACATTATTTTGTATTTATTTATATTATTAGTATAAAGTTTAAGTTCCATTAATAAAACATTAATGTTTATAGAAACTTTAAAACTTATTTTAAGGTTATACTAACTGCCATATTTAGTGACGAGATGTCTTTGGACTGTGAAATACAAACCTCTTTGGATCTAGACGAAGATTACACAGTTCGTAGTTTTGTTTTGTAATACTGCAAGAAATGCCATTGCGTTGTTTGAATGTAAAAATCCAACAATAAAAGGTACGTAATTGTTTTGTTACCACTGTCTAAATTGAAACAAATTTTGTGCTTGACATACGTTTTGTTATTTTAATTAATTCATTATTAATTGGAGTACAGTTATGTAACTAATTGTATTTTAAGCCAATACAATAATATGCCGCCATTTAAATTTATTGAAGTGACAGTCATGATTTAATAGTTGCGCCTACTCTTGAGTGGTGGCAAAAAAAAGGCGCAACTTTGCTATCAAATTGCGCCTCCTTTTAGTGAATAGGGATTTGGAACATATTTCCAACTTGCGCTGGCGCAACTATTTGCTCCCGTTAGTGAATCCAGGCCCAGGTGATACGACCAACAGTTTGTTTTTTATAGAAACTTAGCTCTTTACCGGGAATTTAACGTCCACTTCGTGATATATTAATTTACAGGCTGAATTCAGGTCTAAAGGACTTGAGTTCAATACCGGGGGATGCCTACAAATGAATTATCAATATAATGACTATGAGAAACTTAAAAAGAACGAACTATCATCATAAGGATAGTTAGAGAGGTTAACTTTATAAATATATTGGTACATTTTGCTACATTAATCAGTAAAGGAAAACAAACTTGGACTTATGTGAAAAGTGTTCTTGTTTTTGAGGGGATGTTCAATAAATATTTTTAAGTTATTAAGACACTATATTAAAGGAAAACCAATATAAAGGAAAGTAGTATAGGTATTTATAGTAAATAAATTAGTTAATATATTTTTTGTTTGGTAACGAGAGATGAGATTAATTTAAATACTATATTTGTAAAATTTAAGCCTGTATAAGTTAAAGCAACGAGCCCTTTTCATTTGACATGAAAATCCAAAGCTATGGCGACCAACAGTTGTCTTCAATTTTTTTTTTATTGTTTTGCAATTGTCTTTTCAGAAACGGTTTGTTCAAGAATAGAAGCATATTGATTAAGTTATACTTTTTATAAACACACCGCCTCTATCATCTTAACAGTAATCAAATATCGATAAAATTGACATTTTTCAATAGAAAAGTGCCGGCTTCATAACAAAAAATATAAAATGTAACAATTAATAAACATCGATACATTACCTTAGAATGGGTGTTGAAAATATTAACATAAACATTTCATTCTTTCTCGAGAAAACTGACATTTCCAAGTGTGTGATTTGCCCACAAGACCTGTCCGGCAGCTAGCACCATCTTCGGTTTCCGTGATTCATCTGTTCTAGTTGACGCGGAAGGATACTTTGGTCAGTTGTGAAGCCATGCCACGCCTTTCACCCTCCCGCTCACCATCCCACGGAATACAAACGTTGGTATTGGTATTTGTATCCGTGATTTTTATTTAATTTCATAGTCGAGTCTAGCACATTATATATATATATTAAGTTATATATATATATATATAGTTGTGTAAACTAATTTATTGAACGAATGGAGCGAAGGTCCTGTTTTTTAACTCGACCTTTTGGAGTTTCGTCTATCTGTTTGTTGCGTGATTACTAAAGAATGCGTGGACCAATTTTAACTAGATTTGGCAGGGATGTACGTATTTGTTTTTGGTTTTAAATTTTGACGTCTGTAAAAACTGATGTCTTAAGCCAAGTGAACATCGGCAATTCTCTATAAATATAATGTACTTTTGAATATAATTTGTTTTCTGTCTAACTTGTTCAATGAGAAAAAATATCAACCTGGAATCTAAAGCTAAAACTTAAAACTGTAAATGTAGTCACGATAATAACAATACATAGCACGTTGTACTTCACGTGTTTTAAATAAAGGGAGTGAGTTCTACTGTTAATGCGTTTGAACCAAGAAACCTTCTTGTGCAAGCCATCTCGAACCCATAAATCTATTTTGTAAAAAAAGCTAGACATTGAGCAAAGTGAATATAGTGATCGTATGACCAAAGACCTAATGAAAGGAGTAATTAGTATTTCCAGTGAATTAATTCAGTCACTAGCACATTAGGTTACTTAGTTATGAATCATGACAGAAATATTTATAAGTTATAAAATTGATACTTCTCATTTCTCACTGATGAATTATTTACAGCCGGGAAATAGAATATGGTGTCTGTTCTAGAGTTAAGAAAATTTGCAACAAATATTTTGTTAGTAAATTGGTAAAAAAAGGGTAGATTTTATTTACTTCCAATAAAAAAAAAAGATGCCATCAGACAATCTAGAAATCCCAACACATTGATAGCTGGTACCTTCAGCCATTCCACAAATCCCAACACATTGATAACTGGTGCCTTCAGCCATTCCATAAATCCCAACACATTGATAACTGGTGCCTTCAGCCATTCCATAAATCCCAACACATTGATAACTGGTGCCTTCAGCCATTCCATAAATCCCAACACATTGATAACTGGTGCCTTCAGCCATTCCATAAATCCCAACACATTGATAACTGATGGCTTCAACCATTCTAAAAAAAACCTAACAAATTGATAACTGATGCCGCCAGGCATTCCAAAAACCTCCATTGATAACTGATGCTCTCAGCCATTCCAGAAAACCTAACATGTTGAAAACGTTATGTATGTCCAGAAACTTCAACAAATGACAAATGTTGTCTCCAACCATTCAATTAGCCTCTACAAATTGACAAGCATTTTATTTTGTTTTATTAACAAACATTGACATGTAAGAAGTCTTGATGACACCCACCTTATTCCCCTTCCTGTTGCAATACTATGTTATAATAAAAGGGCCATTAAGTGCAGATTTGATCTTTCACCCCAAACCAATTGTGGCAGCAGGAGCCACAAAGGGCCTCCTATATAGTAGTCCATATCCCACGACCTTGGCCCGGATAATCAAATTAATTCAAGCAGTGAGAGTGACCAATCTGTGGACGTCACAGGGTAAGTATTAGGAGGGAGGCCAATGACCTCTCGACCTTGGTGACACTTCCACGTGAACAAGCAGGTCTTTCCCAGGGGTTACCGCCACAGCTGGTCTAATTATATGAATAACTCCACAGAACAAAAGACACAGAAGATAAAAAAAAAATCTAAAAAAAATGTGTGGGAAGGGGAGAAATACTCTTGAGAGAAACTCGCCTGAATGGCTTGATTAAAACAGAAAATGTCAAGTTTCTTCAAACACTCGGAAGTGAACTTGTAAGTTGGGCCCGTGTTTTTATTACCAATCTTACCGGCAGAACACCGCGTAGTGGTAATATAATTTGACACAAGTTTTAATCGCATTTTCTCCCATGAAAATCAAATACCAAAAGTTTGTTCAAGCTCAGGCAAAATAATAATTCAGTGGAAACAAAAAAAGTCGGGGACCAAAAGTAAAAGAAATATGTCATCAAAAGAAAAGTATTTCTTATAATTAATAAAAGTTTAAAATAAGTAATCATTATCGAACCAATTGTGTTGTGATTTTTTTTTACAAACTAAGTGAAAAAGTTTGTGAAACTCTAAAATAATATTCTGAAACATGTATTGTTGTAAAGTTTGACATTTTCCCCGGTAAAATAATGTAATTTAAATTAGTGGTATTTACCATTTAATATACAACCAAACCGCATCGGTAAGGAACGCGGACCTAACATCAAGTTCTGGTTTGACAGTGACTAAATGGTTAGAGTTCGTATCTAGGTAGAGCGTTTTGATGGTGGTTTCTTTCCTAGATTATTTCATACCCTCCTTTAAAATTCCTATAAATTATATCTTATCTATACAGTTAATGTAGTTAAATTTGTATGGCCCGGACGGGTATTAAGACAGGAATAAAAGAAGTAAAATAAAAAAATGAGCACCCTACTTAAATATTAACTTTAATTTTGAGAGAGTGCAATCCAATATTAAATATGTAATTTACAGGTTCTTCCTAAGGTTATTTGATTTATATTTTGTACCCAGTAAAGGTTACATTTTTGACATAGCTGAGATTTAAAACTAATTTTTTCAAAAGTAATCTGAAGACTGGAATTCATTAACTGAACATCTGCCTTAAAACTTCCATAAGCCTCCTTCTAATTTGTGGGGTAGATTAGTCCGACATCTTAGTTCAGTCGGTAGCGTGGCTATACTGAGCTATAGGTCCCGGGTTTGATTACTGGTATGGCCGGGGCCTGGAAGTTTTTTTTTTTCCAAATGTAAAGAGCATCCACAGTTCCATGTGGCCTCTGGTTAATTTACATAAACTGTGAGCCATTGGTCAATCATATTGGGTGCAAAGAGACCAAATTTGGTTCTGAAATATCTCGCGTTTGAGTCTCATGAACCCCCTCTGATACCTATTGAAAACGCTAACTACACAACGAGAAGGTTAATCTATTATACAGTTAGTATATTCATCAGATTCTTTGAAAGTATATATCATGGCTAGCTGGCCCTAGGCCACAGACAAGTGAGAAACAGACACTCAACCTTACGGGGGTTTTGCTACGCTCCTTTTGCCAGCTTGAGTCCTTCAACACTGGGCTTCGCTAGTGTCACTGCTGAGTGATGATAGGACTAACAGCAGCGCTCCTTGTGTTGAAGGACTCAAGCTGCCAAAAGGAGCGCAACCATTTTAACCTGGAGGTTGAGTGTTTGGGTATATTATTTGTCTTGGCCCTAGGGCAACGGTTTCTATCTTGGGCGTTTCGGGTGGGCTTGTAAAGCTCGCTAAGGTTTTAACTTCAAACTTACTTTTCAAAGTGATTTTAATGATTTTGGGAAGGTGTGAAATTCAAATAGAAAAATGATGTAGGTGGTTAAAATGATCAAAACTGTAAGTTACTGCTTAGGTTTGTTTTGGCTATCCCACTTTGATAGTTTTTTGCTGACTTAGTTCACTGTGGGAGCTTTGTAACGTTGGTAGCTTAAAATTTAAGAATTCCCCCCCCCCCCATTCAAGTTTGGTTCTCTTTTAGGACACCTTAGCCAAATTCATATAACCATTATAATATAAGCAGTTTATAATAATTAAAACAAGCATCGATGGGCAAGTGGGCTCAACATCACTTTTCTTTTGGTTTGGTTTATCCGTGACAGGGAAGTCGGATTTTGAATTTTGATCAGGTGTAGTGGGGGTAATTTTTCCTTTAACGGTTTCTCCCATCTCATTTCATGCAAATAAGGGTACATTTTCATTAAATTCTATCCACCGCACTTGTTTTATTAAATTGATAAGAGCCGAGACGGGTTGTAAGACTAAACGGAAAATAGATTACTAAAGAACTAGGATTCGAACGCTTTTAAGCTATCAAGGGGTTGCGATGATCTCAAGTAAGAAAAATTGGTGTCAGATGCTGCAAAAGGTTTGGAAACCACAGACCTAGGTAGCCCTAGCTAAATTCTGGATGCTACTGACGAGGATATTTATTAATTGTGTGAGGTTCATCCTGATATCCAGTTAATATATATGTACGTAGCTGTGTAGATGAGTTGCGGCCTAATCTTGAAATCTTGTACGAGTTGCGGCCCGGCTTTTTGAGAGACACGTCGAGTTGCAGCCCACTCACTTGAGAGAGGTAAGAGTTGCGTTCATCCAATTAGCAGTGTGATTTCTATCATGCTTTTAAATTTCAGATAAAAACTATCATCGTCTCATGTCGACATCCCTCGTAATATCTAAACTACCTCAGTCCTAGTCGTTCAATGGTTTTGGCAAAAATTTGAAGACTTGTTAGGTTAGGTTAGGTTAGGTTAGGTCAACGGCCCGGGCCGCTATTCGTACGTGGCTCTAAAAATGTGGGGCCACAACTCACCTGCGCCGTATAGGCCTATAGGAGTCCAGGTTGGTTGGGGCATATATCAAGTTTATATTTTAGTCATTTGTTAATGTGTCTGTTTAGAAAGTGCACACTAACTTCCCGTCTGTAAAGCATTTTTTTTTATCAATAATTATGACTTGTGCAATGTGGTTTTAAATCCCCTTTACAAACGGATGGTGGCACAAATGATTAAAATAAAGCTTGCACATACTTTTCGTTGCTTTTATAGTATGGATTTTACAGGTCCTTAGGACGAGTGAGGTTGTTAACTACCACCTGGAATTTCAGTGAACTCAGAATAACTTTACACCACGTCCTTTCAAACAAAGTGAAAAATAACACTACATGTAACCGGTAGATACGCAGGCAAATACATCAGTCCCATCACATCTGATTTGTCACACGGGGTTCGAATTCTAGACAAACATTTTTTCATCAATGGTTTTCCAAACACCTTAAGCAAATGCGGGTACTCATACTCTACTCGTCCATCCTCCTTTAGTGTGAGTATGCGTACAGTCTGGAAGGGTACAAAGACGAGGAGAACGCGAAGTAAAATTCAAGGGTTATATTTACAAACACAACGGGATTCGAACCTAAGTATCTCAAGAGATTGTTGGGCAACACCATAAATTCCACTTACATGGGGGCTTCTCATCCTGTACCCGTGGATTGTTTCGGCACAGACACCCAAACCAAAGACAAGATGATAAAGAAAACAAACTACTAAATAAAACAACGTAGCTTAGGTTTCATGGGGAGAGAAGTAGCTACGTCAGCACGTAGAAGACGTAAACTAGGAACCAAGCAAGACGCGCGCGCTGTCCAGACCCCGAGGCACACTTGGACGGATAGAAGAGGGCCATGGTTATACCGGGTCATGTGATTGCTTACATCTCCGCCCCATCCTTCACGAGCCCCAAAGACCCCAGAAAAAGAAACAAAAAGGACTTCCATCACTCCCCAGTCACTTCGCATCCCCCTGGGGGGCTTTCCCAGGCTCTCCCGTCACGGCATTCTTTGGTAATATCCCACCGCTGCCACCATTATTACGAGTGGAGAGAAGTCATGATAGCGAGCCCCCCGTATCAATCACCATCACCACTGGTCTGTTCTCTTGGACAGGTGGTATGATTACAAAACTGCTTAAGTAATAGTAGAGTGGTAAAGGCGAGTCGACAAGCTACTTCGAAACAAAAGAAGCCGAGAGCTAACAAAAAAAACACCATAGAAGGGGTTGAATCTGGTAATCACATCAGAGAGGGACGGAGGAGTTCTATGTTTTCTTTAGGGTGCGAGGAAGGTGGGTAAAAACGACTCGTAAGGTCACCTTCCATTTTGTTTTCATACTACACTTCTACCCGAAACCCTTTTCACCCTTTCGGCTAGAGTGGAACAATCTAAGCTAGATCACGAGGGGGTGGGTGGGAGACAAAACGAAGCTACCGAGACCCAAAGTCAATGTTGCTGGTTCGGTCGGTTTCTGGTTTCTTGCGACCTCGCTTCTTCACGAGGGTCATCCGGTCTTCCAGAGGACTTTTTACATTAATTAATTACACTAATGGAGTAAGAATGAGAAAGGTATAAATTAAAGCAAATATACCCGCAATTTCATGGAGGAAGGGTGTAGAACCAATGGTAAAAAAAACCTTAGTACATCTGTCCGGGCTTTTAATCTCAAGCCACTAAAGCTTGAATCACCCGTTCACCAAAAATATAAAGTAGAATCTGCTTCAGTGACACAGCAATTCACACGCCATATGTTGACCCATGAAACATTGCAACGCTAACTTAAAACAGCTCATTATCAACATATTATATTTTCTAGTGGATAAACATATATTTTAGATCAATCTCCCGATGGATGTTTTCAAATTATACTGCTGTGTCGTGGTACAATCCAATACATCGATACACACGCTTACATTAACGAGTTATTTCAAATCTCATCACAAAGACTAACGAAGCTGTAGAGTACATGCGTTGTCAAATGCTCATGTGCACTGATTTGAGATGGTTGGATCTGAGATTTGATTGGTTCTCCTGGGTCGAACATCTCGGACAGAGTACACAAAGGAGAGATGAGTTGAACTACAGCGAACAGCTCGCGCTTATGAGGTGAGTCGCGTGACCACGCTTCTGTTATGCGCTATATTTTTTCAGCGAACGTGTGAATCAACAGTAATAACCTTATTGTGTCGACGGACCGTAAAACTATAATAATAACAACAATAATAATAATAATAATAATAATAATAATAATAATAATAATAATAATAATATAATAGTGTTAACCTCAACCTACGTGTTGCTGGCAAGCTGGACTATAAATAGGTCTGACATCCAGTTAATGTGCATACCGGTGCAGGTCTTTTCTTGTTAAATTCGTGGACTTAATAGTGTAATTTTGAAAACGGGACAGTTTTATTCAGCACAGTGGTTTGAAAATAATTTGAACCAAGAAGCCATGATTCAACAAAACGTAGTTTTCTACCGTCATAAAAACACTATTAAAAATTTGTGTAATGAATTATAAGGTTTACTTACATTGTTTGATGGCAGCCTAAACTTAATTGTATTATTATTTTTTTATTTAAATAAAACCACTATAAATTCTTTCTTCCAACAAAAGTGGGGTAGTTAAAAAAATTATAATGTTCCTGTTTAGGCGTATAACATAGGTTTCGATCTTTTTGTATCTTCTGGTTAGTTCCAAATCACCAATATCGGTGGTTCCGCAGTCTAAGGCATCAGTCACACAAAATACTAGATTGTTGGTGACGTAAATGTTGAGGTTCAAGGGCTTTATCTGACAGTTATAAAATATACTAGATCTACTTTCACAAATTTATAAGTCAAGGTTTATGATAAAACAACACTAATAAAATACTAAAATGTTATCAATAATGTTAACCGAAAAAATACGTTTGTAAGTCCTAAAAGGTCCGTTTGTATGAAAATTGAACTGTATATTGTGAGTGTGAACTAACAAGTGAGGTGTTTGGGGTTGCGAGGAAAAGAGATTTCATTGTGAAAAGAGCGGTTGTAGCCTCAATATCTGAAAAAGAACTAATGTTAAAAAAAAAGTTAACTGTTCAAGTTTTACCTCAGCTATGATAACATATAGTTAAATAGTAAAAAAAGTGTCTTCCGGTCTTGCGTTAAACGAATACGTGATTTCCCTAGCAACTTAGATCAGATGACGAACCGTAAATAAAATTTAAATTGAATCAATTGTATATGAAAAACATTTCAGAACCCTTAATTTCACGGTTAGAAAATTACCAGAATCTGATTTTTGCGCCCAGCGCAACATGTTTTGAATGAAGAATTTAAAGTGTTTTTTTTCCTCCCTCCCTCCCTCCCTCGACGGTTCGAATATCCAAGACTCTTTCGCGCTCCGTTGCTTCGAAGACTTCTTTGCATATCATCTTATCTGACAGCGGAAAAAAAGACAAAAATAAAAAGACTATTTTTATCGATCAAAAGGAAACATCCAAATTATAATCTACTCAACAATGGAAACTGTACGAGGTTCATCTACCCATGGATCTCTAGATATTGACGGATTTGGGTATCATTCATTATTCGTAGATGTTTGTGACCGTCATCGTGGTCTGATGAGTAGAAAATTCAACTAGGGTATGGTCCATGAAATAATACTTTTGTACTGAAATAATTTTAGACACGATTTCATAACTTATATGTAAAAAATATATCACTGCAATTTGAAACTAATATGGATTGTTCTAGTTAAATAAGTTGAGTTCAAATGCACACCATCATAGCCAACGACGAGAATGTATCACTCATTCAGACTTCTCTCTCTCACTTATCCTTTTAACTCTAGATTCTATAAGATAGTACCATAGATGAATGTACTGTGTGTAGTTTGATCTTCTCGAAATCGAGTGTTGAAAAGCCTTTCATAACATATTATCTCCAAGAAAAAACATAACTATAAGGTATATTATTTACCATTTAAATGGCAATTAACTTCTGCGGCTCCCACGAGAGAATTAAAAAGGCAATCCTCGAAGGTTAAAAATTGATCCAAAGGACATCTCTGGCGGCAGTGTTGCACTAAATAAGGGGAAGTAAGCAGGACATGTCCATACAGTAAGAACTACTGTGACGTCACGGAAGGCCATAAATTATTAAATTATTATTAAAATAGCCTTACATTGTTAAAAAAAATTTGTAGAAGGTTTTAATTTTTTTATTATTATATAAAACTCAGGCTATTTCGTTTATTCACAAAAATTGGCATAAAGAATCTTCCTGCCCGGACATATATTAAAAATGTTCGTGGAAGCATATGTGTATCTAGAATTAGAAACAGTGAGTGTGTAAACTCGTCAGAGGAAGAGAACAAGTGGCATTGCGAAAGTGAACTACTTCGTTTCTTCAGTCCTGTTACTGTGGGAGCCCGCTTCACAGAATAGCTAAGAATTCACCAAGTAAGAAACGTCATTAAGATGTGTCGAATGCATAGCATAAGCTTTAATACCAGGCCTCAGACGAGTAAAAAACAGATTCTCAACTTTACGGGAGTTTCTCTGCACTCCTTTTGCCAGCTTGGGTCATTCAACACTGAGCTTCACTGGTGTTCTTGCTGGGTAGTGTTAGGATTAACCGCAGCGCTCCTAGTGTTGAAGGACCCAAGCTGCCAAAAGGAGCGCAACCATTTTAACCTGGAGGTTGAGTGTCTGGGTATATTATTTTCTGTGTGCCAGGCTTACAATATGAAAAGGTATAGCAATAAATACATTAAAAGTGTCCCTAAAACTACCAATCAGAAAAATGTATAAAAATATTTAGTAGCTTAAATCCATTCATGGCAAAGGAAATATTTAGGTGTGCCTCTCCACCTGACGGCTAGCAAATGAGGCCGAGTTTGCCCTGGATAAAAATACTTTAGGCGCCAAAGGTTGTGCATCTAAAGTTAAAGCCATGTCACCTTCGGTAAAACAAAATAATCCCGTAGAGTAGCCAACACTGACAAAAAGTAGCTCGATTTAGTTTTTTTTAGCCCATATATTAGGTCTTATAACCTACGTGGGCTCTCCTCACATTTACACTAATAGTATAGGAAAGAGAAAGATTAATTTAGAAGAAATGCATCCACAGTTGAGTAGAATGTTGGAATGTAAATCCTGTATTCCCATCACAGGTCAACTAAACTACACGAGACGGACGCCTTCGTTCGCATGCCCACAATTACTGGTCAGTTTATGTTATTTATCAAAATTGACACAATATGTCAATAGAAACATCCTGGAACACATGACCAGGCGTATGTAAGAAGTCAATCTAGAAATTTTTTGAACTATAGATAAGATATGGCGATCTGAAAATAGTGTGATATTCTGAAATTAAATCATGTGCTTAAACACGTGATACAAACAGGCCAATCCTAATAGTAGTTATAAATTCAAAATTAGCTCGAATAAGTTCCGGTTGATCTTAAGGTTAACTAATTTTTTATTTTTTGCAATGCTTTTTTAGGTATTTTTTTTTTTTTTTGCGCTTGGAACTGACATAATAATTAGGCTAAAATCACTCTCCCTGTTGATGCACCCCGTTAAGAAGACCCAATAAATTTTGATCTCCATTAAGACTCAAACCGAAATATATCAAATGCAATGCCTTAAAGATCATGCCACTCAACCTAAACTTAAAAAATGTGTTCGATTAAATAGTAAATATTAATCATAAATTATATCAATGCGTTAGTCATGTTTATTATAAATATAGCCACAGCCAATCTACGGCACATACCCTCTTAAACAGGGCATTACCTAGCTTTCTAAAAAGCTTCACGGTCCATAATATTACCGCGTCAGTTTTTTGCCCATTAGCCACGTTAGTAACACGGATGGGGAAAAAAATATCCCGAAAGCGGTAGGTAAAGAAGAAACACCCTAACTTCCAAACGAGATCTCGAAGAAGATGGCTCCAAATAAAAGATATAGCACCCTGGGATTTTTTTTTTCTGTTGTTAACTCTCCAAATACATGCCGCTATACTGCCTAGCTTTTAAAGTACCTCCATTAAGGTGGGGGAACTTATAACGTCGAGAGTGAATTACGGGAGCATAGCCACTTAGTGGGACATTCTAGAGCGGGCTCATAATTCTGGTGACGTCACCGTACTTAAAAAAAATGTACTCATAAATAAATATTAGTGGACGCTACAAGCTACCCGTGGCTCAAATAAAGTGAAAACTTGCTCCAATCAAAAAAATTAACGTTCTGGATTTCAACAATAAAAGTGATAAATAGTTCGAAATGTTAGTTTAATTACCATTTTTGTAGATCATTACGTTTTAGCACAATTAAAACAGGCTTAATTTAAGGAGTAAGAATGAGGAAAGGAGTTTATAGAAGGCATCCGCATTTACGAGGAAATGGGATGGGGGGGGGGAAATTTTGATAAATCACCTGCGGAAAACCACCCCTAGTACACCCAACCGAGATTCAAACCCCCACCTCCGTCCCTGGTTGCTCTGTCTGTTGCAAGACTTACGCTTTAGGACATGTAGCCACTGGTACGGTTAGGGCCTATTTTTTCTTACCAAAGAAAAGAAAATTGTGATACAAATATTTACTTCCCTTCAAAGAAAGTTTCAAAATTAGATTATTTCTTGACACACATTTCAACTTGTAATAAAAACCAGCGGTGGTGGTCACGCGTCCATACTTGTGCTTTGCTCAATAATTTTCAAAGCTAATGTGGGTGCATTTAATCTAACTTCCCTCCTCACCACAGTCTCCATAGATTAAGCTGTTAAATAACCTTTGATCTAAAACGTAGCCATGGGTATCCATTACATCTAGTAACCGCATGTCAAATATACAACACTTCAGGAATGGTCTTGGTTTGGAATCGATCTCAGTACCTCCAGTACCAGTACAAGAAAACGTCACGAGCGTGGGCGTAAATACTATATTATCTTCGTCGGTATCAAATAATAATTGTTATGAGCAGTAACCCGCCACAGATGCGACCACCGTTCTCCCACGTCAACAATTTTACTAGCAATATTTGTGTGAGGGCAAACTAAAGAAGAGAAACCTTTAACCAGCAGAGGAGGGGGAGAAAGGGAGTCGTAGTGGAACGATGAGGGGGATCGGAAGATAAGGGTGGCAAGCGATCGATCGCCTGATGTGTTGATTTGAGGGCAAGAGGGGTGGAAGCTCCTGCTACCCTCCCCCTTCACCCCGTGCGTGCCAATAGCTCTCTATGTGAATACAGAGGGTGAGAATTGTGTTAGCTTTTCAGAGAAAGAATAGAATGGAAGGGGTAGGAAGAGATGGTGTGCTCGCAGAAGAGAGCGAAAGATGATACTCGCAGCCCGTTTTAGAGCGAGCCAAAAATACGGACGAAATCAAGTCTTATTTACCCCTTTCTTCCACCATAACCCACTTGTGCAGATCTGATAAAAAAAATAAAAGAGAATACTTGGAAAAGAAAAAAAGCCTGAAACGACACCACACGAACTATTTGACTTAACCAATTTTCTCTATGCGCCCTCTTTCTTCTCATTCTGAAACAAAAACAAGTTCCACACAAGCCTCACTCATCAGATCAGCTTGTGTGGTAAGCATTATGACAGTAAATATAATCCAACATAAAAAGGTTAGAAGAATGAACCACTTTTTTTAAAACACAAACTGCCATGGTTTCACGATCAAAATAAATTTTACAAACTTCCTTACCCATCCCTTGAGTTAAGTGGTTAAAGTAGTCGACCATAGATCTAAATAATTCCTGAATCGATTCTGGGTAGTATCGAAAAAATAACTAATATTTATATACGAATTCATCCTGCATTCATAAATTGCATTCAATGTTCTCATCGAGTCTCCTATATGTCGTATCGCAGTACTACGAGCTGGATTGAGCACTACCAAACCACGTACTCCCCCTTGCTGTGTATAAAAGAGGTAGCAGACAAGTCAGTCATAAAAGCGAAATGGGACAATACAAGAGCTTCTCGAAGTCTCGTTCTGTTTATTTCCGCGCAGTGTGCCATTACTTGTATTGCTAGTCTTTCTTGTAAGGGAGGAACAAACACGATTTATTGATGTTGCCCCTCTTTTTTTTTTTTACCAGATCTTCATTTGTTTCTATTCTGGTATAAAGCTTGTTTCTTTTTTTACCTTTCCAGAGTGGAGAGGGATGGAAGATAAAGAAGATCGAAATTCGAACAACTTATTTTGATTTCCTCACTAGAGCTGCGCGCCCTCTTTTCTTCCACGCAAGCAAACATGTTTTATTCAGAGTGTACAGAGGAGGTAGCATCTTCACCTAGTAGTGTCTGTGTTCACCGCTAGCCAGCTCTAGTGGAGTCTTTCTTTAGTAAGGCGTGAAGGGCCGTAATGCTGAGTAGTGTACTCAAACAACATTCCAACAGGTTTACCATACTGTGATTAATATGGCAAAATTAGTTTCGGACTATACATGCAAGAGGTATAATATTTTGTGGCACTATATTGTGTCTTGTGTATCATGTTCAACGCAAAGAACATAATTTGAACGCCACAATGTACATTACAGGAAGTTTATAGCCTATTTTAAACCTTAATAGTTATTAATAAATATCTCCAGTTTATCCATTGTCAGTCGTAAAGCAAAACTTGATTATTCACGATCACACCCCAAATCATAAGAGTTTCGTCTGTAATTGCATAAACCTACCATTTCCAATCAAAGCTGTAAAGGCGGACGTCCAGCCTATTTTCACAATACTAGTCAAAGCTTGTATGAATTCGTTTAGATAATTCTCTTTTGTAAAACTAGCAAACATTCCATTTGTAGTGTGTGGCTTTTTATTTCTATTATGTGGTTTCCCGTAACTTCTTACACACTTATATAAATAACCTGTTCCTCTAGGTCCAGAGATAGCTAAAAACCAGCACCATCTAAATATACTAAACATGTGATATATAGGCTAGTTAACAATATTCTTCCAAAAGCAGCTTATTTTTTTAAATATTATTTATACCTAATCTTGCTAAGAATTATTTCAATAATTCCATTTCAATTAATTACAATTTTCTTTCTTGAACTAAAGTTTTTTTTTCTGGGTGTATATGGATATTAAAAACATGCCTATACATATATGATCTATTTATATCCGAACCCACACATAGTGAAACAAATTTTATATAAAGAAGGTAAAATATGTATAACTTGAAAAAATCTAAGATAACATAATTTTTCTGTCTAAAAATTAGAGACAAACACAACAAATGAGTGCCCTTGGAAAGTAGGTAGGTGAGGCGTTAAGGCCGGTGCACACAGAACGCTAAGCTTAAAGCTATGCTAAGCTAGACTAGCTAAGCTATGCCTTGCTACGCCGTGTTATGTTTTTCCCGATTGCTGGCCAGGCAATTTTTCTATCTCCCATCTTGAGCCATCTGCGCATAACGCAACTTGGGCTCCGTGTTGAACAGACGCAGTACTGGTTTGGATGCAAATAACGAAAGAAGTGTTGAAGTTTTGTTTTCAGTTTGTTTCACGTGTGTTTAAGTAATATTATATCTAAGGTTTTATATTTAATACATGTTTTTATGTTAAAATGGAAGCGTTAGTTGAACAAGTCAAACTTCAACCTCCTAAATTTTCTTCATCTTTCAAAACAACTGCTAACAGCAGCATCTTTTCTTCCTAAGTACTATCATCTGAACTCAAACAAGACATTCATTTTGGAGAACGCCATCATAACTAAATTCACTAGAGCAGACCAGAAAGAAAACACTGAATTCTGGAGTGAAAGGGGGTCCATTCTTAGCAATTAGTGGGAAACCAAATTGACAGTCTTAGCACAGCACAGCTTATCATTTTGTGTGTATCGGCCTTGATCCGTTTGAAAGTGGCCAGCGAACCAAGCTACGCAAGATGATGTGCTAAACAGTGTAATCAGCGTCAAGCGGGAAGTGTGATAGACGGAGTGGACAGGAACACAACTAACCTTCTCTAGGTTGACATATAGAGCAGGTTCTGTAACCCTCCCCCCCTAACGTGTTAGGGGGAGAGGGGTCAACCTACATATCAAGGTCCCCGTGAAATGAGTGATTTTTTTTTTTCTGGAAAGGAGCCCAGGGTCATCGTGAGCTGACCTTCCAGACAATGGACCCACGACCGGTTACCATAGAAACCAACGGGGAACCGTCCACCGATGTTGTCAACTAGAATTAACTTTTGCAGAGCGAGACGAATGAATGAACTATTGAGGGTGCGGAAAAAAAACAAAAACATTTTGAGGGTCACCGATTTATTTTTATCATTATAAAATGAGACAAAATTTTTTTTCAAAATCGAAATTGTCATTTCTAATATTATAAAGTGCATTTAAAGATTATTTATCAATGATAACAATGAGTTTTCAATCTTGTTTTGAGCCATGGAGTTCGGTAGTGAAGTTTGACGGTTGAAGTTTATAAATGGTTTTACTGTTTCCTTCCACACATATTAGCGTAATTAGTACATATGTGTACAACCCAAACGGGTAATGAGACGCGGTGACGAATAAACGAATAATTTATTAGATAACACCTAGTGTGAATAATTAAACCTCTGCTCAAACTTAAGATATCCCCTTTATTAAGAGGTATTTTGTCTTGATCTTAGAAGAGATTGTTGACAATTAAAACAGTAAGTTTCTAGCAAAGCAAACATTAATTTATATATTTTTAAGGAGGTGCAGGATATCCAATTAACGACGAGAACGTAGCTACTTACAATTAAAGTTGCGCTGAAACTATCAGGTAAGAACGAAGGTTTAATGAGCTGCGTGCCGAACAACGGTGCTTTAATTACGCCATCCTCGTGCACATTTAATAAACCACAGTCATATATTCTTGGGTTTACCCTTTCACAATGATAAATTAACGGCCGAGAACTGGATGTTGTGCCTGTCCTAGTCTTAAAATAGCTTAGAAGGCATATGAAGCTACGACAGACTTAGCCAGCCGGTAGTGGAAAATATATGGCTTGAATAAAAAACCCGACCAGGCCAACGTCTGGAAACAATAATGGATGTAAAAGTCATATATTATGATCCACTAAGCCAAAAGGCATTTATTTATTACACTAGTGAAAATACGTTAAGAAAAGCCACCTACGCACTATTTTACACTAAAATTCCCTCTTAACTCCTTGTGAATAGGTATTACTATTACATAAAGTGGCATTAATTTATTGCCTTACCCCAAATTTTCAAATATACCCGCCCATGTTAAAAAAAAAAAAACACAAGTAAAATACTTAGTTCAAAAAACACATACAGCTGTTATGGTCATATTGTTTATCAGAAAAACATTTGTAGGAGAAGTTATGTTAATGCTGATTATAACCAGCAAATAATGATTCCTTTACCAAAATGGACATCACGGAGGAAACGAAGTTAAGTAAAAATAACAAAACACAAGTAACAACGTAACCTACCACCACAATTGATCAATTATACCAGCTGAATTTCCGGCGAGTCAGTATTTAATTTTAAATACTATCTATTATTCGTGTAGTAGCTAGCTTGATTTTGATCTATTTTCTTTATGATAACCAAAAGTGGCCAATTAAATCGAGTTCGAACTAGGTAGACTGCACAATACCCTTTGATGACCCATGATTTGAACAAATTGAGGAATAGCAAACAAAGTAATAATAAAAAAAACTGAATAGCTCGGATATTTTCGGCACAAATATCGCGGCTTTACTTTTAATTTGGTTCGATTAGTCCGTAGTATAAATAAATTCTCCAATGTTTTTAATTATGTAAGTAATTAAAATATAACATGATCAAAATATGAACACTAACTCAATTAGTCCCGTCGGTAGAAGAGCCTTTTTTTTTTGTGTGCAAGTCAAAATGGTTTTGCAGCTGGAAACTAGATAAAGCAACATTTTGAAGGATGGGTACACAACAATAATATTTTTTCCCTTTCTCTTTAAAAGTTTAACGAAGCCTACTAAAGTTTGTGTGCAAGATTTGTATTGTGTAGCCTATATACAACTTATATATATAAAGAGGGAGAGAGATAGTTTAGATGTGCTTAACAAAACCCAACAACAAAACGCTTGCTTTTAACAATAACAATAACTTCCCATTTGGGAATAAGTTAATAGTCAAATCGGGTTGTCTCTAACTCTATTACGCGAGGATATATATATTGTATATTCAACCCAAAGAAAGAAAATATTTATAATAATGATAATAATAATAATAATAATAATAATAATAATAATAATAATAATAATAATGGTGTGTCTGGGCTAAATCAATATGTAGCTCAATTTGTTGCAAGATTAGCTAGCACTAATGTACCGTTGCCCAGGGTATGCTCAAATGTACTAATCATACTTCCTTTTAGTGAAGGCTCTTTCTATGAGATGATGATGGTGAATATGATGGGGTAAAGGAGATAATTATCTTAACCTAGCTTAAGCCTAATTAACTGAACCTTGGTGATCATGGTAATTATTCCACTTTCTAGAAGAATTCTCCGATACCAGCCGGGAATCGAACACGGGACCTCTAGGTCAACACCCAGGGGCTCTGATCACTATACCACGTGGCTGGTGGAAGAATCTTTTAACTTATTCTATGGCGTGCAACCCTAGGGGTATAGCCCCATTTGGAGTCCCGAGATATCTGGGGATCACCGATTAATTTTTTTAGGGATGACAAAGAGGATACGTAAAACCTGTTTAGGTAAGGTGCAGCCTTTGTTATAATGTAAACAGATATTATGTGCGGTAAAATGTCTTGTGCTAAGGACGTTCGACAGCCTTATAAACATTTATAGGGCGCCAAAAATTCACCGTAAACGTAAAATGTAAGAGAAGACTTCACGTAAGCAGGGGTAAAACGTTTATTTTATTTACATGGTAGCATGGGGTCTTCTAAATAAAACAATAAAACTCCATTGGGGCCGCACCCACAAAAAGGTTTTGAGTATCTATCAACTGCTGTAAAGAGTATGAAAAGCACAGCAACGCCATATAACCGACATTAGAAACTCCAGGCAGGTAGTGACGGCTCCGTTACAGAAAATATCAACTATAAACAGGTTGACAAGAATGTTCAGTAAAAAAAGAGAAGCAAAGTATCGTACTTCACTGTTAATATACGCGAAATCTAGATCCTTTTGTAACTAGAGTTTGTGCTCTTAGTGGATAAATAAAAGCTTTTAAGATATAAGTGTGGTGTCTTGTTTCCTGCCAATGTTAAACTATTTTATAGTATAAATTAATTTGTCTCTATCCCTACCCTTAAGTATATACATTTAGTTTGGTTTCCTAAACATAGTTTTCCCAAAAGTTTTTGAATAATGGTCATGAGCATTACACAATTTGAAGAAGACTTTTTATCTTCATTTAAAAAAATTCTGGTCATATCACGTCCCTTATATTATTCAATATCCCCCTCTTTTTACGTTCCAGTTACCATCTACTATCAATATAAACCATCTCGTCCAAATCAAGCCCCGAAATTCCGAATTATAATCGATAATGAAGCCATATGGGTCTAACTAACCCCATCTGGAAGATTCACTATTAAATTGATCATTAAATCATCACGTATCGATGATTTAGTAGAATAGCAAGAAATAGGTTTCTAACCACGTATACTTAAATATTAAATCACTTTGAGCCCAATGTGCCTACCGAACAAAGAACAGTTAGTTGTTTAATCTCCCAAGAAGTTTCTTGATTATTTCCTTTTCAGCTTCTACTCCTATTCGTTATAGGCCACTTTTACTATGTTATTTAATTATAGATGAGTTAGGCTCTTCGAATGAGGGGATGGCAATATATTTGTTTCAAAGATTAACGTGTCAAACGAAGGTACAATAAATTGTCTATTTTATTAATCTAGACGTAAAAAAAATGAGCTTCCCACAGTTAAAAATTAATGTTTAACCAAATAATTTCGTAAGAAAATTATGAAGTTTTAAGATTTCTAATCTTACAACGTTGTTATTTTAATAAATCACCCGATTTTTCACTCCCTCTTTTCAAACTTCGTTTTTTTTCTATCCTGACTCGAATCTAATTTACATCAAGCCCCCACCACCTAACAAATTTTCCAAGAAGGCAAGACAGCTATAATTTAATTCGATTTGGAACATGATTAGGCGATAGCTGGCGCTGTGCTGACTAAACAATACAAAGTGAGCAGCTTTGTATCGGCCAATCAGATTACAGAGTCAAAGGGATGGTGCCGGCGGCGTTACTCGGATCGTTAAGATAAAAAGCCTTGTCTACCAAACACCAGTTCTTAATATACCAAACATTTCTTAAAGGAAATAGAGATAACAATCGTGAGTGAGATTCACATGATTACTGTTTATTTTAGTCTAATACTTCCAAAATGATTTGCTTGAAAGTGAATTAAAAATTTAAAATAAACTAAAACTATTGCATCAGTTCATAGATTAAGATACTTGCAAACCGGTTTCGGTGAGCACGCGGAATAATACGTCACCACTCGTTTAGCCTGGTTTACTGTTGACGGGAAGGTAAGGGCTGGAAACCCATGCACTGAGGGATTATTTACCCGAATGGCTTTCCACTCTCCCCCCACACAAGTGTGGACACATTTCATGTACATTTTACCTTTATCTCTATTTCATTATTGTAATTAAATGCGAATAAACCGGATCGGTAGTGAGACGTGGCGAATAAAATATGTAATCTAATGTTGAGGGTGCGTGTAGATTTTTTTTTATGTCCCAAGTGCCGAGCGGTCTTAGCTCGATTCCTGGTGGAACCTAAAATATTATAGTTAGTGTGTGTGTGTGTGTTATTTCTTAATTGTTTATTTAATTATTAGTACTTCAACCCAAGGTTATCAGTGCACCTCAGGACACGATATTCGTGGATTCAAAACTAGCCGAGGTTGACGGATTTTTCTTGAACGATAAAAATCCGTAGCACAACTTCCTTAGGAGGGGAAGTAAAGCTTTTGGTCTGATGTCAACTGTGGCAAGTAAAGAACCCTGGAAGGTACGTGAAAATACTTTCCCGGCAAAATCAGTAGGCCCTTTCACTCTCGCTCATAGAAAATTATGTGTGCTGATATTATGTCAGTACAGAAAGTATAGTTTAAAACCTCAGATAAATTTAAAAAACTTATCAGTGATTTATTCTAGGGGTAAGGATTGGGAGGGTAACTTTAAGGAAGTTCACAACCAATAGCCCTGGAGGGACACTTGAAAAACTTCAATGATATAGAAAAAAACTTCCCTGCCTTGTCCCCGGCAATCCAGTCTATCGCTAGCCAGATGTCTTAGACCACGTGACCACCGATACACTGAACTATGTTTTGATAACATAACCCACTGAATCCCTTTATAGTGATCTATTTTCCTCCCACCTGCGATTATATTAAAATATTTCACTCGATAAACGTTTAAAAGGTTTAATACATCCACAGTTGAAGTTGAGATAAGGCTGTTTCGGGTAAGCTTAGGAGATAAGGAAAGGGGAGCCTTGGATAAAAACAAGTGGCGTGGAGGGAGAAAAAGAAGGGAGGGGAGAGAAACACCAAGTAAAGACATTGCCAAGAAGGAAGACAGATTAAAACCGTGAATAGAATCCGAATGAAAAGCCTCACCCTGTCCCTTTACGTTATCCTCTTACTTAGAACAAGTCTGCACTGTAAAAGACAACTGAAAGGAGACGCTAAATTTAGTGACATTTCCGATGAGTGAGTGATACAAATGTTGGTATTGGTCGTGAGTTGAGAAGTAAAAAATTAAATAAAAATAAAAATCAGCACTTTTGGTGTCCCAATCCTAATACAATATTCATAGGTTTTTTTTTTACTGAGGGTATTTAACGTTCACTTCCCAGACACACAAACTATATCAGCACAAACTTATGAACCAAATTAGACTAAAACTATAAAACTATTACTAAATTCGTAGCCCTAAATTAATTATATATCAGTACGAACTCGTGTACAAATAAAAGAAAGCTTTGTCAGCACCCCCTGAAATTTAACAAAGGTCCCTCAAAATTTAGTCAACCACTAAACACTAAACAATGGTTAAATCCCATAAGATTTGTAAAAAAAAAGTACGCACGTGTTAATAGATATATATTTAATTAGGTGTGAACAATAATTAATAGTGACATCTTGTGAATGTGAGGAATGCCAGGTCTCCACCGTGGTTCGGATTCCACGTTAAACTGTAGGTCCTTCATTTCATCTCACAATCACCCTACCATTACACATTAGCGTAAGTGCGTATAACCCGAACGGGTAGTAAGACGCGGTGCTAATAATATAATAATAATAATATAATAATAATAATAATAATAATAATAATTAATAGTGTGTTATTTCACCGCATTTATACACTAATGAAGTAGGGACGAGTGAGGATGAATTTGCAGTAAATTTTCCCTTTACTTGCATAAAGGGCGAAAGTAAAATTATTTAGGAAAAATAACTCTTAATTAATCCTACCAGGATTCAAATCCCTATCCACCCATCACCGGGAGGCTAGACGAGGCTAAAGTCTCAGCCACCATGCCCGCCGGTGTTGGTTTGTGCAAAATCAAGCTTTGTCAAGTTATTTTACAGGTAAAGGCTAATTAAAGACAAGATTTGATAAAATATTACTTTTTAAAAAATAGCTAAATAATTAACTTACTGTAAACTACAGTATTAAACCTATATTTTAAAAGTAATAAGTTGTATTTAAAATTTTGACTAATTAAATTCCAAACACAACATGGGCTTCATTCAACTAAGTAGGTACTCGAAAAAAACCCAACTAAACAACATTGCGGAAGCAATTGTGACGTCAGAAACAAGTCGACAAATACTATTTCACCACGCTTCAATTGATAACATCTTTTGGAAAGTTTCGTTGGTAAACAAGCATATAAAATGAGAGTTGTCAAGATGACACTGGTAAAACTAGTCACAGCCCAATTTGTAGTAATCGACGTAAAGGTTATTCCTGTCAACCAACGCGACAGACTTTTCACGCCTTACTTTTTTTTTTAAAAGGCGACGTCTTTACGTATATCGATTTATGCGAAAGGTGTGTTCATGGTCAGCATATAAAGTGAAACCTTCAGGGATAAAATACTGTTTTGTTTTGATTAGAGGTATTTAACGTTCACTTACTGAACTGACCGATTTTATCGGCACATGACTTATAAACCAGCTTAAATCGAGTAAAAAGACAACACACAGTCCACTAGTCGTTAATTCTTCACTGTGAAAGGGGGAAATCTACATTTCACCAATTACACATTTTTCGGCCATAAGAGTAATCGAACCCGGGACCCTAAGCTTAGTTGGCTAATATATTACAGACTGAGCTAAAAGTGTCAAACTAACTTCTGATGCAGTTCTTCTTTTAAAATGTGTTTTGAAATTCTTTTAAATTAAAAATTGTCATTCTATGTGAGCATAGTTATTATAATATTTTTGATTATATCATGATGAAAAATTGCTCACATCCTTAAAATAATTAGATAATACAAATTACATATTTTGTTCGAGTACACAATTTTCATCAATATATTAAAAAAGAATTGATGCACTAACTAGCAGTCCAGACTATCCAAATTTTACTACTCATGTAATAGAGGCTGATTAGAAAGGTAGAATTTTGAGGAAATGTATCCACATTTACTGGAGGAGTGATAAACCATACAGGGAGGGAGGAAAAACCAAACTAGGTACATCCTGCAGGGTCTAAAACATTGACTCCAACCCTTCTTCCTCGTCAGTGGAAAACTAGACTAAAAGAGCATGACATTTAATCCACTTGTCCGCCAATGGGAGTGTCTTCAAATTAAACGGTTGCGCTTATCTAAAAACCACAACAACAACAACAGAACAATGACTTTTCCCTGTGTATGAATGTTTTAACTTTTGTGTAGGGGCTTAATCCACAGCGTAATCTAAACAATTAATATTGCGAAGCAAAGAATAAAATCTGTGACCTTTCACTGGAGAGTATTGTGCAATCTCATTCAGTTTGTCAGAAAAAAAAAAACACGTCAAGGCCTCTGACGACCTTTCATAAAGTCGTGTATATACGATGGACCACTCATTCGCGAATGGTGTGACTGGGAGGCGGAACGAGAATAAATGTTATGTGAGTAATAAGTGCAATCTCGAACTAGAGATTTGACATTGATCAATGATGACATTTGCCATATCTAGCGAGAAGTCGTTTCACCCAGTGTGATGTTCTTTTGGTACCGCGTCTTACTACCTGTTCAGGTTATACTCATATGTACTAAATAAAATATGAGTGAAGAATGGCCCTAAACATGGGACGATTCCTGAATAGCCCAGTGGTAAGAGCATTGGCGTACTAAGCCAAAGGTCCCAGGGTTCGATTCCCGTGTCCAGGTGTCATTTTTTAATTTAAGCGATATAATATTTACATGCGGCTATAACCGTAATCATAAACTATAATAGCTTTCATATGTACTAGTTACGCTGGTGAGTTTAGGACCAGGAAGGTTGAGAAGAAATGTGCACGCATTTGTTTGGCGGAGGGTGTAAAACAAATTTAGGAAAAAAACAGCCTCAGTATACCCGATCGGAAATTGAGTCCCGATATCCTTGTCAAATACAACCAGTCTATTTAGAGAGTGATGTCCTAGACCATGCGGCCACTGAAGCAGGTCCAATATTATGTTTGACAAGATGATAAGCAGGTCAGCGCCATGAAAATAAAATGCATCAATAATTCAAGCATATAGTTAGCTCTTTGTTTAAATGTTTATTGTGCAACGCGTCTGAATACTCATTCAAGATATCCACGTATGTACAATGATGGCGGTAGTGGCTAGGAAAATGGAATACATTGGCAATGTAACCGCAATTGCACGAAGATAGCTTGGGAAACCATTAAGGCAATAAAAACACGTCCAGAAAAATTTAACCGGGATTCGATGCCCGATATTTTCTGGTTTGTGTTGAGAAATTTCGCTTTGAAACATTATTAGTATTAATTTAGTTATCATGTTCACCCACCATGAAGATGGTAGCCGAAATGATGTCTCGGACACGACAATGGGATGTCATCACGCGCGGAGTCTCCAAGAGCCGAGAAGAAGCCAAGGAAAGACTCTTGGAATAATCTTGTGGAAAGGGGGTAGGGGGGCTAAGGGGGACGCCTCCCACAGGAATCGCCAGCCTGACCCGAGGTAATGACAAAGTTTCCTTGCTCCGGAGCAGGCTGCATATTTTATAGAGGGGTCGTGGACGAACACTGACCCTATGATACCAATATTTACTTTAGAGAAAACATGTGGGGTCAGATAGTGTCCCTTTATACCAAACATGTGGGGGAGGGGGGCAACTAATGATATAAATAAAAGTTTAGTATTACTTGGTTGAAACAGATACCACAAGTCCTTTTTTTGTTTGATGTAATGTCGTTGTCCGGACTCTCAGTGCCTCAAACTACAATCCAATTTTCACTTATCTGACAGCTAGAAGAGCTACTAGATCTCTTTCCACCAATTCATAAGTCAAGTCATGTGATCTGCAGCTGTCCCCATAATAAAGTAAAATGTTTTCTATGTTAACTTCAATAACATAAGTTTGATTGTTTAACTTTTTTAAAGTTCTTTCATACCACAATCTTAGTGGGTAAGTCACATCAATAATATCAAATTAGGACGTTCACCATCCGGCGACCAACATTTTTGAAGTTCGTCCTTGTACAATCTTGAACTATATATGGCAATCCCAAGGTAACTATTAAAATTAAAAAAAAAAAAAAAGTATTTAAAAAGAACCTTAATAACACCCAAAGTGAGTGCACAAAGGAACGCAATTTTTGCTTAAGCACTATAAAGTTGTCGTTTTTCTAATAGTATAGCAATCCATCGCTCAACTTTCATTATGGTTGTGCGAAGCTTCGATACTTCGGTTTGGCTTAGAAACAAACATCGGCTTCAACCTCATTTCAAAACAAATTCTGGCTTCGAAGCTTCGCCAATACAAATATTGACAACCAAAATACTCACTTTACGTTCATATTTAGCCATACTAAACGGTTCGATACATTACAAATTAATAATCCTATGGGAAAACAAACCTAAAGTAATTGAATTGAATGTTATGATCATAACTTGATTTGTTAAATTAATGCGAAATATTATAAACAATTGAAAAATAAAATATTTTTCAATTAGTTTTAGTGCATAAAATAATATAAATATCAAAAATATAATTTTTTTTTCAAGCATAAAACAAATAAAAGAAAATATTCTAAATTTGATTCGGCTTAGAAATATTTCTATAGTCGATTCAAGTTCACTTCGAATTGAAAAGGGGGACTTCGCACAACCTTACCTTTCATAAATTTCTTGGACCCCTAGTGTTAAATTCCTTACGTTCCAATTTCTATGTTATCTTGGGTGGGCTTTTTAGCTAATTGCTAAATTTAAATTTTCTTCCACACTGAAAGGTATATTTTTCAAAGCTACTCTATCCTCCACACAACCCTAACCCTTTTCGGTTTCCACATTCCAATTTTGAAATTTTAAAACTTGATAGTATTTGGTTATCTGATATGGATTCTTTTACGAGCCCACAAAATTTCAATTTTCAACATCAACTTCAACCAAAGTAGTTTTTAGTAACGCATTTTACTTACTACCCATTCGAGCTTTATGTTGATGTATTAATTACGCTAGTGGGTTAAGTATGAGAAAGGTTAAAATTAAAAGAATTGTACCCATATTTGCGCTGAGAGCTGGAAACTATGTAGGGAAAAACATCCTCAGTACTCCCAACTGAAATCGAACTAAGATCTCCCCATCATCACAGTCTTTGTGAGAGTAGCGCCTTAGGCCACGCAACCAATGAAGCGGGTCCGAAAATAGTTGTATCAATTTCAAGATCTTACAATTCTCGGTTTTCAATTTTGAAATTCCATTAACTAAGATTATTATTATTATTATTATTATTATTATTATTATTAGCACCACGTCTTACTACCCGTTCGGGTTATACGCACTTACGCTAATGTGTAATGGTAGGGTGATTGTGAGATAAGAGGACCTACAGTTTAACGTGGAATCCGAACCACGTGGTGACCTGGCATTCCCACATTCACAAGATGTCTTGTCAGAGGTGAAGGAAGGGTTTGGAAATCAGATAAATCTGTGCCGGGACCGAGGATTGAACCCCGGCCGCCAGCATAGAAGTCTGACACCTTACCCCTAGACCACCAGGTCACCCCATTAACTAAGACATCATCCGGTTATCCGGTAAATATATTTAATTACATAACAAATTTCAATTTTAATCCACATGGAGAAGTTTTTTCTATTATATTAATAAATTGGAAGCCCTCAAATTTCTTAAAACTAATTTTTAAATTTCAAATTTTCATTATTTCTATTTTATTTTTGGTCATTTGGGGCTGTTGACTTAAATATTTTAAAGTATTTAGATTTTCTATTACAAGTAGAAAGGTTTTTTCTATTAGCTTTTAAAATTTTTATCTTTCCTTCAACACAAAACTGATATACTTTTTTTTTAAAACCATACTTTTCTAGTTACAGTGACTATTTCCAGCTCCAACCATTTCCTGTAAGCCAATTTACATTTTAAATGTTAAAACTATCTGGTAATTTGGGATTTTTCTTTTACATTTAATCAAATATTTCAACTATCTACTATGCCGAGGACTTTTAATTATGTTTTGAAACTTTGAGGGAATACCTTTCTATTGTCTGGAAATGTGTGTGTGTCCTCTCCCCCCCCACCCCCCCGACTCTTTCCTCCCCGTATATTAGAGTCCCAAATAAAAATATAAGGTTTTCAGACTTTTAGGATTATTTGAGGTTGTGCCTTTATTACCCTGGCAAATTTTAATTTTCTTCCGAACTTAAAAATGTTTTTTCTATTTTAAAGTCCCCCTGCCTACGAGCTCATTTTTAAATTTCTTATTTTTAGATTTTTTTTTTTTTTTAGTGATATATGGGCAATCACTTACCTTTCTGCCAAATTTTAGTTTCCAGATCATCTGAAAGTATGTTTTCGTTTCTGGGACAGATCTACTTTCAGCTTTATATATAATGTCTTTGTCATATTTTAAGCGCTATTAAGAATATCTATCGACCTCGCTGGTCTTAGGGTAAAGTTCTCACCTCATGATCCAATGTTCGTGGGTCCAATCGAATAGAACAGAGGTTGACGAATTTTTCTTGAGCGATACAAATCCTAAGCACAACCTATTTCGGAGGGTAAGTAAAGCCGTCCCGTTGGTTCTAGGACGATTTTGGCGTGTAAATTAGAAGAATTCAGGAATGTATGTTAAAATAAATTTCCAGACAAAATTGGTAGACCCTTTCGCACTCGCTTGTATAAATTCAGTGTGGGAGGCAACACCACACTTTCTGAACTCCCCTAGTAAATGGGATTTCTACCAGATAATGCAGGCAACACTAACCAGCTGAAGGGCTGAGCCCATGCCCTGCGCCGGATGGTGGGAACTGGTTCTTTACTTAAGAAGAGAAAAATAAAAATGTGGTGGGAGGGATCTTAAAAAAATATACATCATATTAATCCTTACTGTGGGCACTTGTAAAACCGTCAATCTCGCTCTCTTGCTCGCTTCGCTCGTGTTGCTGGTTATGAGAATTTGGAGCTCAAAATACAGTCGGGTGTGGTGTGATTTCACCCCCCCCCCCCCCCCATGGTTTCCCATTTTCTCTCCACACAAATATGGCTGAATGTAATCTAAATTAATGATTCTTTATCTCTAGCCTATTTATGTAAGTACTCGAATAGCACGTGCAGACAGTGATACGCGGTGGGCGGAGGTGTCTCGAGTCAAAGTGAACCGCAATAACTGGCACCCATTTTGACATGTAAAACCATGATTGATGGATCCAATTTAACATATAGTTAATAACGACTTAAAAGGGGGAAAGGCGTGAAAAGGTTAGTTGAAAATAAAAAGTATTGGCATCCATCGTTAGCAAAAAGATAGAAAAATCCAATGCCAAATTTCCCATCTTAAAAAAAAACACTCCCTTAAAATACCAAACCAAGATTAGAACCGATTAAAACTTTGACATACAAAAATATTATTTTACGGTCACATAGACAATCAAAAGTTACTTTTTCAGATCACATTACGTTTGAATATATGAAAATGGTTTTAGTATCTTTTACAACTTCGAAAAAGTATATTTTCTACCTAAATCAAAAATCATATTAATTTCATTGTATGTATTATTACTTTTTTTTATAACGTACGCACAAAACTAAGAACCAATAATCGACAGTTGATTTTGAAGGAACCAGAACCTGTTCCTGTTTTAAAATATAAAATATTCGGAGCCAAAGTGCCGAGGAACCAAACGGACGCTTTCCTTGGGGGGAAAAAAACCTACTTAAATTTTCAATGTTGAGACTCGTTCCACTTAAGCGTCGAGAACAGGCTCTAAACCACTTTTAACTGTGTCAAATGTGGTCGGAAAGCCATCAAGGTTGACGGGGCGGGGTCATCCCATGGAATGAAAATGTCACAACTCTTTAAAAGCGTATCTTAACGGTACCCCCCACTTGACACGCGGATAGAACGTACTCCATACCACGCACCGTTTGGTAAATTTACACAAGCCCGTGGTTATTTGGACCGGTGTCCCCCTCCACCCCACCCCTTCCACCCCAACAAAGAAAATAAACTCATTCTACACTTTGGCCGTATAGACTGTTGTAATTTATGGAGCACTTGAGAGAGGAGCAAGGCTTGGGGGTTGAGAGGGGGGAGAGGGGAAGGCACACAGTAGGTAAAATACGGACCTCCAGCTCTGTTGTTTTCCTAAAAGTCGAGTTAATCTTTCCGTAGACAATGGCTGGTTTGAGCCCGAAAACACCTTCTGAACTGAACAGGTTAGTAATGGAGTTCACTAACTACCAAGTTCAACACATCTGATACTACTAGTCTTTGCAATGTAGAATTCTACTCTTCGAGTAATTCTAACTTCTTCCATTGACAAGAAACATAACAACTACACTGAATATCTCCTCTGGGAGAACTGAAGATCGTAAGTAGAAAAGATTTATATGAGAGAACACAGATCTTTACCCGCCTCGGTGGCGTAGTTGGCTAACGTGCTTGTCGTGTTTAGCTCGACTGCTGAGGACGGGAGATCGAGGTTCGAATCTCGGTCGGGTGAACTGGGGGTGGTTTTTCCTAAATGATTTTCCACTCTACCTCCACGCAAATGCTGGTTCACTTCCTCTAATTAAAAACCTTCCCAATTCCTAATCCATTAGAGTAATTAGTACTTAAAGCGTATAACCCGAACGGTTAGTAAGACGCGGTGCTAAATATATAACTACAGATCTTAAGTAGAAAAGATTTATATGAGACAACTGCAGATCTTAAGTAGAAAAGATTTATGAAAGAACTGCGGATCTTAAGTAGAAAAGATCTGTCTCCGCTCTCTCTCTCAGTTAACTGTTGACAAATCTTCCCCCTTTCAGCTATGTCGGATGGTGTGCTAGATTAAGGGGAGCTACTGACATCCTCAACGAACCAGCAGCGTTACATTTATTTGTCATTTATTTAAGCTATTTAACGTGCACTTTCTGAACCGACTGATTATATCAACACACGAGAATTTATATGAGCGAAAGCAAAAGTGCCTATCAATTTTACCGGGAAAAGTATTTTCAAATACCTTCCAGAGTTCTTTTACATGCTACAATCGACACGGGACCGACGGTTTTGCTTACCCTCCGAAGGAAGTTGTACTATGGATTTGTATTGCTCAAGAAAAATCCGTTGACACCGACTAGGTTTTGAACCCACAAACATCAGATCTTGAGATGGAGCATTTTCTCCCAAGACCACTGAGGTCGACACCAGCGTTACAAGATTGTCATATATATTCCATTCACGGTAGGAATTACTCTCTGAAAGGTCTTTTTTCCTACCAATATCCTACTATATAATAGATTTATGGTAGGGAAAAAGGCCTTTCAGAAGTCAATTCCTACCGTGAACAGACATTATTTGAGGGAGGATTGACCAAACTTAAACAAGAGATTAGCAACGCTGTTTACCAAAAGAAACTATGCACTTCCCTCAGAGATAATATTCAGTGTAGTTCAACGTTTAGAGCGAAACAATTTTTGTATCACTACCAATAAATATCAATAATACACTCCAAAGACCAGTGGCGTGGTGTGTTGCCAAGGTAAAGTATTTATTAAACTGTATCTGTAATCATTGTTCTTAGCACTCAATAAAAGACTCGTTGATCATATATCCACGGGATTACATTTTCTGGCTAAGCCTGGCAACAATCTATGACCCACCAATGTCAATTACCCTGAAAGGTAGCAACTTGACCTGACTAATTACAATTTGGGCAAACCAAAGTGTAAACATGTAAAGAAGCTTGCTACCTCTCGGGGTCAAAGGGAGGTTAAAGTGCCGATTATACAAAGCTTCTTTTACATACATTGAGACTGAAAATCGTCCATTTTTTATATCAGGTAGGCTATATATTTTGTCCTCCGCCAAAACAATTTAAGTTATTACCATTTTTGTTTACAGATGAAAATCTAGTCACGTCCAATTTCCTTAGGAGCTTCATGGTCATGTCGGGGACTTGAAAGTTTCCCTTGTCAGAAGAAGGACGTGACTAAGAAATAGTTAACTGGGATCGAGAGGACTCTATGCTTTTCATTCTTGATAGTTTCTCTATATATTCTCAATTATTTATTATTCACTTTCATGGAAACATGCCTTTATAATTTCCTTAAGACTGGCGAGATAGAGTGGTAAAGAAGGTGAGAAAAAAATTACTACTGAACAATGGTATGAGGAATGGGATATAAATGAGTAAGCTAATGCCAAAATAGCTCTTGCACTCAGTGAAATACTTGAACTCTATTAGTAAAAGTGAAAAAGAAATAAAGCCTGAGCAAAATGGTGCAGCATTAAGGAAGTATTGGAGCAATGGTGCATTGTGAAGAATAGTAAATATGAAAGCCGAAAACGCTTTTGAAATAACTTATCTTATTCCCTTAACTCATCCCCCCCCCCCCCCTTTACGACAAGGCGGTGCTTTACTAAGGGAGTTGGTGTGAGGTCACCATAGTAGTCTTTGAACGTTCAAAATTTTCGAACAATCTGTGATGTATTTTTTTACATCGAAGTACGGTCGATAGTTGAGTAAACCGACTCCCAACCCGTCACTAATGAAGCAATTTAACTAATTGCAGTCACTGGCAAGCATCGAGAAGGGCGGGTCTGAAATAACAAACGAGATGCGCAGTGAAGACAGGATTTTAAAACAGACCAGCGCATCATCCGGCGACCAATAATCTCAAGTACTAAAGAGCGACCGAAGAAATTGTTCCAAGCGTTTGCAATCAGAGACTGGGAATGTTCTGTAACAGGTTTACTTCTGTCTGCGATGTGAGCGGGGCTGGTTACTTCAAGACTCTTGAGTTCTACTCTTGTTCAGGGAGCTATGGTTCAGATTAATATTATTTGCCACTAGGGGCATCTCGAGACCATACGTTAGATTCCTGATGAAGGAACACGTTTATAGATTTATATTTAATTTCAGGCGAAATTATCTTTCTATCATATTCATAAGCACCACTAAATAAAAATAACAGTTCATGACGGAAATGAAAGAGCCATTTTGGGACAGGTGTAGCTTATAAAATCTAGATCAAAACCTGAATTACATGCTTGCCATTTTAAACGCGCTGTAAATGCCAAATTGTTAAGTTAAGCAGCCTCTTCCAAAATGGGCTCCACCATAGCTATCTCAGGCTTCGTGAGACAATTCTACAATATTATTTGTTTTTCACACTATAAAATAGCATCAGTACCAGAATGTCAATTTTTTTCAAACCTGAATAAAGGACATTGGCCAAAGCGGTAACCAGAACATGTGATGTTTTCAATTTGTTTTCTACTTTTATACTTGTAAACCTTAACTGTCACTATTGAATGTTCATAATATTGATGTAAAATATTTAATGAGGATTCAGCAAATATTTTTTCTGGTGCAAAAGCTCCTTCTGTCTAAAATATTTGGGACACTTTCAAGAGCAAAGATGTATCTAAATCAGGTTTTGTTTTTGTAATGTGTTTAACAACAGGGCTACTTACAACCTAATTTAAGGTTTAGGGTGATGAAGTTGTCTCAGAGAAAGTGCATCAGCACTTGGTTGAAAAATAGTCATTAGAATACATGAATAAATAATCTACTGATTGCCAAATCCTTCCTTCACCTCTGACAAGACATCTTGTGAATGAGGGGAATGCCAGGCCTCCACCGTGGTTCGGATTCCACGTTAAACTGTAGATCCTCCATTTCATCTCACAATCACCCTACCATTACACATTAGCGTAAGTGCGTATAACCCGAACGGGTAGTAAGACGCGGTGCTAATAATAATAATAATAATAATAATAATAATAATAATAATAATAATAATAATAATAATAAATAATCTACATACATCATGACCAATAGCTTATTTATGTAAATGACTTACAAACTAAACTTGGTTTGTGTGTGTGCCGCGTCTTACTACCCGTTCGGACTTTATGCATATTTATACTGGTGGCTTATAAATGAGTAAAGTATGCAGTATATTAAATGCACCCTCATTCGCGCGAAGATATAATGGGAAGCTATTTAAGAATTAATACCTCAGTACACTAGAACATGGATCTTCTCGCCATCGACAGTCCAGTCTATTGCAAGAGAGCTTGCATAGACCCAGCCAGGGTGGGCAAACTTGTCACCAATCGCGACAAGTGATATCTCCTGTATACCATTGAGAGCTTTCCTCTTTCCGAATGAGTCACTGACACAACATTGTCCGCCATTACTTCCCTCCACTTCCTTTACTAACACTTCATTTCTTTCATCTTCAGTTTGAGTCTAGACCAAGGGATAGTCTGGTTGGTTATCCACGAATGGATTCATAAATTCTAAATAAAGATCACGAATTATTGTTGACGCCAATGAGAAAACAGAGCCAAAATGTGTATTGAGTTTAAATATTCAGCCAATATTTCTATAACTTGTCAGACAGAAGGATTGTCAACTTTCACATTACATTGTCTTGCCTTCTCAATTTGAACAATTGTTATCAAATGCAAGTCCGATGCAGTTGAAACTTAGTGGTCAAGGTGTGCATGTTTTGAATAAACTCGTTCAAACAGTGTGTTGCATTTCACTTCTCATTCACCACACCTGTGGCTACATTAAAAAATAGTTGCCCATCTCTGGTTTGGCTGACCATTTGGTCACTGAAGTGGGTTAAAATCTACACTAACCATTTGAGAACAAACACCTAACACTAGAGAAACACCCAATTATATATCACGAAGGCTTTTAATATTAGGGTATTAACACTAATCTGCACACAAACAATTATTTTAGACACCAGCTGGGTATGAACCAAAGTTCCCTCTCTATTAGAGCACTAGAGAAGAGACAGCTAAGATTAAATAACGAGGTATTCATTGATAGAAATCTCAATTGTATCTGAACGATGACGGCAGTGAGGAGGGTGACGAGACGAAAATAAAAGCTAGCAGGCGCCCCTATTAAGAAAAAAAAAAGTGCCCTTCACTCTTCCCTTCAATATTGTTCAGTGTTAGTTTTACGCCCTAAGCCCTTGTGCGGGGTGGATCCGTGAGGCGCACTCAGAAATTGTATCTCCGGCCATAAGAAATTAATACCCGGGCTAGATGACCGTGGATAGTACGCGCCCTGCTGCCAGGACGCGTTCTAACGACGTTTTCACCCTCGTCAACTAGTCTACGGCGACTAGCTAGAGAGGGGGGGAGGGTGGTAGGTGACCACAGAGAGATTGTGTAATACAACCTCAACTCCATTCAACCTTTCGACCGGCGCAATGCAATGGCTGATGACTAACACATGTTTACCAAGGACCCCCTTATCTCTTCCTAGAGAAATGGGCAAAAAGTATCGATACTTTACTAATAGACTATCGATACATTCCTTTCGCTCCCTATACTTTTTTCCCTCGATACTTCTGTTTTACCTTTACTGATGTTAGCACTTACACCCTGAAGTCGGACCGATTTGAAAAGAAACACTCATTTGATTATACCTTAACGTTCTATACCTATAAGCTAAAGGGGTGTATTCATATAAGCACGGGTAAATTACTGTTTTAATGTGTAACCCTAAGTCTGGAAATGGTCACCTTAGAGTTGAATGGAACAGACAAAATAAATAAAATATTGCTCCATTTAGTTTAATTGTTCTACATATAGTTATCGCAACAGTTCTTTAATATTTGTGATAAAGCGTCGCGGCACTTTAAACAGATAATACTTTTTTAAATAAAGAGAGAAGTTCCTAATCTAATTCCACGATGTACATGTCAATTATTCAAAAACAGTTGAGATTACTTATTGTGAGTAGAAAATCTAATTAAATATATCCACTGAAGCAACATACCCCCTATTTAATTTATTTTGAACCGAAAGTGGTTGATTTTTAATTATATATAAGAGATAAAAAAAATCCTGATCTTAAATCGCGTTCTATTCCATCCCACCTAAAATAAATATAAGCCTTTGAAAAATAACAGCACTTACAAGTTTATTTATTATTTATTTTATTTATAAAGCTCTAGCACGGGTGTTCATCTCTCTGATCACGCGTTAAGGTCTTTTTTGCTAGGGCCGCCGCCAGGGGCTCTAGCTTACATAGAGAGGACCACGGAGACAAATGCGTGTCTCCCCAATTATTCAAATGTGGCTTATAGAACAGCTGAATTGATTACATTCCCCCAGTGCTGGTCCCCTTCTGGCTGTGGCAGTGATACCACCCCCAAATCGAGGAAAGGGGTCGAGTGTGGGAGGAGGGGGTTTAGCGACACATGCGGGCGAGGGAGCCCTAAACTCATTACCCCGCCTCCCCCTTCAAGCAACCATTCATACGTTCTCTCCTTCTCACACACACCAACAAAACAAAACTGAAAGCGATGAGGAGAGAGAAAGAGAAGAAAAAACAGACGAAAACTCGCCGGTTGTCGCCTAGTTTGAGTATATTTGACACTGGTATTATGATGCTGACCATGAGAGAATGGGGGTATAGATAGCTTTTAAATACCTCCCACCCAACCCTCACTTGTCAGCCAACAATCATGCATTAAATTCATCAAGTGATTCATAAATTACACCATCACCCTCGTACAGTATTATATGTACTTCCGAGTGTCACAAACACAGGAAGCCCTAGGACGTCCAGACTCGGACACTTTATAACTAAAATATATGATAAATGAACCTTAAAAAGGTTTGCAAACATGATCGTGGTTTAAAGGCAATTTACGGCATTTCTCTCTATTTAAAAACAAAGTTGTTTTTCAACTTAGTTCAAGTGGCCCATACTAAGGGTGTAAGTCTTATTTGCAAACTCAAGCGTCCCGTAACCAAAGTATAATCCTAGTTACGGGATCAAGCAGCCCGTAACAAAGATGTAGTCACAGTCGTGGCCCTCCTAGGCAAGGGTGTGGTTCTAGTTCAAAGATCAAGAGGCCCGTAGCAAAGATGTATCCTAGTTGCGATATCAAACGGGCCGTAAGAAAGGTATAGTCATAGTTGCGATATAAAGTGGCCCGTAAGAAAGGTGTAGTCCTAGTTGCGATACCAAGTGGGCCCTAAGAAAGGTGTAGTCCTAGTTGTGCTATCAAGTGGGCCGTAAGAAAGGTGTAGTCCTAGTTGCGCTATCAAGTGGGCCGTAACAAAGGTGTAGTCCTAGTTGCGCTATCAAGTGGGCCGTAACAAAGGTGTAGTCCTAGTTGTGCTATCAAGTGGGCCGCAAGAAAGGTGTAGTCCTAGTTGCGATACCAAGTGGGCCGTAAAAAAGGTGTAGTCCTAGTTGCGCTATCAAGTGGGCCCTAAGAAAGGTGTTGTCCTAGTTGCGCTATCAAGTGGGCCGTAAGAAAGGTGTAGTCCTAGTTGTGCTATCAAGTGGGCCGTAAGAAAGGTGTAGTCCTAATTGCGATCAAGCGACCCGTAAAAAAGGTGTAGTCCAAGTTGTGATATCAAGTGGGCTATAAGAAAGGTGTAGTCCAAGTTGTGATATCAAGTGGGCTATAAGAAAGGTGTAGTCCAAGTTGTGATATCAGGTGGGCCATAAGAAAGGTGTAGTCCTAATTGCATTCAAGCGACCCGTAAGAAATGTGTAGTCCAAGTTGTGATATCAAGTGGGCTATAAGAAAGGTGTAGTCCAAGTTGTGATATCAAGTGGGCTATAAGAAAGGTGTAGTCCAAGTTGTGATATCAGGTGGGCCATAAGAAAGGTGTAGTCCAAGTTGTAATATTAAGTGGGCTATAAGAAAGGTGTAGTCCAAGTTGTGATATCAAGTGGGCTATAAGAAAGGTGTAGTCCAAGTTGTGATATCAAGTGGGCTATAAGAAAGGTGTAGTCCAAGTTGTGATATCAAGTGGGCTATAAGAAAGGTGTAGTCCAAGTTGTGATATCAGGTGGGCCATAAGAAAGGTGTAGTCCTAATTGCATTCAAGCGACCCGTAAGAAATGTGTAGTCCAAGTTGTGATATCAAGTGGGCTATAAGAAAGGTGTAGTCCAAGTTGTGATATCAGGTGGGCCATAAGAAAGGTGTAGTCCAAGTTGTGATATTAAGTGGGCCATAAGAAAGGTGTAGTCCAAGTTGTGATATCAAGTGGGCTATAAGAAAGGTGTAGTCCAAGTTGTGATATCAAGTGGGCTATAAGAAAGGTGTAGTCCAAGTTGTGATATCAAGTGGGCTATAAGAAAGGTGTAGTCCAAGTTGTGATATCAAGTGGGCTATAAGAAAGGTGTAGTCCAAGTTGTGATATCAAGTGGGCTATAAGAAAGGTGTAGTCCTAATTGCATTCAAGCGACCCGTAAGAAATGTGTAGTCCAAGTTGTGCTATCAAGTGGGCCGTAAGAAAGGTGTAGTCCTAATTGCATTCAAGCGACCCGTAAAAAAGGTGTAGTCCAAGTTGTGATATCAAGTGGGCTATAAGAAAGGTGTAGTCCAAGTTGTGATATCAAGTGGGCTATAAGAAAGGTGTAGTCCAAGTTGTGATATTAAGTGGGCTATAAGAAAGGTGTAGTCCAAGTTGTGATATCAGGTGGGCCATAAGAAAGGTGTAGTCTAAGTTGTGATATTAAGTGGGCTATAAGTAAGGTGTAGTCCAAGTTGTGATATCAAGTGGGCCATAAGAAAGGTGTAGTCCTAATTGCATTCAAGCGACCCGTAAAAAAGGTGTAGTCCAAGTTGTGATATCAAGTGGGCTATAAGAAAGGTGTAGTCCAAGTTGTGATATCAAGTGGGCTATAAGAAAGGTGTAGTCCAAGTTGTGATATCAAGTGGGCTATAAGAAAGGTGTAGTCCAAGTTGTGATATTAAGTGGGCTATAAGAAAGGTGTAGTCCAAGTTGTGATATCAAGTGGGCTATAAGAAAGGTGTAGTCCTAATTGCATTCAAGCGACCCGTAAGAAATGTGTAGTCCAAGTTGTGATATCAAGTGGGCTATAAGAAAGGTGTAGTCCAAGTTGTGATATCAGGTGGGCCATAAGAAAGGTGTTGTCCTAATTGCATTCAAGCGACCCGTAAGAAATGTGTAGTCCAAGTTGTGATATCAGGTGGGCCGTAAGAAAGGTGTTGTCCTAGTTGCGATATCAAGTGGGCCGTGAGAAAGGTGTAGTTCTAGTTGCGATATCAGGTGGGCCGTAAGAAAGGTGGTGTCCTAATTGCGATACCAAGTGGGCCGTAAGAAAGGTATAGTCCTAGTTGCGCTATCAAGTGGGCCGTAAGAAAGGTGTAGTCTTTGTTGCGATATCAGGGGGGCCGTAAGAAAGGTGTAGTCTTTGTTGCGATATCAGGTGGGCCGTAAGAAAGGTGTAGTCCTAGTTGCGATATCAAGTGGGCCGTAAGAAATGTGTAGTCCTAATTGCGATCAAGCTACCCGTAAGAAAGGTATAGTCCTATAAACAAAATAGAGCAGACCGTAACAAAAGCAGACGGAAAGATTCCTCATTAACTACTTCCACAACTCAAATTACTTTCACAAAACCCACCTCGGTGGCGTAGTTGGCTAACGCGCTTGTCGTGTTGAGCTCGACTGCTGAGGACGGGGAGATCGAGGTTCGAATCTCGGTCGGGTGAACTGGGGGTGGTTTTTCCTAAATGGTTTTCCACTCTCCCTCCACGCAAATGTGGGTTCACTTCCTCTAATTCAACCTTCCTAATTCCTAATCCATTAGCGTAATTAGTACTTAAAGCGTATAACCCGAACGGGTAGTAAGACGCGGTGCTAAATATTATTATTATTATTATTACTTTCACAAAACAATCCCAATTAGTAAATGATGCCCGGACCTCTAAGCCAATAAGAAAGTTTTTAAAGTGGAACCTAAAAATTAGTGTCTAGGTTCCCCGTCTTGGTTTTAAAACCCATTTTAAGGATTCTTTAGCCATTTACACATCCAATAGACTCCCCTTAGTTATACTTGCTATTTAAATTCGATTTATATTTCATTTAAGGTGAGATAGAACAGAACACTACTTAAGGTCCTCATTATTTCAGTTTGTATAGCAAACACAATTGTTTGGCCAAAACCCGCCTCTGTGACGTAGTTGGCTAACGCGCTTGTCGTGTTGAGCCCGAATGCTGAGGACGGGGAGATCGAGGTTCGAATCCCGGTCGGGTGAACTGGGGGTGGTTTTTCCTAAAATGGTTTTCCACTCTCCCTCCACGCAAATGTGGGTTCACTTACTTTAATTCAACCTTCCCAATTCCTAATCCATTAGTGTAATTAGTACTTAAAGCGTATAACCCGAACGGGTAGTAAGACGTGGTGCTAAATAATAATAAAAAAAAATGTTTGGCCAAAATTAAACAATGAATATGTTTAGTTTAAATTTGCAAACATGATTATTTCAACAGCTTTTGAATATATCTTGGGCATCGCGTAATTTGAGCCCACGACTGTTTATATTCATTTAAAAAAGTATTGTCAAATGCCACGATGCTCATGACAAATAAGCCTATTTCAGAATTATTGAGATAATGAAGAAATTTTTATTACCCCTTTCGGTGGTCGAACGGTCTTAATTACGTAAGGCAGGAAGAAGGGGGGTTAGAATTCATCTTACGTAAGGATTTTTATCAATATTTATGGTGGGACGTGAGACAATTTTTTTTTCCTTATGTTTGAAAATAGCTAAACAATATAATAATATAATTTACCAAATCATTTTAAAAAAATACGTAAAATAGAGGGAGTGGGAGACGAGAAATCTTACGATCCCTTACGTGACGGTGAGGGTTTGGGTCGATAATCATGAAAAAAAAAGTCTTGTGTAGTTTAAAAACGGCCCCTTTGGCATCACTCTCACAACCGTCATAAAAACAACAACGATGATGAGGCTGAAGTCACGTTCTATTCCTTTCCCAGCCCAGTCCATCTCACCTCCTTTGGTGGGTCTCCTGGTTCAAGTTCCTCATGCACCTTGTCTTTGGGTCTCCCGGTTCAAGTTCCTCATGTCGCTTGTCTTTGGGTCTCCCGGTTCAAGTTCCTCATGTCGCTTGTATTTGGGTCTCCCGGTTCAAGTTCCTCATGTCCTTTGTCTTTGGGTCTCCCGGTTCAAGTTCCTCGTGTCCCTTGTCTTTGGGTCTCCTGGTTCAAGTTCCTCATGTCGCTTGTATTTGGGTCTCCCGGTTCAAGTTCCTCATGTCCCTTGTCTTTGGGTCTCCCGGTTCAAGTTCCTCATGTCGCTTGTCTTTGGGTCTCCCGGTTCAGTTCCTCATGTCACTTGTATTTGGGTCTCCGTTCAAGTTCCCTGTCCCTTGTATTTTGTTTCCGGTTCAAGTTCCTCATGTCACTTGTCTTTGGGTCTCCCGGTTCAAGTTCCTCATGTCGCTTGTATTTGGGTTTCCCGTCCAAGTTCCTCATGTCCCTTGTTTTGTGTTTCCCGGTTCAAGTTCCTCGTGTCCCTTGTCTTTGGATCTCCCGGTTCAAGTTTCCTCATGTCGCTTGTATTTGGGTCTCCCGGTACAAGTTCCTCATGTCCTTGTCTTTGGGTCTCCCGGTTCAAGTTCCTCGTGTCCCTTGTATTTTGTTTCCCGGTTCAAGTTCCTCATGTCGCTTGTATTTGGGTCTCCCGGTTCAAGATCCTCATGTCGCTTGTATTTGGGTTTCCCGGTTCAAGTTCCTCATGTCCCTTGTATTTGTGTTTCCCGGTTCAAGTTCCTCGTGTCCCTTGTCTTTGGGTCTCCAGTTCAAGTTCCTCATGTCCCTTGTCTTTGGGTCTCCGATTCAAGTTCCTCATGTCGCTTGTTTTGGATCTCCCGGTTCAAGTTCCTCGTGTCCTTGTCTTTGGGTCTCCTGGTTCAAGTTCCTCCTGTCGCTTGTATTTGGGTCTCCCGGTCCAAGTTCCTCATGTCCCTTGTATTTGGGTCTCCCGGTTCAAGTTCCTCATGTCCCTTGTATTTGTGTTTCCCGGTACAAGTTCCTCATGTCCCTTGTCTTTGCGCGTGTGATCGCTTGAGAACCAAACAGCGGCGGCGCCCAAACTTATATCTCGGCCTCGTTCTTATCGCATCAACATCAAATAGCCTTGTAAGTGGAAAATGTAAATATTACAGTTTCCACTTCCCCGCCCTTCTTTCTGTATTCTCTTCAAGAAACTCTTCAAACCTCAACAAAAAAGGGGGAAAAAAAGGAGAGAAAGAGGGTATGAAAAATACAAGATGCCTCTGATTCGATTTAAAAAAACAAATCAAAATGCTAATCCTGTATAAGCTTATTCCATAGTATTGTAGTTTAGAGGGGAACTTGTCTTTTTTGAAAAAAATAAATAAAAATAATGTGTTAAATGTATTTCTCACCCCAACAGTTCTCATCGTTTGCTAAACTTATTGTTTCAATTTCGAAATTAATTAAATTTGTTTTTAAGTCTGTATTTGTTACAAAAGCCTTTTTCTAACTTAGAATACTGAAGCTTGAATTGCATACATAATGAGCAAAAGCTTTCAGCTACTTTACAAATACATTTCCCCTCATCGCGATTGAAACAAACTTAGCTGTACTTAGAGAGCTTAGATAGATAGAGATAGAGAGAAAAAAAAGTGGATACAAGTTTCAGTAAAAATGTAACATGTTCACAGATTCCCAAAAGAGTGATTTACATTTTATATGTTGATACAGTTAAAGATTTAACGCTTCGACCAGAATTGATGGGTTCCCTCAAAATATGGTAAGAGACTCAGTTTTTATCTTCAACAGTGGCATGTGGATTTTATTGTACGAAAGTTAATTAAACACAAGATTAAAACATATTTTCACATAACTCATCTTGGAGTTGAATAAGTTTAAAAAAAAATCATATCTTCCTTATTGGTGTGAATCAGTGGATCCTTGAACGATTTATGTTGTAAGCTATAGACGGGATGAGTGTACTGGGTGGGGCCTTCTATAATTATGAAGTCCCAAGCATTCATAATCTCGTCATATTATGTGCCTAAAGCCATATACAATTTTGACCGAGATTACACGACGCAGGACGAAATAAGTAATGTTCTCTATTATTGTGTTTAGCAAATTAATAACAAAAGCCTAACTAGTGAAGTGAAATGAGGGGAATTTTAAGAAAATACACAAGTTAGAGAACTGGGACCTCCAATGTGTAAAAAAAAACCCCACCAATAATGCAATCAGAGTTACGGATACTATATAACGATGAGATTTTTTTTTTTAAATTATAATGCTAAGTGTCTAATTGGTGATGCCAGTATGAGTTGGAGAATATTTTTTTTATGAAAAAAAAGGAAAAACAATCCATCCCAAGTACAGATGATAGGAAATGAAGTCATGGCATCTCGGTTAAGAGCCACTAGTGCTATTCCCGCCGTCAAAACGGTGAATCTGGTTACGTAAACAAAGCTCCACTGTCCTAGCCGGCATTTCCTTTACAGAAGAGTCGGTGGGATGACTCATTCACTCACCGAACTAAATGAAATGAGTAGGAAAGAGATGAATCACACGTTTAAAGGGAAATCGGAGCAGACGTAACTGCACGCAAGTAAATAAAAAATAAAACTCAGAGAGAAGTTATCCGATTTACGTCTTGAGTCCACCCTTACGTCGACACTATAAACTAACTTAAAGCGCAAGGGTGGAAGAGAAGGGTGTTATTGGGGTGCGGGTGCAGCTAAGGGACGCTGTGTGTGATAAGTCGTTGCGGTCAGCGCGGCGCCTCAAAGGCCACCGCGGAACAAGGCGAGTGATTATGAATAATTAAGCTACTGAGTGCCGGGTAAAAGAAGGGAGGGGAACGGCAGGGGAAGGCGTAGGGGGTTGGAGGAAGGGGAAAACATATTACGCGAATGTGAAAGCCGCGGGCGGGCGGAGAATACCACACTTTAAATTCGAGTGGATTACGTTAACAAATTACCCCCAGAGTCTGAGAGTCGTGTTTTAGGGAAGAGGCCAAGGGAAGAAAGGAGAGAGGTCAAAACCCATTCTCACATAACCGAGCCATTAATTTCAAACGTTTCATTAACCAAACAAAATGTTTCCGAGTTGTGTAAAAAAAAACCACTCGTAAATATGCGAGGAAGGATACAACCAAGAAATAAAACGGGAGAGAGTTATGAAGGCTTTGCAAATGCTTCGATACAGTCTGTTTAGGCTGAGGAATTTCAGTGGTCTTTACAAATTTCCTAACTATCCAAGGGTATGTAAGGCTGTAACAGACGAACACTTCCGTACAAGGACTCAATATAAAGTATGTCTATAATGCCACACATTCATTTCCACGCATAAAATGTGAATATAGCATTATCCGTAGGCTTACTTTTAATCCCATTTTCTACATGCAGCTATCAATACATTTATTATTAAAGGTTAGCTCTAGTTTATTATAACACAATCCAAAGTATACTTCTTAGTAAGGATAGATTTTATGACTTGTACAATATTTGTTGTAAACAAATTATTTTTAGAAAATATAAAAGATTAATTATGTGTTTGAATAAAGTGTAGGCCTATACAACAAAATTTTACAAGTCATATCACTAGTATGATTTAAACTCTCCTTATAACAAATTTACTTAAAAAATTTTCTATATTAACAAAGTATTTGTAAAAACAAATAAGAAAATAGGCCTATTCTGTGAAGAATTTTTTTCTCTTTTTGCTCCGCGTCTTATTAGTCTACCAGTCCGGGATATATTTACTTATTTTAAATCATGCAACTAAGGTAAGGGAACCATTTTAGAAACTTCACTCAAGGTAAACCCATATGGGATTATAAGCCCAACCTCTCCATCAAAAGAAAATCAGCCTAAATGATCCTGACGTTTAGTCTGCGTGAACACTGGTGAGGGTCAGTACCCAATCAACTACCATTTATGTTTTTTTAAATTTTATTTATCTAACCAACTACAATTTACCCACGACTATTCAAATCTGTTTGATCTTACGACTGATGTGTGTGGTTTTGCACGAATGAAACTCGACCTCCCCACCCTCACCAATCTTCCACATTTTCTCTCTTTAAGGTGGGAGTGTAGGGAACACCAGTTAAGGGTAGTAGTATTTTAACAGTTTTCATATCAACACTTTTTTTGGTCAAAAGAAATCAAATATCCATTAGAAACATAGAATTTAATTTTCTTAACACCATGATATCAACACTTGTTGAATATCTATCAAGGTTGTCCTTGAATTTAATGACAACTTTTTATCTTCATTTAAAAAGTTTCTCATCTAATGATGCTATGCTCGTGACAGATATTCAACAACTGTTGATATCACCATAAGAAGAAAATTAAATTCTATGTTTCTACTGAAGCAATATTTTATTTATTTTGTCAAAAAAAAGTTTTGCTATAAAACCTGAAAAAAGACTGCCATTAATTCGCGTTCCTACATTCTCGCCTTAAAACCAAACATTTCACGTAGGCCCAGTACGAATTCACCCCGTGAAATGCGACATTTTCCAGACCCAGAGAGAGAGAAATTAAATTCCACTTCTGCTGGAAATATGGCTCGAGGGTTTGTAGTCGGGTGACCTCACCGTACGAAGTAAGAGCATTTTATGTTTTCATCGAAAGGGAGAATTGAAGGGGGCACGGAGGGATCACCGAGAATATGGAGGAAGGAAAAAGACAAGAGTTGATGAATTATAAAGTAAAGCAGTGATGGTGGACACAATGATAGCACGGAGGAGAGAGGAGATAAATGTTGTTAGTATGTTGGGGATGGGGGGGGGGGGGGCGCGAGGAAAAGAATGGGTGAGGATAAAACGTGTGGGAACTAACAGCCCCGGGCTGGAAGCTCAACAAAATTCCAGTCCGGGTTAGACTTACAGTGCGGAATCAAGAGGAGCTCTGTGTGTGTGTGTGTGTGGGGGGGGGGGGGGGGGGGCGTGTATGAAAAAGAGAGGGGAACACGACATACCTGAACGCACGTTTCTATCTCACTACGAAGCAACGCCAATTGTACAGTCTCCCCTCCCCCCACCCGCCCAATCAAACTATCTACACGCGCAACTAGCCTAGCTTCCTTACACTCGAACTTCAACTTACACATTTTTAAACATATGCCTGCCCCCCCTCCCCCCCCAACCCGCGTCTTATTATTTACTTGAGCTAAACGAAAATATTCATATTAATTGACTAAAGACGAGGAAGGTATAATTGAGAGGAAATGTACTTCTATTTAAGTGGGGAGAGAGGGGGGAAAACATTTTTTTTAAATCCCCCTTAGTACACCCTGGTATGAGTACAGACCATCTCGTCAAGGATAGACCAGACCAGGTGAGATTGACGCCGTAAGCCGTGAGGCGAGTTAAACAAAATCAAATCTTACTAAAAGGCTTTTCATAGCATTGATATTTAAAAAACAAAATTATTGGGTCAATTTCACTAAAAATAGAAAATTTTGGGGCTGGAGGACCTCCAAATGAGATATGCACTCGTGAGTGACCACCGGGGTCCCGGTAGTAGAGGAATTTTAAAGTTATTTTGTGAAGTGGGTTGCATCTTAACTTGGTGCATCCAAGCAGTCAAAGCACACTCACACACAGACATTCAAGAATTTATGGTTTTTGTTTCAAAGTTATATCTTTCAAACTCGCTGAGTAGAAAGTAAATTCATTAATAGGGAAATCCTATCTTGACAGGCCGTGACGTCACGGGTAGCCAACGTCCATAATGTTTATAATATTATGTGAACAACATTCTTTAATTCATTATTATTACTATGATAATTCTTGTGGACCACTTGATAGGCCACCGTGGACCACACTTTGAGAAACAATGCGTCTTTAAACTCTACTCCGCAGGGCCCCTGGCTCACCCATAGTTATATGAGGCTCCGTGAAGCAATTTAAGAATATGATTTTTTTTACACCATAAAATAGCATCACTAACTAGGATTCCCAATTTTTTTCAAAATTTTAATGAGCTAAGGCCATTTACCAAATGCGCAGCCATAACATGTAAAGTTTTCCATTTGTTTTATCCTACTTTTATAGGCATACCATACGTCCCGGTATGAAGGTCTAGTCCTGGGTACTGGCCGGTTTGTCATTTTGTCCCGGTCAGAAGAAAAATATTAAGAATATGAAAAATTAACAAAAAATATTGACTATAGAGAAAACAAAAGCAAATGCAACTGATATTGTTATCAAACTTAAGAAATTAAAAACAAATTTAGGGGAAAGGTGGAATAGTAAATAGACTTATACCACAAAAAGCAAAAAAAATGTTCAAGGCACTAGGAGATGCTGGAAGCATTAATGTTAATATAGTTACGAAATAATTTACAAAGTTTTATGACCGATCTGTGTCCTACATTGATCTATGGAAAAATAGTTTCGGTGGAGCAGAATCTTTTGTCTGGATAGACGACATTGAAATTTAATGGCCCGAAATTGAAAAATGAGCAGAAAAAATTAATGAAACGCTTGGAAATGGTGCAATAAACTTAGATGAACTGGTAGTTGCCAAGGCATTTCGCTCTTCAAACGGTGACATTTTGAAAACTACGAACTTAAATTGTTAAGAAAATTGTGTTCAACTATTCAAAGACCAGAACATTTCTGTATCTAACCACAGTTGGGGAGAATATTTTCTGCTCTTGTTGAAAGGGTGTTCTCGCTGACGAACAATGTTTGGCCTCAGGAAAGAGGAAGAATGGTAGAATCAATAGTAGAATGCCTAATGTACTACAAAATAAACATTGAAATAAGTTGCAATGAATTTTCTGAAAACACAAAGAATAACAAAGCAATTCTAAGAAAAAGTTCACAAAAGTAATAAATACGATTGGGTTTAACCAGATAATAATTAGTGTTGTTAGCTGTAAACTTTTAAGTTTGTTAAATCTCCTAGCCCATAGTAAATTATGCTTTATAATTTCATATTTTTATTCATACTTTTCTCTGTAATAGCATTCAAGTATAGTTATATCAGTGAGTTTAGCTTCAGTTTTCATTTAAATAAATGATCAAAAATAGCATTGAAATGGGAATTAATTTTCAAAAAGGTATAGCCCCAATGATATCATAAACATACTTTAGATTTAAATTTTCAGAATATGATATTTAGATGAAGTAATCCTCACTAAAAGCATAACTAATAGATTTGGCTATTTGATTCTTATACTTTGGATTGGTAAGAGATGGAAGCTTGTAGAATTATGTTAGTGCTAATTTCCCCTTTTAGGCCAAAGGGTTTCTCTGCGTCATGATTATTTTCCAGTAAGACCCTAAAAGTGTCCCGGTTTGAGGAAAATATTATGATAAACCTATTTATACTTGTAAAATTTAAATGCCATTTTTGAATGTTGATAATACACGTGTCAAAAGAATTATGAAGGTTCCAGCATGTATTTTTTCTGGAGCAAGGGTTCCCTACATCTAAAATGTTTGGGAACCCCTGCCGTAGATCATGCAGCCAGCGAAGCGGGTGAAAGCAACATTGTCTACCGTCTACAAATTACGAATCATCATACTATACAGCTGATCTCCCCGACAGTAAAAACACAGCAAGACTCCAGTACAGTGAGCTGCATTGTAAGGGTGTTGTTGACTGACTGATGAGAGAGGAAAGAGACAGTGATGGGTCACATCCGGTCAGGAGCTGGGATAGCGAGTATATAACTTCTATTTCACTTGGGGGACCCCCGGGTGCATTTCCCCCCGACACTGACCAAAGGATCTTCAATCAAGCGGCTCAAGGGTGGGTGGAGTGGAGCCGTCATCTAAATCTAGAGAGATGGTTTTCAATGCATAGCTACAGTACAACACATTACTGCATATTTCGATGCAGTATTAAGATAAATTATAATATTTTTTGTTCAGTTTAGTAATATAGTTTGAATACACAGCATCCTACTTACTACCTGTCCAGGTTATTTGCATATTTACTAATTATGCTAATTGGTTCAGGATGAGGGAGGTTGAATTTAGAGGAAGTGTACCTTCACTTAAGTGTAAGAAGTGGGGTAGGGGGGGGGAAGCAATTTTGGAAAAACCACCCTCAGTAAACCCGAGCGGGATTCTAACCCCAATTTCCCTTTCATCTGCAGTCTAATCTAACACGAGAGTGACGACCCAGACCATGTTGCCACCACAGCGGGGTTGGATAAATTAATTGCACTAATGTGGTAGGGATGAGGAAAGCATTGCTGATAGGAAATGCACCCTGATTTTCGTGGCAAGAGAAATAGAGTGGGAAACCATTCAGGGAGAAAAAAAAAGTGCTTCCGGTTGGAATTAGCACCCCTACTTCCCATCACTAACAAACTAGACTAATGGTGACCTTTTTTTGCCACGTGTAAAATAAGCTTATAGCTTTAGCTTAAGGAAGTTTTTAAATAAAATTAACACCCTTTTCAAGTTATCCATTTAAATAAAAAAAACACTTAAGACGCGTTTTAGTTCATTAATTGATTAATTTTGTCATCAGGTTAGTTGGGATAGCTGTAAACGAATGGGGGAGTTCAAAACAGTAAAAAGAGTTCAAAACAAATTAATAGGTACAAAAATCGTTTTTATAACCATAGAATTTTAACACAAGGGGTATTTAACGGCATAATCTAAGTGCTACTGAATTAGATTGGAGATGAGATGGGAAAAATCCTTGTTACAGATCACAAGTGGAAAACAACACCAAGGATACCCTACCGAGATTCTAACTTCAATCCCACGTTACTGGAGTCCCGCGAGCCTGGCACCCTAAGCCATATAGAAGGTGTTGGAAGTTTATCAATGTTGGTATATACTCCATTCACGGTAAGAACTACTCTCTGAAAGGTATTTTTTCCTACCAATTTCCTACTATATAATAGATTTCTGTTAGGGAAAAAGGCCTTTCAGAAAACAATTCTTAAGCTGAACAGACTTTAGCTTTGTTTTATGCATCGTTTATTTAAGAACAGCAACATAAAATGATATTCTTGGTTTAGTCATGCAAGATAAAGGTGAATTAAAATTATTTTACAGGATTATTTTAATTCACCTTTATTACATTTTTATTCCCTTTATTGAACTAAAACAATCCATCCTACAATAATCACTAATTATAAATTGCAAGTGGGTAACATAATTATATTATAAATATTCAAATCACTTATTGTTAAAATAGTGTTTTCGGATTTTGCTCAAATCATATTTATGTATGTGGCCTTATAAAGTTGTGAAAACAATTAGTTTAACACTTGATTATTTTTTAAGGTCATTTCCTACCTGTGACGTCGTGGCAAGTCTTTAAGGTTTCTCATGGTAATGAATTTACGTTTTGTTCCGCGATGTTTTAAAGATACAACGTTTAAACAAAAACCATACCTTCTTTAAAAATTCTAAAAATAGCCCTAGTGTGTCAAAAAAAAGTTTTTATCTTGAAGTGTTTTTTTGTAAGCTTATTATTTATAAATCCTCTTCAACACAGGATATCTGGCTTGGTCACGAAAATGTCATGTAGGATTCTTCCTGCCAGGATTTAGATTTAAAAAAGTCCGTGATAGTATTTGTCTATCCAAAAGAGGAGACAAGAAAAATGTAATTTTAAAAAGCAAATAAAAGTTTTCAAGGCACGAACAGTATAATTATTGTGTAAACTCATCAGAGGAAGTGGGCAAGAGTTATCAGTAGATGAACAAGAGCCTCCACAGGGTGAGCTTTTCATTTTCCTCCCTCTCTATTTATATCGCACATTAGTGTCCAAGTGTGATAGTGTGCTTATGCTGCTTAGGTGCGTCAAGTTAATATGCAACCCACTTCGCAAAGTAGCTTCAAAATCTCCAGGCAGGCAACGTCGTTAAATGTACATGAAATTAAACTTGTTAGAGACATATAGGGACATTAATACGAATACGTTTATGAACATGAAAACTGAATAAGTAATTAAATTGGTAGTAATATAGTAAATTTTGTCTACAAGTTAATGGGTAAGAGGATGATGGTAATAGTAATAAAAATATTTAATAATATTTGTAATTATTGTTCTTTAGACACGCCAGAATTTTTTAATGTTTTCACGTTTCACTAATAATCGCATTAACCTACCTAGTATTTAATTAGTTGATTACTTTAATTGTTATGGTAATTACAAGTTATTCAACGTTTCTTTTAAATTTTGGCCCAAATTAATATGTAAATTACAGAACAAGATAGAAAAAAAGAGAAGGAAAAAAAAAGTTTTCTTGTAACTTTCTTTCATGATACAAAAATAAATTTGCAAAGAAAAAAAAATTCAAATCATAACGAGTTGGTTTGATAACAGGATGGGGAAGGTTTAGTATCCAGAACCTCATTTTTAATTCAGTTACACAGTTATAGAAAAGTTTTCTTCATTCATGAAGGTGTTCTGCCTTGATCGCTAACGATTGTGAACAAATTGTACGAGCAAGAGAGAGGTCACGGCCATTTTTTTTTTCTTCCACAAAAGTCATAAATGAAATAATGATATTACAGGGTGGTACCCCAAGTCACGGTCGGAGGGAAGTCTACAGTTCGATGCCTGCCAGAGAGCAATAGTCTAGAAAGCCGATCTTTATCCGTCCTCCCTAAAGCTATTACGTGCCGCACAGATAGATCCTAGATCTAATTAAGTCTCGTCCAACATGCACGACGCAAATGACAAGCTTGAAGGTCCCATTTGCATGCCAGTTAATATATCCCATTAACTGTCAAATAACCAACGGAGGAAAAAAAATAATTAAGTTTTGATTTCTATAGTGTTTTTTTACCAGCTTCAGCATAGCCTAAGCCTCTAAGACAGGGTTCTTCAACTTTTTTTTATGTCCAACGGCCAACGTTTCTCTCTCTTGTTGGCTCGCGGGGCCGTAATACTAACGTAAAAAGCAAAAATCGTTTATAAAATAAAATTTGTAAATAAAATACGTACTTATTTGATTAGTCGATTCTGTAAAATATTTATTGTATTTGTTTTTTTTTCTCTTGAAATAATTTTGTATTTTTCATGGGCCAGTAGACCGCAAAAAAGGCTACCGCGGGCCGTGTGTTGAAGATCCATGCTCTTAGACATCACTCTCACAATAGACTAGACTGCCAATGACGGGGAGATCGGGGTTCAATCCCAGTCGGGTGTACAGAGGGTGCTTTTTCCTAGATGAATTTACACTCTCATCCTAGGCAAATGCAGGTACACTTCCTATAAATTTAGCCTTTTTTCCTCCCTGGTACTTAATTAGTTAATACGCGTATAGACCGAAAGAGTAATAAGATGCGTAGGTAATTATTAATAACTCCATCATTTGTTAATTGAAATGGTTTGATTTGCAACAGAAAATCAATCTGTGTCGTATAGAGTAGTACACCTAGAAGATATAGCTTGACTGAAAACACACACACAAAAAACACTAGACATAATTAGGCTACAAGAGTAGAAAGTATTCTTTAAAACCTGCCACTTCAAAGGAACTCCCGTAGATATATGTTAATAAGACAGACGTTTCTCACAACTCGATTTGTTTTCTCAGCCCTATTTTGTCGTAGATCTACTTTGGGAATACTTCACACGCACATCCGAATGAACAGGATTAATTTTCTAAAGCTTTGAAGCTTTATAGATTTGTTCCTACCCACAAGTCTCATCAGATTAGTCTATCAAGTTTCTGTAATTAAAAAAAAGGGGGGGGGTTAGTGGTTCGCTTTATAAAAAGAGATAGGTAGAGGGGGCGAGAGAGAGAATGGGGGAAAGATGCCTCGTAGGTCTTCAACGAATTGTAAGTACACAGGACTCACACATAAAGCACTTTTTGGAGAGGGAAAAAAAAGAAAAAGGAAGAGCCCCTGTTTTTTTCCCGGTCGCTCCCGGCTAACTGCCCGCACACCTGTGATTATCGCTCCATCACGCTAGATAGTGATGATCCAAACCGCCCAAGGCTACTGCTGCCCTCTAGTTGTGAGCAAAGATAACCTCATCTCCACCTCGTAAACAACATGCTTGTGTCCCAATGAAATATGCGTGGCCAACTTTCTGCTTATAAGGTTGTCGCGATAAGAAAGAGCGCGTCAGATCAAGTTCCAGTGGTCAAGCAAGCAGTTATCTAAAGAATTTCTTCAAAAGAAAAAGAGAAAAAAAAAGCCCCTAGCTTTGAGTCATAAGAATAAAAAGTTGGGTTGACTGATACTATCCCCCTAACGATCTAAATTCACAATCTTGGGGCAACTATACTGCGGAAGATTGCCTGAGCCTCGAATGAACGTCTAGACAAAATAACTATCTCACGACACAGGAATATTCGCGTTCAACGATTTTGAGGGCTTTAAAATGCAGAGTAAAATCAGGATTTATGGGAGAGTAAAAGTGATTGCAAGCGGCGGTAATGGCCTTGTTGTACAGAATAATAGCCCAGGCAGAATTAGATCTACAATGTCGACACAAGATTGCTAAATATATGAGAATGTGGGGTCATTTGAACAGTTTTCCAGACAATATAAACTATAAAAGATGATGGTTACAGTATTAAAATGCTAAGTGGGTCAGGGATAGACGAACAAGAACAAACTAAAATAATTTATTCAGACATCATAATTGTAATTTGCGTATTGATAAAAGGCAGATTGTCACATTTTGGGAAGAATAATTGAAAAAGATAGTTATAGGGTACAAACAAATTAATACAAAAATATCAATTTAATCCATGGGGACTGGCTGGAAGTCTCCCAAGGACCACAGACGATTGATTATTATCTTGATTCTCCTGGTTTGATTACAGAGTAAAAAAAGGAAGTGAGGATTGTCTGAATCCGTTACCTTGTCGTACGTAGAAGGAAGAATCCATTTCTTTGACGTAGAACCCATATTAGCGAATATGTGGGCTAAGGTCTCTAACTCATCTGATATGGTTTACTGGTGAGGGGTAGTTTTGGGTTTGAATCTCTGTTGGGTGTACTTAGAGTGATCTTTCTTGAATCTCTGTTGGGTGTACTTAGAGTGATCTTTCTTGAATGGTTTCTGACTCCACTCCACACAAAATCGGGAACATTTCCTCAACATTCTACTTTACTTATAACTCCCTCATTAGTGTAATTAAACGCGGATAGACCGGACAAGTAGACTTAGTGCACACAAAAAATTTGTTCGTGTAAAGTTGGACGCCTCGTGAAGTGGCCCGCTCTGGCAGTGTTGTTCACCTGTGTGCGACGCTGGGAAACCAACAACAGGTGAGGTGGTGTATTGTAGAGAATGATTCAACACTTCCGAAGGCATGCAGATGCAGTGCTGCTACAAAGAGACCACTAACAGAGAGGTTAATCACTTGAGCAAAGGGAGTTGCCGAATAATGGGCACATTTGGAATACACGTGCACTTTTATGACCACTAAAGACCAATTATATTTCTAGATTTTAACCAAAACACAATCGTACTAGATTACACTAATGTATTAGCGACGAATAAGGTTAAATTTAGAGGAAGTGTACTCATATTTGTATGGGGGAATAATGGACAACCTTTTTCGGAAAACTACCTCTAGTAAACATGACCAGAATTTGAACCCCGATATCCCCGTCATCAGCTGTGCAGCCTATTCCGAGAATGACGCTTTAGGCCATTCGGTCACCAAAGAGGGTTGTGTCGCTTTTAATCAGCTTTCTCTATTGGAAGAAAGGGTGGTTGGACAGTCTCGTTGAGAAGTGTGGTGGGTGAAGGAAGTGGATGTAGACCAATAAATAATCAAAAGGAATATACGGGCTCTTAGCTTCAAGTTTTTTCCATACAATCATCGCCTAGCTTTAAAATATAAGTGAAAACTAATTACTTTGCAGTTGGTGTTGTTTTACATGAAAGAAAGAACACTACATATAGTATCACAGAGAATAAGTAATTGAAATAAAACCTTTTTGGTCGACAGAATAAACGTCACCGGGGGTTAATGAATAAGGAATCTGTTAAGTCCCATGAATCCTGCCATGAACAAAAACTATGATTGTCCTTCCCGAGTTTTCAAATCGTATTCAGTGTTCGAATTCAAGATGGTGACTTTAAGAGAATGACTTATCAATCAGAACATGGGTGTTTTGGAATAAACCTATTAAAATATAATAATAATAATAATAATAATAATAATATATTTAGCACCGCGTCTTACTACCCGTTCGGGTTATACGCTTTAAGTACTAATTACGTTAATGGATTAGGAATTGGGAAGGTTGAATTAGAGGAAGCGAACCCACATTTGCGTGGAGGGAGAGTGGAAACCATTTAGGAAACATCCCCCCCCCCCGTTCATCCGACGAATTCGAACCTCGATCTCCCGTCCTCGCGCAATATAAGGATTATTAACTTAATTTGTGAGGTTTTCACACACTACTGTTAAGGCTAGGTGCACAATATTTGAAACAGGGAATAAATAATCAATTATCCATTTAAAGTAATCTTTTAACTAAACCTGGATTGGCGGACAGACGGACTACAGGCACCCCTCTCGACTAGTCAGATTTGTCAATTTTGGGGTGTTTAGGGTTCTAATCTTTGGGTAATTTTGAGATTTTTTCCTTTAGTAATTTCCCCGTTCTTTCTTTACATAGACGCAGGCGCATTTTTTTATTAGCACCGAGTCTTACTACCCGTTTGGGCTATACGCCTATGTACTAGTTACACTAATGCTCTGGGAAGGATCAATTTAGATTAAATGTACCCACATTTGCGTGGAGTGTATAAAACCTTCAGTGCACTCTACCAGGATTGAACCCCGATCACCCCGTCATTGCAGTATAGTCCAACACGAGAGTAGCGCGTTAGACCAAATGGCCACCGTAACGGGTGTGGGTGCATTTATTATAAATTCTAACTTCCTCATGCCCACCCATAGTATAGCCAGGAGAGGTAGTAAGACGCAATCAATAAAGTCAAATAATTCTCCCGATTCATTTTTAGAAGGAACTTATTCTCGTGACCCCGCACAGGACGAGGTAAAAAGGAAAGAAAGACTGGACCGTCGCCCTGATACCGGCGACAAGCCGGCAGCTCCAAATGAATCACAGGATCCAAGTAGACGAACCTGTTTCATGGTCAGACTTAGTGAGTTGTTCCTGGTTCCGTGGAGAGACGCTTCGTCGCCAGAAATGGTCAGAAAACCTTGACGGACCGAGGGAACTATACGCACGCCAACTTGCCATATCGGGAAACAAGTCTAGAGTAAATTATACACCTCTTTATACCACCGGTTTATTTGAACAACGCTTTGTTCGTTCAACACGGACATTTAATAACGGAAAATGTAATGACTACAAAACCTCGTGTTGCAGTCACTTTACAATCACAAATAGAATCAATATTAGTTCTAATGAACCGTCTTATCGTTCTATGTTTTAATTTTTTGTGTTTAAGGTGATATGATTACAGTTTTTAACTAAACAACTTGAATGTTTTAAACCAAAACTCCCTGTAAATGTACAACGGTAGTTTTATTTTGACGAGGTTTTTAAGAGCATCAACGCCAAGGTTTATTAGCGCCTATTCAGCAGTAATTAATTTGCTAGTTAGCTGAGAGGAAATTCACCTCCGGTAGCGTGTCAAGAGGGTGGAAAATTTTAGTAAACACGTTTAGCTTAATTTTCTACTAATTATAATCCAAACTGGTCTTTTAACATTTTTCATTGGTATAATAGCATTTTAAGCAGTACTATTTTCCCAATTTTAAAACGATTATGTTCAAATACTTCTTTGTTTATGACAAATATTCAAGAGCTGATTAGATTACAAAATGTGGGAAGTTAAAATAAAAAAGCTTTTCTACTGAAGCAATATTTTTATTATTTTTGCAAAAAAAAAAAAATATATATATATTTTTTCTGCAATAAGTGCAAAAATACTGAGAAAAACTTGCGTTCCCTTCCATCGAGCGATCGGCTCCAGGTATATTCGTATATTTTCAAGATACCCGGCAGGCACTTAGATACTATAGTAAATGGGATAGGCCGAGTTATGTTACGATCAGTGCTGAAAGTGGTACGGATTCCTACTCGTGTCCACAGTATCGAGAAGGAAATAATCCAGACTAATCGTCTAAATCTCCGGCACGCTCCAGTTCCCTAGCGGAGAAAACTTTGGGCGTGGCTGTGCGAAGTCTTTCCTGCACCGGAGGTCAACAAGATCTGCATTACACACTCGAAAAACAACATCAAGAGACCTCCTTATTCTCGGTAAAAGTGATACACATAAAGACACACACTCATTCAAATAACGTCGCCGGATATCGGAGGAAAAGGAGTTGGACGTTAGGAACGAGATTATAATATTACTAGCCCCCTTCTCCGTAAAAAATAGTGTAAAGAATCCTGTATAACAAAGCTTCAAATCATCCAACATGTCAATATAAAACAAAACTTTTTTTTAAATACAGCCTACCATCACTGTAGAGCCCCCTCCCTCTTTTTATCCTCCCTCTTATTTTCATCTCATTCCTCCTTCCTCACCCCTACCCCCCCCACCCCCTTCACCAACTCCACTTTCCCTTCAACAACTTTTTTTTTCCAACGACTATATAATATACCATAATTTTTTATGAGGAATAAATTAAATTTTCAAAATAAAATAGAGCCTATGTTACGCGCTGATAATGTAGCTTTATATTGGTGAAAGAATATTTAAAATCGGTCCAGTAGTTTTTGAGTTTCTCCATTACAAACAATAAAACAAAAAATCAAATCTTTCCTCTTTATATATTATTATTTATATATATATAAATATAATAGTCATTCGCAGGCTGAAAAGATTAATGTAATAAAATAAAACAACACCTTTTTATCACGTAATATAGTAAGCGGCTAGTAACTATATTGGGAAGTAATAAAGAATTAAAACATTAAAAAGCTGTTTCAGCAAAATTCAAAATTTGAGAAAGTTAAAAAGACTATTCGCAAATAAATAGCTAAATATATATTTTCATCAATAACTAATGGGGTACAACACATTAAGGTGAGAAAATATAAAATGGTGCCGATCACCTTAATAGTGAAAACGAAATCACCCATCCCTCCCCCTCTGTGAATACATATTTTCCCTTTTCCCCACCGATTCAGAAAAAAATTTTTCATCAAAGGTGTTTCGTTCAATGTCAGCTCAGACGATACCGATCGTGGCCAAATACATCATTGTTAAACAAGTGTCTAGTCTTAGGGCGCAATTCATAGAGAGAAGTAAAAAATAATAATTGTAGAGCTAAACACTATTTTTATTTACTAGAATCCATTTAACTTGCTAATACCCGCATCAGTGGGTGCGTAATCCTGTTTCTCCAGTGACGAGGGAGTTTTGGATTCACAACCCCCAACCCCTTCCACACAAACACAGGCAAATTTCCAATAATACTATCTTCGTCAACCTTACCCAACTAGTGTTAATAAAATCAATACAGCCCAGATGAGTTGGAGGAACTTAGTTCAAGAAAGATAAAAAACACCATCCAATCCTGTGCTCATCAATTCACCATAGTGGGATGGATTGATTCTAGGATTCCTTGTCTCGGGAGATGGCAAACGCACTACCGACTGAGCCAAGAAGCCGGTCAAGAGTTGCGATATTATCTCACTACCAGTTTCTGTGTTTTCCTGAAGAAATTCCCATTTCCATTGAAGAAAAGACTAATACAATTTAATTTTTCATCAAACTGACTAGTGTGAAGGTATGTGACATGTTTAAAAAAGGATTATTTAAGATCGATAGTTAAATACATCTTATAACAATTAACGACCCTTGTTTAAGGGATAATATTTAACGTGTTTGCGTGGTTATTCTTCAGTTAACTTTTTCGTCTATCCAAAGACCTACTTTTTTAAGCTTTCTGTCTAGTGTCCCAAATTTACAAATATTCCAGTATTTTTACTAGATCTTGCCAAATTCCGTGTGTTTGCCAAGTTTTTCTTTTCCTAGACACACAACATTTCCTGTTTTCCCAAATCTTCCAGTTTTCCAGATGCTTGGCAACCCTGCGGTCCTTTAACTGTACGTTCAAGAAAAAGATGTTCGCGTACTCAGATATACAAGCTAATCTACAATCGATGATGACACGAGACCAATCCAGGAGTCTCCTCTCAATCAATGGTTTTATTCACCGTATAGTATCGCCCAGAGTGAATGAAAACAGTCCCCCCCCCCTCTCCCTGTCATGTTAATCTAGCGAATCTTTTGTAGAACACAGCGAGCTTGTCCGGGCGCTTGTTCATCTGATTGAATATGCGGTGACCCGGTCATTACTACAAGTCCCGCTTAACCTTGAAAACCTCCGTGAGGGAAGGAGACCGCAGAGAGCAATGGCAGGGAGATAAAAGAGGAGAGAACAAAAGAACGGCTGTGAAGGAGCCTGCAGCATCATCGTGCGCGATCATCTTGTCTCCCCCAACCCCCTAAGCACCAAGAACACGTGCAACCGTCCTGTCCTGGTCACTTTCACTGTCGGACACAAATAGAGCGGCCACAACACACGTCTGCAGAATAACTATAGTGGAAATGCTGTAGGAAGGAAGGGAAGTCAATATAAATGAAATTATTTACAAAAGCAAGTTTCATATGTAAATCCAAATCTACTGAAGCTATCAATTTCAACAAATCGTTTCATTTGTGATTGAATTAGAAAAAAACAAAATAATGGAATGGCATTAAAACATTTAGTCAATATCAGAAGAAGAAAAAAAACACTTTTTATTGTGTTTTTTAGCCTACCTTCCTGAAAAGATTCCACTATATTAATGCTTTACAAACACTTGATAGTTGCCCACCCCGTTTGGGGCCATGACCTAACCAAAGTAGGCCTACACCTTTCAGCCCTCACAAGGAAAAACCTGCTAGCTTGTACAGCATAAATGGTCGCTTGAAATTCTACTAAGGCTTTTGTCACAAGCTAACTAGGCTGTGACATCGGAGACTATATTATAGCTATACTTTGTTAATGTTCTAAGCCTATTTTCCAACCGTGATTCCACTCTATATATATATTTGAGCAATATTGAGAGCAAAATAATGTTTTGTATATCTTCTAAGCCCATCTTTCTTCCACGATTCAACTGTATTATGGATTAAAGGAGGGAACAAAACAATGGGAAGGGCTACAAAGAGATTAAAGCTTATTAGAGCGTAGGATTGTGTGGGTTCTTTTATATCATTTCCGAAGCAAAGTTTAAATTATTATCTTACGCTTGCTCAAACTTTTTATTGCTAGTAAGTAGCTCAGCGGGTATGGACTATGGAACCTACCCCCTCCCCTATCCCACTATTTAAAGTGTGTTTAACCATACCTCTAGCAAAACAAGTATATAAAGTTATAGGTTGAGTTATGTTAAGATAATATCCCAAAACATAAATATTCAACTTTTAACCATCTTTGCACATTGTTAGCTTATTATTTTACCCACCTTCAAAACAGTCGTGATTCGAGTTCCTACCCCATCACCAACTAACCAGTCTATGTGAGCTTGACATTCAAACCACATGTCAACCTCCACGGGGCACAGGTCACTAAGGTATCGCTCTTAAACCACCCTCTTTTGAGGTTTTCAAAGAGGTTTGAATATTGATCGGTAAAATTTAAGGAGCAGCTGATATATAAGGCATCACACGAGATATTTGGTGTCCACTTTAGATTTTAGACTCTAGCTTGAAAACAATACAACAAATTAACTCAAAATTGCCCGACGCCTTATCTCAGTCGGTAGCGTGTCTGTATAGTTAGCTGATAATCCCGGGTTCGATTCCTGACATGGCCGAAAAATGTAACATGGGTGAGATGTGATAAATTAACGGGCTAGGGGCTGAATGTTGTGTCTGTTCTAGATTTAAGTTAGTTTATAGTTCGTGTGTTGATATAATCAGTCAGTTCAGAAAGTGCACGTGAATACCTCAAATAAATTAAATAACTCTAAATTTACCAACGAAATAGTATTATTTGTTTAATCGATTTTTCAATACTACCGGTCATGAATAAGAGTTTTCACCCGTCCCAGAAAGAGCTCGTGTGTGAATCAACCGGACGTGCCGGACGCGATGACTGGTCAGGCGACGTGCGGTCGAATGGTTGTCACCCCTGACTTGAGGAGCCGATACACACACACACCACGATTACTTGTAAGACGGCTCTTAGCCGCACCAGGTTTTAAATGAATCAGCCTCCCGTCTACCTGTACTCTTATTACAAGCGCGACTAACCTTGAAACGAAGGATACTCTTGTCCCACCAAAATAGGACATCTATTCTAAAAGTCAATAAGAAATAAAATAATGATTTCTGTTGTGTTTTGATTCACAGTAGCACAAATATTAATAAAGACACACAAGTCAACACCTGCATCAGTAATCACATGATCCAAGGGATAATGCTCTAAAAATCTCAGTTTTTTTTTGTGAATATGAGGTCAAGATTCGAATCTCAGTCGGGTGCAGTGGGGGATAGTTTTACACAATCAATTTATCCCTGTAATATTTCCATCCCCTCTCCATACTAGTGCGGGTTCACTTCCTCTTCTTGTCTGTATCCCAGAGTATAGATGCCTCGTGCTAAAAGTAAGATAAAAATCTAACCTAGTAAGATACCCGAGAAAACTAAACGTTGTGTCTGTACACTGCGCATCGCCGTTGCGCACTTACAAATAGATGGCCAGCGTCTGCATCTTATACAAACTTAGATATCTGAGTGTATACTTTGCATCTTATACAAACTTAGATATCGGAGTGTATACTTTGCATCTTATACAAACTTAGATATCTGAGTGTATACTTTGCATCTTATACAAACTTAGATATCTGAGTGTATACTTTGCATCTTATACAAACTTAGATATCGGAGTGTATACTTTTTTGTATCACTTTTTTGATACACTGAATAATTATTTTAGTTACAGTTAGATCTTAAAAAAATTATTTTTTACATTTTATATTTTTTTCTCTTGGGAAACAGTGCTTCAATTGCTGCTCTATTATCAACTATGGGGACAATAAATATCACTATATGGGTAGTAGTTGTAAGCAAATTTTCATTTTTTCAATCAAATCAATAAAAGTTTATTGCTCAATAATTTATCATCTCTTTCTTCAGCTGAATTACCCGGCTTGGCGGCGTGCAAGTTTCGTGTTGAGCTAGACTGCCGAGGACGGGGAAATCGAGGTTCAAATCTCACTCGGGCGAGCTCGGGGTGGTTTTCTATAAATGGTTTTCCACTCTTCCTCCACGCGAATGCGGGTTCACTTCTTCTATCTTCAACCTTCTAAATTCTTAACCCATCAGAGTATGTAGTACTTAAACGTATAAACCGAACGAGTAATACGACATGGTGTTAAGTATTATTATTATTATTATTCAGCTGAATTTAAATAAAATATACCTGGAATTCCGCGCGAGGTCAACCCTGGAATTGTAAGGGTCGGTCGAAGAGGAAAAGGGGTGAATCATTTCCTAACATTGCACAGACTTGTCCACCGATTTTTCCTGGAGCCTTCAAGCTTCCATTTTTCACCGTTGTGCGATTCATCAAAGTGAGCACGTACTCAATCACAGACGATTAGTTCGAGGAAACAAGAGAATGGAGGGGGACGTAAGGGGATCAAAGGGGGGCGGGGGGAAACAACACAACGAAGACTGTATCACACGCTATTTCTTTTGTTTTCCTGTTAATTGACTTCTGTGATTGCTCACCCTTTCTTCGATTTTTTTTAAACTTTAGATACGGGTGTTTTTTAGTTGTTGTTTTCCCCTCTCAACTCCTTTGTGAAACGAGCCTTTTCTTCCCTCAATTTGTTTCCTTTTATCCACCCAATTCCACTGGAAACATTGGCGCGAGTTTGAGTGGAGACAGGAGGCTCACGAGATCACGAATTGCCAAAGAAGAAGAGGCCAGAGGACCCAATCTCTTAGCCGGGCTCTTGCCCCTCACCATTGTGCCCCAGTGTCGTGGAGTTTGAAGTGAATGCGTTTGGGGTTAGTGGGGGTGGGGGGCCTCTCTTCACAGATAGAGAGGAGAGAGAGAAAAAAGAGTGGATGACGCGGCCCCCATAGAGGAAGAAGCTTTTAGAATACTTCCAGTTGAATCTCCATCACACGAGAAGGATGGAGAGGAGGGAATTAGGACTATTGAGGGCATCACAATAAAACTCTACTGCCCCCCCCCCCCCGGTTTTCACCCATCACAATCAGAGATACTGAGAGATACTGCCATCACAGGGCACAGCACGTAGCGTGGTCAACGATTTGAACGAGCAGTATCATATCCCCTTCACACCCCTATCCCGGTAATCAAAGAGAGATGAAGAAAACAAAAGAAAGAATTGAAAGATTACAGTGAGAGTCTGGTAGACAAATATACTCAACTCCCTACACGCTTTTGTTCTGTACACATTATTTCAAGGGTCTGTCTTTCCCGTAGAGTTTGAAAGTGGGAACTGTTTGAAACAAAACGAAAATAAAAAAACTCAACAAAAGTGCAATAATGATCCTAGACGAAAAAGCATCAAAGAGAGTAAGTCCTTTTCTTTCCTACCACTGGTTCCTGTTGCTCCATCGGAGATAGGAAAGGAGTGAAGAAAACTCTTGATAATAAGATGGTACTTTCAAGATCACTCACAGTTTTCAAGAAATAAACGAATGAATCGGTGCGTCTTTCGCAAAGTGCTGCTAGCGTTTCTTCTACAAACTTTTTTTAAAATATTTAAACCGCCCGCCCTTTATATAATAGGGTTTTGGGGGGGGGGGGGACTAAATGAAAATGTTCTTATAAATGTGGGAATCATAGATATTTATTACGGAATGTTTTCACAAAGGAAAAGAATCGGATGTAATTGGAAATCACCCATTCGTACGAAAACATAATATTGATTTCTGGAAATTGAGACTATGTTAACGAAAGTACATAATTATGAGATCAAAGTGAAGGGAACGTTTCATTTACTTATCCGATCATCCTTGAAAAGGATTTTAAAGACTTGTTTCAGCATCAACGGACCATTTTCAGAATTGATTAAAATAAATTGTTATTTATATTAATGTAAGGAAAATATACCGATCAAAAGGCCTTGAAATAGTCCCACAAAAACAATTTTATGTATAAGTGTGTATCACTATAGTTTTTTCTGTGTGTTTTAAAAATAAATCACTCGAATCAAATTATATATTAAAACAAAAATGTGTGTGTGTGCGTGCGTGGATGGGGGGAGGGTTGAATTTTGGGTTCAGCTGTTCTGAGATAAAATTGCTCCAAATTTCAGTCTTCTAGCGCATCGCAAAGTACTAAAAATCTCCTGGATATACAGCCATCATTAAAAATTAATATAATATAGACGCACATTTTCAATTTTTTTTAAATCAGCTTCATATTAAATGGAAAAATGAGGCTCACCTTAAAAAGCTATTTAGTAAATTATATTGCATGGAAATTTGATTTTATATTTTATAGTGCGCAATTTTGTTGTTGTTGCGTCTTTACTACACGCCTTAGAAGATAGCCATTTCGTTACCCGCTCTTGTGTGTTTTGAAAAGGTGACTTCAACAATGACTTAAATAGCTTTCAATTTAGAGTTTTTCCCAATCACGATAAACACAATGAAGTCACGAAGCCAGCGACGAGCTCACAAAGTGAACGGCAAGCCTATTATTTCTATTACATAGCTATTCCCCACCGACACCCGAGACAGGCTGGCCCGACACGAGGGACTACCTATGATGTGCGCACGCGCGAATATTTAATGCAGGAATAAGAAACTAAAAGTAGGAACGATGTTGGTAGAGCATTGTAATTTTTTTTTGTTTGATTTGGCGCGCGTCAAACATTTTAATGGTTTTAGTAAAATCAACTAACCACACCACTGGTCATAAGGTCTAAGGCAGAGGTACCCAACCTTTTTGTACCTTAACGCACATTCACGGGTACCAATTATTTTTTCAAGGCAAATTTTACCAACTCCCGTCAGGCTCAGAGGTCAGCCTCAATGCTACACACACGACCGCTCAACTGACATGTTAAGTTTCCAACAGCGATTGTGACGTTACATGTGGCTGTGGGTAATACTTAAGGTGCGGTCGCATAGCTACTAATACACAGTAAAAGTGACTGATTTGCGACCGAAATTCTAGATGAACCAATTATGATACATTTTTTATTTTTTTTATTATGACTGTGTGGACACTTTTATAAATTGATATTGAATTATATAACTAATTTTTTTATGCATAAATTTTTAAAATCAACTCAAAAAACACATTTTTGAAAATAGTTTGATTTAAAAAAAACAAAAACGTACTATCTTAAGTTTTGTGTGTAGTTTAAAAATATAATATTTTTAATCACGTAAACCTATTCATAGGGCCATAAATTTGGCAGTAGTTACATAAATTTAGTTGTATTACAAGATAGGGGTGGCAACCCCCACCATACCTACTCAAGCCAAGAGAGAGAGAGGAAGTGTCTGGAAGAACCCAAGATTCAGCAGTAGGCAGTAATCCTATTGTTCGCTTGACAGAACAACACTAATAGCCTTGAAACATGTCCAGAGGACCAGTTGGAATATTTCAGTTGTATTTTTTTCCTGAGTCTTAAAAAAAAAATTGCAAGCTAGAAGGTGAACCTACATCAACATTATTTAGTAAAATATACTTTTAATGGAGGTTTTTAACATGTAATTTATGAAAACAAGGATTATATAAGCACACGACTTACAACTAGCTTTTAACTATGACGTACATAACGGTTTACTAAAGTTAAATTAGCGAATTTACCTGGGATCAAAACCGGGACCCTTAGCATAGTAAGTACACGTGCTATTGTCCTAACTAAAGTATCAGTTAAAATATAATGAGAAACGTACTACGTAAAATATGATAAGCCACTTTAAATAAATATTTAAAAAAATATAGTGATCAAAGCGTAGCTTTGATAAAATAATATTCAATATCAAAATTGGATCCAATTTAAATGTTGTGCAAGTTGCCGCAACTTATGATGACTCTCAACACACAAAGTATTAAATTATTTATCTTTATTTTGTATTAAAGATTGAATACTTTTCTAAAACATGCAATTATTTGTATGCTCCTAAACTATGAATGATCTTTTTGAGGTCAGCGTAGCATTTCGAAGTGTTCGGAAACTATATGCTATCTTCCAAGTAGACCAGAGTTGGAATGGGCCCCCAAAAGGGCTTGGCTTTCCAAAGGGCGTAAAATATTTAGATGATTTCAAAAAAGTTTACCTATTTATTGTAAAATAGCTATACGAATTCTGGTAGAATTAAATAATATTCACTAATAATAATTATTAGTGGTTACTGCAAAGACTTCCAAAATAACATTATTTTTGTTTTTCCGTTATTATTGGATAATGTGACTTTCATAGGTTATTTTTAATCAAATAGTATAAAGAAAAATTAATGGGGTAAGTGAATTTTATCTCACAAAATTGGAAAAAAATCTATCATTTAAGGAACAAATTGTACAAGATATTATATCCTTGGCAAGGATCCTCGGACTATTTGGATATAGTTTGTTTCAACAACATTTATCCTGAGCAAACTGGGTTTGTCTGGGAAAAAAGGGTGGGTACTACATCACACCCCAATCACCTCAACTAAACCAGACTTATATCAACGCTGAATACAAGTCCCTCCAAGGACACACACCAACACATTCCAAAATACATTTTCAATTTTACGCCAAGCTCTCAAATATTTTAAATTTATAAATTATTGAATGAATTATTCAACTTTACATATCCAAATTATAATAAGGGATAGACACTGCTACAAATCCTATTTATAACATAATAATACGTGTAATTACATCAAATATTACTAGTCACAGTAAGTTCATTAGAGAAATTAAAAATTGAAACGGGTGATCAAAGCTTATTCCAGGGAGAGAGTTTTGTAACGATCTCCGTAAGGTTATGTGGGAACTAACTTGAAGGCCTACGAAAGGCTCTCCTTACCAAACAAACTTAGTAATTAAACAATAGATCTTGTTGTTTAATATCTTAAGTTTTCTTAATTCTTACTTCAGCAACGAAAAATTACGCAGGAGCCAAAAAATTACACACGCGTAAAATCATCACCAAACGCTATCACAAACACTAAACAGCTGATTTCCACTGCTACAAGGGCAAACCACATGACAACAGCCACACGGATCATGGACGAGGTGTGCCATCTCTCCGACTATGGCCGGCGCCGATCGCCCCTTGTTGCCGAACATCCTCCAACCTCTAAATTTGTACTCACTCTAAATTTAATTTCACCTCAAGAGCCCCGCCTAAGATTTATTATTCGAATATTATTTTGAATTTAATTTTTTTTTTAGATTCATCATTGCAAATTTTATTCGCCAAGAGCGAGGTGGAGCCTGTGCTGAGGGCGCACAGACTAACGAAACTCAAGGGCAGATGGGCCAGCCGAAGTCTGATGAGTAGACTAGTTAAAATGACATAGCCTCCCTAAAGTTCCTAATGAACTCGTCCTTGCAAGAAACTATTTCTACCTGCTACAGAGGTTTGAAATCTTTTCTTTGGTAGGTTAGTCAGTTGTCTCTCCGGTTAGCGTTTAGTGTTCGTAAATAGTATAAAGTGAGGAAAGTGCATAGTTTCAGCGTTATGTCAGAAACACGTGTGAAGGGACTGATGCGCTACTCTACTAAAGGTAACAAGATTGTACGTCCATCAAGTAAACCGAAGAAAAAGCGTAGGCCTCAAGGGCTAGCAAATTACTGGAAAACAAAATGGTATGTATTTTTCATTAAAACATTAACAAAAGATCTAAATCCATTAGTATCAGGGGAGAAAAGAATGAAGCTGTAAAAAGGAGAAGTTAACATTATATAATTTTGTTGCGATGGCTTAGAAATCTAACCAAATTTATATTTTCCAAACTTTAGTTCACGTGCTGAAAGTACAGAGGACTCACAAAGAGACAATTCATCTCAAAATACCTCAAGGAACCAAGAAGAACCACACTTTCTCTCCATGTAAGTATTTAAAAATCGGGATTTCCACATTGATTATTCAAAATAAAAGTTGAAACAAACATATTTAATTATTGTATTTATTTGTTTGTTTAGGGGTGTTCACGGAGGAGCTCAGGAACGCGAATTAAAAGTGCCTAACATAACAGAGCCTCAAAATGAAAATCTTCGTTTTGATCTATCTATGTAAGTAGCATGCAATAGTTTTAAGATGTTTAATTTTTTAAGGAAAAAGTCCCATGGATGCGACCATTATTTGTGTTTTTGTGTGTCTCTCTCTCTTTGTGCATGTTTGTATCAACCCTTTTTTTGGGGGTTCGAATATAAGCCGCGGGACTGGGGGTGAATTTTTCCTTAGTAGTTTCCCATCTCCTCTTCATGCAAATGCGGGTGTGCTTACATAATCACTTACCTTCCTAATCCTTACGTCAATAGATTAAATTTGTCAATTTTGTGATGAATAACGTTCTAAAATAATAATAATATAAATAATAATAACAATAATAGGTTTTTAAAATCCAAAAAGCTGACTGGTTCTTGAAAAAGTCTCGAAGCAATGCAAAATAGCTTGATAAAAATTTGAAATTTCATAAAGATAAAAATCATATATAATAAAATTACAATTAAAACGTTTTAAAGATTTAAATGAGAGCATTGTATCCACCTTAAGAAACTAAAACACTATTAGTTTATTTTGTGTTGAAGATATCTATTGTGAAGTCATACTAAATCGTATAAAACTAGCACGTTGTTTTATACTGGCCTACTTTATAATCCCCAAATATAATAAGTTGTAATTTTTTTAAACTATGAATAATCTACGATCGAATTATACATAGTAAGCCTAATACAATAAAAAATGTATAAACATAATTATGGCCATTTTACACCCGATAAGTGTATCAAGAGCAGCTTTAATACAACCAAATCCCATTTTTAATCTTCATGCCAACTTTAGACAATTTAAAAAGATAACTTTAACTAGATTTTAAATATTCGGGTAGGTATCTCCGGTACAAGTATATTCGTTTTGATTTAAATGATTTTAGTTCATTCATTTTTAATTAATAAACTTAAAAATGTTGTTGTCCTCACAATTTTGATAACGCCTGGAATAATCCCCGGAGTGGGCTCCATCAAATTTTACTTGCTTAGCTCTGAAATCAGTTCTGTCAGTCCTGATTATAAATTAACCTTGTTAGTGACAAATCAGACCCGGAACTAAACTGAATTCTGGAATAACATAAGTTAAAACTATGCCCAATATCTTATTAACGCAAGGCAAAACTAAACCTGTTTCCGAAATAGTATTAGTCAAAACTAAACCCAGTTCCAGTATAGTATTAGTCGAAACTAAGCCCAGTTTTGGAATAATGTTAGCGAAGACTAAACCCGGTTCCGGAATAATGTCCAGTTAGGATTAATCCCAGTTACAGCCAGCCCTCTGGACCAAGACAGATTAAGTCTAACCTAACCTTAACTACCTATCTGTTTCAAATAAATTAATACATAGTACTTTTTTTTGTCGTATTAGACGCAAGGTTACATTTAGAGTGTCATTGTTTGAAAAACATGTGTTTTGTTTCCGACTTATTATTAATACATTTGACCCTTTTTCTCAGGTATACAGAGAGCCCAGATACATTAATAACTACTAATTCCAAATTAAACCCCTATTTCAACATATTCATTACAAGGAAGAAGAATAATCAACCTTAAATATTTTGTTGAACAAATAATATCAATGGATGACCATCTTCCTTTTCACTGCTCTTTCAAAGACATGGATCCAAAACGTGAAATAAGAAGAGGACTGAATTCTGGATTCATGTTCAAATGTAGACTCTGTGGATTGGAAAGTATGTTGTGGACAGATATTCCTGATAATTCGGTAGAAACTCTTTTCATGGACGTTAACAATGCTGCCGTATCAGGAACAATGAGTACTGGTGGAGGGCATGCACAGCTCGATGAAATGATGTCGACAATGAATATTCCATGTATGAGTAGCAACACCTTCAAAAAGTATCATGATCGCCTAGGAGATGAGTGGGAAAAGGCAGCACAGTGTGAAATGGAAGACGCAGTCAAGCTAGAGATAGAAGAAGCAAAGAAACGAGGGCACATAGCAGCCGATGGACTCCTCTATTAACCGTGGCAGCTGATGGCAACTGGGGAAAGCGATCTTACAGAAACAACTACAGTTCGTTGTCGGGTGTGGTAAGTAAAGCTTTTCTTCGTATTCAAACGCTTATTTTTAAGCCTTATGGAAGTATATCCCACAAATTTCCACACTGTTAAATATGAATATAAATCACTTTTTTGGCATTTGTATTAATTATTATATGACGAATTTAATTTTTGTGCCATACTAACCAAGATAGAGCGCTGCCCAAAAAGAAAAAGAAAACTTTTTTAATCTAACTGGGTTAACACAAATTAAAACTCAAAGGGCTCAATTAATTATGATAATTTTATTCATTCAATCAATTTAATCCAACTGAGTGTCAGAAAATCACAATGAAGTTGTAAAAAATCAAGAATACACAAATTTATTTAACTAAACGATACAAATATATTTAGGTTTTTACCATAAACCAATAGTAAAAAATCCATGTATTTAGATAACATAAACACTCGATTTAACTCGATTTTAGCCAAAGTTTGTAATTACATTTACCTTTGAAAAAAAAAAAAACTGAACACGTAAATCTAATCCGGGACATTCTACTATGCATGTTTTGCTATCCAGGAATCGTCCCATTCTCAGAACTATTTCTAGTTTATTCAAGTTCACTATTCATAAGTGTCGTCCTTATTATTGTAAAATACTATTGTTAAGTGATACATGTGTGCTTTACAGGCTGCGATCATTGGTTTCTATACAAGAAAAGTTCTATACATCGGCGTAAAAAACAAATTCTGCACAACTTGCACACGTTCTAAAAATAAAGGTGTAGATCCACATCAACACGTGTGCAGTAAGAACTGGGATCTTAGTTCAACCAGCATGGAAGCTGCAATTATTGTAGAAGGATTTCTTGTTAGTGAGGCTATCTATGGAGTGAGATATGCAAAGTTAGTGGCTGACGGTGATAGCAGCGTGTATAAGAAAATACTTGACGCCAGGCCATATAAAACAATGACAGTAGAAAAAGTGGAATGCCGTAACCATTTACTCAGGAATTATTGTAATAAAATTAGAGACATAGTTACAACAAGTGATGGAGGACGGTTCCCAGTTATGTTACGTAAGAAAATAGGAAATAATACACTCAGGTTAAGAACAGCTGTCAGTAAAGCTATACAATATAGGAAAAAACAAGATGCACCCTAGAAAAGAGAATGGATGAATTAAGAAAAGATATTTTGAATGGACCTAGCCATGTGTTAGGTGACCATTCGAAATGCAAAGAGCGTGGATATTTTTGCCAGGGAAAAAATAAGCCAAATGAATTTAACCTAATTCCTGATTTAATTAAAGTAGGTCTCTTTGAAAAGGTTTTGGCCCCATCTAAATATCTTGCCCAGAACAGTCGCAGCCTTATACAAGATGTAGACAGCAACGCTGCGGAACAATATAATGGTGCCGTTGCAAAATTCATCGGTAGGAAAAGAATAAATTTTTCCCTGTCTGGCAGTTATAAAGTAAGATGTGTGGCTGCAGTGGTCCAACACAACACGGGAAAGGCCCATTACGTACTCCACAAATCTATCTACGGTAGAAGTCCCGGGAGATTTTGTAAGGAATCTCAAATGAAGAGAAAGTTGAAGGTAGACTCTGAGAAAGAACGTCGTAGAAAGAAGCCAAAGCTAGCAAGATCCCTTTTTTGCGAAAAAGGTAGCCAGGACCAAGACTATGGTGCAAATGTGCAGCGACCAGACATGAGTGTAGAGGAATTTCAAAGAGAGAAAGACCAGTTTTTAATCTCTCTAAGAAGAACCAAAGAAGAAAGAGAAGCTTTAGAACGTCTTACAATCTTACAGAGAGAAAGTGGCGAATGGCTTGAACAAAGAAGAAAATTATTGATGGCATCGAACTTTGGTACAGTATGCAAACGTAGAGCAGATACTGGTTTTGAAAAATTGGTTAAGAAAATGCTGTACAGCTCTGAACTACAATCTCAATCAATTATGTATGGCCAGATAAAGGAAGGAGATGCAATTAATGACCTTGAAAGAAAAGAAAGCGTTAAAGTAGTACCCTGTGGCCTTTTTTAGACAGAGATATACCTTATTTAGGAGCTTCACCAGATGGTCTTATTGGTGAGGATGGATAGTGGAGGTAAAATGTCCATTCTCTGCAGCTGAGATGACTCCTGAAGAAGGTGTTTTAGCAGGGAAAATACAAGTTTTTAAGGAAAATAAAGGTGAGCTTGTTCTTAACAAACGCCATAACTATTTCTATCAAATTCAAGGTCAGCTTCACATAACCCAACGAAAATACTGTTTACTTGTAGTATGGACAAAAAAAGGTATGGTAGTAAAAAGAGTAGAAAAAGATGATAATTTTTGGAAAATTGAAATGGAATCAAAATTAACTAGATTTTATTTAGATTGCATATTGCCAGAGTTAATAGATCCTAGGCACACTAGATCAATGAAAATAAGAAATCCAGAATATATTTTGAATGCACAAAATTCTAAAACAAAGTAACAAAATTTTTTTAAACAAAATAATAATTACTTTGTTTCAAAATTGTTGTTTACCTAGTTTTAGACTTTTGTTTATATACAATTATTATATACATTTTTATTCTTTATTTTAAAAACTGTCACTAAGACACTATGATTGATTTAAAATGTTTATATTTTAATACATTGTAAAAATGTGTTTTATTGTAATGGTTACTTGATATTTCTAGATAATTGTACTATGTCCCTGGAATAAAAGTAACTGAAGATATCATCGATTGTGATGACTTCCAGGGTTTTATATATAGCCTAGCTTTTCTCTGTTCCTACATTACAACTATTATAAATGTATTCTATTGTAATTGCTACTAGATATATCTATATAATTGTGCTATGTTCCTGCAATAAGAGTAACTGAAAATATCATCGATTGTAATGACTTCCATTTTTTTATATATATTTTAGATTTACTCTATTCCTACAATACAACTATTATAAATGTATTCTATTGTAATTACTACTAGATATTTCTATATAATTGTTTTTTGTTCCTACAATGAAAGTAACTGATGATCTCATCTATTGTAATGACTTCCTGGGTTTTGTATATAGCTTAGCTTTACTCTATTCCTACATTACAACTATTATAAATGTATTTTATTGTAATTAATACGGGATATTTCTATATAATTGTGTTTTGTTCCTACAATGAAAGTAACTGAAGCTTCCATCTATTGTAATGACTTCCAGGGTTTTGTAAATAGCTTTACTTTACTCTAATCTTACAATAAAACTATTTATAAATATATTTTATTGTAATTAATACTAAATATTTATATACGATTGTGTTTTGTTCCTACAATGAAAGTAACTGAAGCTTCCATCTATTGTAATGACTTCCAGGGTTTTGTATATAGCTTAGCTTTACTCTATTCTTACAATAAAATTATTTATAAATATATTTTGTTGTAATTAATACTAAATATTTATATATGATTGTGTTTTGTTCCTACAATGAAAGTAACTGAAGCTTCCATCTATTGTAATGACTCACAGGGTTTTGTAAATAGCTTTACTTTACTCTATTCTTACAATAAAACTATTTATAAATATATTTTATTTTAATTAATACTAAATATTTATATATGATTGTGTTTTGTTCCTACAATGAAAGTAACTGAAGCTTCCATTTATTGTAATGACTTAGAAGGGTTTTGTATATAGCTTAGCTTTAATCTATTCCTACAATATTCTATTACAAATTTATTTTATTGTAATTATCACTACAGATACCTATATAATTGTGCTATGTTCCTGCAATAAAAGTAATTGAAGATGTCATCTATTAAATTACTTCCAGAGTTTTGTATATAGCTTAGCTTTATTCTATTCCTACAATAAAACCATTAAAATATATGTTATTGTAATGGCTACTAGATATTCTATATAATTGTGCTATGTTACTATGATCAAGTGCAATGAGAGAAAAACGCGTTAGTCAACTGGGCATTTGGTGCGGGTTCCTTCAAAATGTGTTCAACAGTAACGCTTTCAATAAATTTATGGTAAAATGTGTATATTTTTACACAATGGAGAAAGACTTAAACACAAGTCCAAAGATACCATAAAAAAACTCTCTTCATTTAAAAATGGTTGACAAATTCCGGGACACCCTTGACAGTTATTCAAGATCTGTTGATATTAGCATGTGCAGAAAACTAAACTCTACTTTGTTACTGGAGAAATATTTGATTAATTTTGGCCAACAAATTTCATTTCTAAAAAAACTGTAAAATTACTCGCGCTCCCTTCTGTCGCAACTTAATCAATACAAGAAGTATTTAGTGTAAAAAAAACTCCTTCCATTGGCAGTTGAGGGGGTGGGAATCAGCTACCCCCACAAAAAAAATTCTCCATCCTCATAAGTGCCCTCCTACAGTAAAATATTAAATCTTGCATATGTGGTTGGTTCTCACCATTTTGAGAGTAGCTCCTAAATATCCCATATATTGTTATCAAATGGGGACTATAATAATAGAGAAGCAACTTTTTTTTAGACATTCATATAAAATCTAGATTTGCCAAGGACGGGGAGATCGAGATTCGAATCTCGGTTGGGTGAACTGGGGATTTCCTAAATGTTTTTTCACTCTCCCTCCACGAAAATTTGAGTTCCCTTACAAAAAAATTCAACCTGCCCAATTTCTAACCCATTAGCGTAATTAGTACTTAAGTGTATAACCCAAACGGGTAGTAAGATACGGTGCTAAAAAAATAAAATAAAGATACCCTCTAGATCAGCGGTTCATAACCTTGTATCGCTCGCGTACCGCTTGGCATTTTCATGAATTGTGTCCTTAATTATAGAAATGTTTGATTACTACATTAGCAATTATAATAATTATAATAATTTATTTGTTGCAACTGAAAAATATGGGCTAATAATGAGATTAAAAAACAATGTTATAATAAGGTGAATAAAGAGTTAATATATTTTTACATTCAAAAAGCAAAAATATACCCAAAGAATTACATTTAATTAATTTATTTATTTATTAATAAATATAAACTATTTTATGTTTGAAATTAAAATCATTTTCTCAAGATCATATATATAGCCCCGCCTCTCGCCAAATCGTTGAGTTAATTTAATAACTTTTGAACTTTTGACTGATATTTTGTCTTACACTGCTAGCAAATGTAGCTCTTTCCGCCATTATCAAAATGATTCCGCGTACCCCCAAACGTCCTGGCACGTACCCCACGTTGGGAACCGCTGCTCTAGATAATTGGGCCAAATACGTAACGCGTCCTCTTACTAAGCTAATTGTTAGATTCCCGCTGGGACGTCGTATTGATCATATTTTGATGAATTTACGGTCTCGAGTTCTGTCTTAGGTTTATGCTAGTTTGTAAATCATGTGCCTATATAACCACATTTCAGTGAAGGTATTCAGAAAGTGCACGTTTTATATTCAATTATACTTTTAAAAAAGTTTGTAGGTCATGTGCTAATATAGCCAATTTTTAGGAAAGTGCACGAATAACTTTCCAATTGATTTTAAAAATTTAGAAAAGCACTATATAATACAATTAGTCACTTTTTTTCAAACCACCTAGCAATAATCAATATGCATATGATAATTATATTTTCATCAAACGCAAATTTAAAAGTATTTCATTTTTACTAGAAAAATAAAACAGTTTTCTAAATACTGTATATTAGAAATAGGAACAAAGCTTATTCAGTGTAGCCTGTTTATTCAAATACTTTGCGAACCCAGTGCTTCAGGTAGAGGCGGCGGCCGGTCTCTGCTTTGTTTGTCATTCAGAATACAGAAAACCAATCGACCATAAGAGTGACACACGCCAGGGTAGGGAAAGTAATAGAGTGGTGGGGGTATTACCTCTCCTCAAGCAGGTACTCAGTTCGAGAAGGAAGATAAGACCCAAAAGGGAATTTGGTCTTCTATTCTGCCGCACCTTAAGGCCGTAGCCAAATAAAGACTCAAGGAACTATTTAACTACTCCCTAACATTTTTGTGCTTGGGTACATTTTTAAAATATAATATTTATTCTATGATTATTCAGACAACAAAGCTGGGTAGACCCATGCCAAGATATTTACAAAGGAAATAGAAAGTATTAGCATGCTATTAGTAAGTTTGAGAGAATGATGGAGGGGTAGATCTTTGAGATTAGGAAAAAGCCAAACAATCCAGCTTGAAACTACTGTGGTTCCGAGTAAAAGTACACTTTGTAAGTGAGCCGGCAAAAAAAAAAGAGGGATGAAAGCGAGGGATTGGAAAGTAGGGGCTTTCAATAACCAACTTCTTAAGAACAGCATACCTGGATATAAGCACAAACTTGGTTTTTGTCGGAAAAGTGACAGATTAAAATTATTAGTCAATAACATTTCAGCTGTGGTCAAAAAGTGGCGGGCAGACGCAAAAGGTTCGGCGGGCGCCATGGCGCCCGTGGGCATGGTGTTGGGGACCTATGGTCTAAGGTATTAGGCTCGCTATAGATGGGAGTGCCGGTGAAGGTTAAGTAAATGTTCAAATCTCGGCTGGGTTGAGGTAGTTTTAAACACTTGATATTTATAACTTAATAGTTCCCAAAAGCTAGTCGCTCTAATTTAGAATATTTTCTGAAAAATACCCTTTTAATCATTACCTCATGCAATATATCGGGTAGTTAAATAACTGATAGGCCTATAAGCTATTTTCTAGCGAACAACCGACTGTAGGGTTTTTTCCAACCAAAATCCTACTATATGGCTGTTGGGTTCTGGTATAAAAAATACCTTTAAGAAGGCTATTCGTCAGAAAATTGAGCTATAGAATACAATATTATTTTTATAATCACGCTTGTATAATCGTTCAGTTACCCTTTCTTGAAAGCGAACTGTAAAAATAAGACAAAATGAGACAAAAACTGCTTGATATAGTGCTAATGGTTTTATATGGTTGTTTGGTGGTAGAAGACCCAATGACACCCTCTGTGTCTGTGTGTGTGATTCGGTAACTTTAGATTAAGCTAATATCACTTCCAACATTAACATTTCCTCGGCTCCGGCAGAGATTTATCTGATTTCCAAACCCTTCCTTCACTTCTGACAAGACTTTGTATTAATCACAACTTGTGAATGTGTGGAATGCCAGGCCACCACTGTGGTTCGGATCCCACGTTAAACTGTAGGTCCTCCATTTCAGCTCACAATCACCATACCATTACACATTAGCGTAAGTGCGTATAACCCAAACGTGTAGAAAGACGCGGTGTTAAAAAAAAAATCTGCTTGAGTGTAAGAAACGGCGGCAGCCTTTATTATTATTATTATTATTATTATTATTATTAACTAAACAATGCATCAGTACAACAACAAAAACTACTTATATTGCGACCTGCAGCACAATGTCCTCAAATCACTTTATGGCACCTTATGACTAAGCCTAGCAGAGAGGTATAGCTAGTGGCTACGCCCACGCTATTTAGTAATACAATTAAATATGAGCAGATGTAGTGCCTCAAATAACGTCACAGCCACAAAGTTGCGGAGTCTAGGAGTAATAATCATGTGGAAAAGCAATGTATTGAATGACGCCAACTATAGAAGTGTGTTGGATGCGGATGCGTTCGGGAAAAGGGCAGGCAGGATTCAAGCACGCGTAATCTACGAAACTTACCAAGTTGAAAGTACATCTTTGGCTGGACATCCTGCACCCAAGCGGTGGTTTGTAGAACAACAAAGAACAAGAGAGTAGCGATGAGGCCGACACCCGGCCGGAGCACGGCAGCATGGGTTAACTGCATGACGCTCGCCTTCACACCATCTTGACTGGTAGCCCGTTCAGGCTTCTAGAGCTCTGAAACAATTTCAACAAGAAGCTAGACTCATAAACTAGAATTTAAAAAATACACGTTACAGTTATATTTAAGAGCGTGCATCAAACACCAATCAACTCTGTGATACAGTCAGCTATAAATTGTAAATTTACACGAACACTATTGCACGTGGATCATTTAATAATTATGTAACAACTAAAACCTTATCCTCGACTTCGACAATTAAAAAGTGACCTTTCCCCCTGCACCCAAGATTAAACGCTTACTCTGAATGATGAACAAGGGTAATTTCCGGGTGCGACAGAAGGGGGTCTGTTATTGGTTTCAACGACTCAACACTAATTTGATTCTACTAATTAAGAGCCATAACATTCTGAAATTCTAATATTATGTTGCTTTCAATGAGCATAGTTTACTCCTAATATCAATGGGCTTATGGGACCAATGCGACCAAAGCCGCACCCTCTCTTTTTCCCCTATGTGAAGCAAGAAGGGCAAAGTGACCTAGAAGTGGACGTGTTCCTCCATGGTAGGAACGCCCCTGATTGTGTTCCTAAATATTAAGGCTACGTGCCTAAAATTGATTCTAAAATATCAAATTAATTATTATTGATACTCGTTGTTTTATTTATATAGGTTGCTGGCTCACATCATTCTTGATTTATTATGGTGTAGGTACTTTATAATTAGTAGAGAAATATTGCGTTCTCTATTAAAAAAGTTCATAGAAAACACTTAAATAAACACACACCCCCCTCGGTGGTCGATTGCTCTAAGGAGTCATTTTGACAATAGACTATACTGTCTATGACGGGGAGATCAGGGTATGAATCCCGGTCTGATGTATGGAGGGTGGTTTTACCTAAATAGCTTTTAACTCTTTCTCCACATCAATGCAGATAAATTCCCCCTAAACTCTACCGTCTTCTTCCATAATACACTTGCGTAATTGGAACTTATGGGTATAACCCGAAAGGGTATTAAGACGTGGCGATAAAAAGAAATCACACGCACACAAAAAACACTTCAATTTTTGATCCCGCTTCGTTTCAATCCAGAGGGGGCGAGTATTAACCGATGTAAGTAATTGCTAGTTGGAATAAAAATATGAGATTCAAGTGGGGGGGGGGGGGGGGGGACAGGCGACGGACAAAATAACGAGGTGTTTTGGAGGACAACCACTCCAAACTCGGGACAAGAGGAATATAGAGAGACGTCAAGAGAGAAGAACGATAGAAAATGCCCTGATTAACGGGCAAACCCCTTTTCTTAGAACCGGGACGTCTCTTACGATTGGCCTAGAGCCCGAGGGGGGTACTTGTCGCTCTTAATGAGGACATTCAAGAGATAATACTGGTTCAGATGGGTCTACATGACGAGTGCATGGAACAAAAGGTCAAATTTCATTCGGAAAGAACAATAGAATATAACAGATTACAATACAGGTAGAGCGGGACCTAGTAGTAGCGAAAGCAAGCGATTATCGTTATGTTGAAATGAAGGGGACGCGAGATAAGGTCAGTGTTTTTTACAGTTTTCATAGAAAACTATTTTTTTTTTCGGCAAAATGAATAAAATATTTCTCCAGTGGAAACATAAGAGTTTAATTGTCTACACCTGGTGCGCTGAAGAGTTCTGAATATTTGTCATGAGCATATTAGTATTTGATGATAAACTTTTTAAATGAAAGGAAAAGTATATTATTAAATTCTAGGATACCTTTGACAGATATTAAAAAACTTTTGACATCACTAAGTGAATAAAATCAAACTCTTGTGTTTATTTTACTGGAGAAATATTTGATTTATTTTGTATGAAAATTTGTTTGCTATAAAATCTACAATGAGCAGATCAACCCCGTGAGGCCTCTTATTTACCTGTTGATATCACCTACCCTCTTCCTCTGACGAGTATACACGCTCACTATATTATTTGCACCTGTAGAGCATTGACTTGCATTTCCAATTTGTGTTTTTTCTTGTCTCCTATTTTAGATAAACATATGCTTTTAAGGACTTTAATCTACATCCTGGCAGGAAGATTCCTAAAAGCCATTTTTGTGTCCAAATCAAATAGTCCTAGCCATAAACGATTTTAAAAAAAGTTTACAAAAAACTAATTCAAGATAAAAAATATATAATTTTGCAACAATTTAATACTATTTCTAGGATTATTTATGAACTTATTTTTGTTTCAAAGATATATCTTTATTTACTAAACGAATAAAACGTAAAAACTTTAACATGGGAAGTCCTTTCTCGACTTGCCGTGAAGTCAAAAGTAGGCAACATCCTTAAGGACATCTAATCGTCTCGAAACATGTGATAGTTTCTATTTGAAAGCATAAAAACGTGTATCAAGTTAAAAGTAATTATTATTAGGTATGTTTAAGTTCACAAAATAACAAGAGAGAGGTATTTTTACGCAAAATTCCAAATTTTCGAACAAATTATCAAATTCCAAAGGTTTGTTAATCAACAGCTAAAACCAAATAGTTTACCCGATGCAAAAAAAATATGATAAAGTTAAGAACTATTTACAACCCGCTCTATTAAGCCGTAAAAAATGTGTTAAAACGTAATAATTATAAAAGGACACAAAACTCCATGTAAATAGATAATCAAGCATTTATTTTTAAATTAGTTCAAACATTTGAAAATAAGGGATATATATAGGCCTAAATTAATGAATAGGTATGTGGAATCAATTTATAGGATACACATCCCTGTCATGGAGAAATAATGAAAAGCCAAACTGATGTATCAAACGTGAATAACCATTTCAAGTGTACCAAGACGAGATTCAAACCAGCAACCCAGTCTACCACAAGTCTTACGCCCTAGATCCCGTCACCATCGATGCAGGAACACAAGATCTAGCCACTCTAAACCTTTAAATGTAAGTCAACTAAAATAACAAATTAGCTATGATTGGACCTATCTTTTTTTTTAAATAATCAACCACAAACATAAAACACGTGTAAAATACGAGATTTTGGGAAAAATAAAAACCCTTAAATGTTTATAACAAATTTTGTATTTTAGTCTCCCTCAGAAAAACAGAATTAGAGTGAATCGATCCACGGACAAGACTTGATCATACACAACAATAAGAACATATATTTTTGTAAGACACGTGGAATTTATTTTCTTCGGGAACGAGCAATTTGTTTATTTTACAAACAAACCTAGCTGAATTATTGATTGCATTAATATGCTGAATACCATTTTATGTTTCAAGACGAATCTTTAGTGAAGTTGCATACCAGAGTTGAAGAAATCGCTCGATCTATTGTTTAGAACTTAAAATAGCTATGGTATGTGCTTTTCTATTTGGTACTAAAATGACGTCGGGTTTAATGTGATAACATTATAAATCTATGAGTTAAAAAAAGGTTGGATTTAAGTATACTTGCAAAGTAGGTTTCCTCTACGATTTTAGTTTTACAAGAGAGCGTGTGTACACTTTCTGAATAAACTTATTTTATCAGAATAAGACCCAGCCAACTCCAGAAAAGTACAGCAACCATTTCTCAGGACGTTTATGCATCACGGTTAAAGAGCAAATTTTAATAATGTCAATAATAAAATCTACGGCCATGCCTAGAATCAAACCAAAGATTCTTCCTTAGCTCAGTATGTAGACGTTCTACTGAATGAATTAAGTAGTTGGGTTGATTTTAACTAAAGACGAATAAAGTGAGAAAGTAATTTATCTGAATAATTTTCATAACTGCGTATTATAAAACAGAGTCTACCAACATAGTAATTTTATATAAATGCTGATAAATATTTTACCCGCATCAGTGGCCACATAATTTACGGTACCATTCTCGCAACTGGTTAAAATGTCGACGAGAGAAATAATGTCAATGTTCGATTCACAGCCGAGTGTACTGGGGTCATACATATAATTTATCAATGTGAATTTCCCACTCCCTCTCCACGCTAATGCGCGTGACTTCCTCAGAATAACATTCCTTATCTTTGCCCTTAGTAATAAGGTTGTTAAAAGTTATCTTAATAATAAATTAATAATAATGAAATATAAATGTTTTGAAAAACTCACACCAGTACAAGGGAAAAAAAATATCGCACTAAAAAAACTCAAACATAAATCTTAATGTAACAATCCAGACACATTTTACCAAGGGAGTGGGAGGGTTGAGGGGTCCCGAAACGAGCAAACCATTCCAGAACTGAAATGTAAATGAAACTGGCGGGGGGGGGGGATTAAAGGGAGGGGAGCTTTTTCAACTTCTTGACATCAGCACATCGATGTAAGGAAATTATCTTCAGCACAAGGTAAGTGAGAGAAGGTGGGGGACGAAAAAAAAAAAAGAAAAAAAGCCATTTTAAGTTGAGAAAGATGAAGAGGTGGAAAAAAAACGAACCAAAGATAAAATAAAGGAAATGAGAGTAAAAGGGAAAGAGAAACACGAGAGAAGGGAAGTAAGAAGAGGTTCTTCTTGATATCGACTGCCACAGCGTAATGACATTTCCGATACTTCGATACGCACAGCCCAAGAGTGTAAGTAATGGGGCCTAACCCCCACCCCATACCTCGTTCCATCACGTTTTGGAACAATTTTCAAACTGCTGTCTTTGACGTACTGTACTTTACCATGTAATGATTGTAAAATGGAATCAAATGTGGGTGGTATAGTTTTTTTTATTTTTCAAATATACTTTGGGAATCATCTGAGAGAAGAGAAAGTAGTAAAAGAAGTGAATGAAAGAGTTTAACTTCTTGTAGAAATGTAGAGAGAGCGAATATGAAATGTAGACGCGATATAATCTCCACCAAGATTTAAAAATGTATTCATACAATGTTATTTTAATTTTAACAGTTACAGGGTTGACACTATTTTCCTACTACTAACTTACCTGTGTTTTCTAGAAGAAATTCCCATTTTTTCAGGCAGCTTAGATAGAGGAAAAGAGTAATAAAATTTCATTTTCCACCAAACTGACTAGTGTGTAGTCATATAACTTACAGTATTTTTAAAACAGGATGATTTAAGGGTAACGGGGAATTATATCTTCTGTAGCTTCACAACCCTTGTTTAAGGGGTAATAATACATGTTTTAATCGGTGTTCTTAGTTCTTCAGTTCACTTTTTCATCCATCCAAAGACCTACAATCTTAATCTTTCAGTTAAATGTTCTAAATTAACAAATATTCCGGTGTTTGGCAACCCTGAGTTAGCTAGTAAAATTGGTATGAGAAAAGGACAGACTGTAAAATAAAGTTAGGACAAGTCCCACACCTTAACTCATTCAGTAGTATGTGTGTCTACTGAACTAAGGGTAATGAGTTTGATTTCTGGTATGGCCAAAAAATTTACAATGGATGAAATGTGGATTTGCCTTTCATAGTGATGAATTAATGGTCGGGGTGTTGGGTGTTGTGTCTTTTTTATATTTAAGTTAGTTTATAAGTCACGTGCTGATATTATTGGGCGGTTTAGAAAGTGCACGTTAAATACCTTAAACTAAATGAAACTAAGACAAACTAGCAGAGCTGGTTACCAGACCAGAATCATAGTAGCCTACCAAGGTTTTTAATTCTGTTGGACTGCATGATTAATTAGTTTTTGTGGTTTTTTTTTCAAGCTAAAAGTTAGGCCTTACTTCTATTAGGTAGAGCTGACCGAGTGGTTTGAAATGCTTACTTAATTTAGGCGATCAAGATTCCATCCTGATCAGATACACTGGGGAGAAAATTATTTTAAAGTCTTTGCTGTTTCTCATCCTCTTGCCGAGAAAACCCTGATACATTTTCCTTCATATTTGCCCTACTCATCTTTTTAAATTATTAGGAGGTTTAAATCACTTTGATACATAGTCATGCGTGTTTATATATATATATATTACACACACATACATTGCCAAGCGCGTGTTTCTCCATTACAATTGGATAATTTTAAAAAAATAGTAAAAAAAATCTATAAAATTTACAAAATCAACTCTATAGTTATAAAAAATTCCCAATGTAGCTAGATGTATTTACTTCAAAATAAAGTTTGTTTGACTTAGTAAAATAGTTATATATTTAATCAACAACACATTTAAAGGTAGCAAACCGTTTTTAGTCGATATAACCACTGACCTAACTCCTAAGCTTTAACCGTGGCCAATCCTGTCTTGCACGTGAACTCTAGTTCATCAGATCACCCCGACGGGTATCGAGGTCGTGAATAGAAGATGAACAGCCTACCGGTGAGCGTGGGCGAGTTTCCACGAAAGAGAGAAGGTGGTAGAAGGGGAAGATGGGAAGGGCGGATGAGTAACGAGACATTGAAAACAGCACCGCTCTCTGGTGTAGAAGAAAGTGGTGACTGCAAAGCACTCCTACCGTCACGACGCCGCTCCTATAGGAACAGTGATGGCCATGACAAATTAAGATAAGAATCGTACCTTGGCCGAGAGCGTTGAGGAGTCTCAAATCTTGGAAAGCGCTTGGACCAATCATTCTCAAGGGTAGGTATCCGTTTGTCAGAGGAGGTTTCAAATTAAGTTTTTTACATATTTATTGAAATAAGAATGGTTTGACGTCCATCCAGTGTGTTGATAGCCCACATGAGAAAGTTTCAGCTTGTGAACTTCAACACTTTAATCGGTTTCTGAAGGGAGTTGGGGGGGGGGGGGGGGGAGGCTGGTCTTAAAAGTGCGTCCTTTATGGGGTGTTATGAAACAGTTTTAAGGCGTGTATGAGTGGGGAGGGGGGTAGATTTAACATATATTACTAAAAGAAAGAGTTTGTCAGTCATGATTCATAAGCATTGGGCGATATCTACCGCACTTAGAGGTCTTAAATTTTAGAATTAGTGTGTAGCTCGTATGAACGAACATATGCACCTCCAGGCTGGAATTTTAACTTTTGATTATTTTTTTAAAGTTCACTAGAAACAAGGTTGGAAGAAATAAAATGAAGAGATTTTGAAGCAAAGAATAGCGTTGCTAAGGGTATCATCGCAATCCATTACATAGCTACCACAGTCAAAACCGGGTACTTTTATTAGTATTTAATAATTTCCCTAATCATGCCCGTGTTCATTAATAATTGTTTCTTTATAAACCATAGGTAGCCATACTTTCTCAATCACCTTAAATTCCGTAGCTTTCTTTTTCGCTTTTTGTTCCACGTCTTCCTATCCGTCCTGGCTATACGTATTTAACTACAATAATGGGGTAAGGATGAGGAAGGTTGGATTAAAAATATGTACCTAGATTTTCGTGTAGATAGAGTAGGAAACCATCTAGGAATAAAACCCATCCTAAATACATCCTTCTAAGATTCTAAACTTGACATTTCCATCACCGGTAAACCAGACTCAATGAGCTTAGCATTTATTCCGCGTGTTCAACGATGCAGGTCTTCAATATTTTCAAGTTTGTACTTCTTTACGTGTATGGCCGATTTAACGTTGATGTATCTATAAACCCAAATATTAATAATAACTGAGGTATTAACGTGCACTTTTTGAACCGACTGATTATATCAACACAAGACTTATAAGCTAACTTAAGTCTAGAATAGACACAACATTCAGCCTCTGGCCGTTAATTAGACACTGGGAAGGGGGAAACACATATTTCACGGATAATAAATTTTTCTGCTATGCCAGGAATAGAATCTTTTTTTTTAACACCGCATCTTACTGCCCATTTGGGTTATAGCCTACTCCTGTGTACTAATTACACTATTGTATTATAGATTAGGAAGGTTGAAATCAAAGGGAGTGTATGGTACACGCATTTACGTGCAGAGAGAGAGAGAGAGAGAGAGAGTGGAAAACCATTTAGGAAAAAATCACCCTTAGTACACCCTACTGCGATTGAACACCAATCTCCCTGTCTTCGGCAGTCCAGTCTATTGCGAGAGAAGTGCCTTAGACCACTGAAGCGGGTAAGACAGTGTTCACACCTTAACTTTATTTTCGTTAGATTTCGCTTTATTTTCATCGTTAATTTTGCCGATAGCGATGTTTCTAACATTCATCAATGTTTATTATTATTTTTTCTCGCAGGGAAAAACAAATACTTTGGGTGCTTTTTGAATTTTTTTATTGATATTTTAGTAGGCCAAATTTAGGTGCGAAGCACGTAAATGGAAACTTGGGTTGAAAATGGATTGCTCTAGTGCTTTTTTTAAAATGTGCTCTCTAAAATTATTTTCTAAAGTAAGAAGTATCCTCTTTCTTAATTATTTATTTGTTTCCTACTAATTTTCAAACGTAGTTATCTGCGTCAGGGATGTCAGTCAGCCTTTGAGCATGCATTCATTGAATTCAATAATTTAATAACTTTTGTTTTCTTTACCAAAAGACCTGTTTGAAAAAAACCTGAAGATTAGAAAATCTATCTAAATTTAGTTCAAAATTAGTAAGGAATTAAGATTTCTTCTGGTGAAAATGTGGTATGATGCGTTGGGAATACTATAGCTACTATCCGCATGAAAGAAATAACAAACATAGCTGTTTATATCCGCAACGACTGCTGTTCACTCTTCAATGACAGCACGCATACACCACTGGACAATTGACAACAGCTGTGCCCTTTTGAAGTGAAGAAAAAAGATGTGGACGTCCCTGACTGAATAAGGCAAACGCCGATTCCCAAACGATGCGCTTGCAACACAACTCTGCCGTAATTGAAACTCGCTTCAATTCGACACACACAACATGTGGGGTACGTATACATACCCCACCCTTCACCAATCAGCCGCGCGCAAGAACAATACTGCTCACTGATTGACGGGGGGTGGGAGGGAGATGGTCACAAGGGCTAATAAATACAGTCACGGAGACCTGTGCCTCCCATTGTAATTATATTGAAAGGGGCGCGATTGTAAATCAGGGTTGTAGCAGTCGTTAGTGTGCTGTTGTTTCTGCTGCTGCTGCTTGCGTTTTATCAGGACTTATTAGACGTTCGTGACCCCGAGTCATTAGCAAGTACTGAACAAGGGGTAACATCGTTCAAACCATTCCCCCCCCCCCCTCTCCACCGAGGAGCAAAAACCTTACCGTAGTTTCAACTCGTCTGGGGGGAAAAGAGCATGCATCTGAGAGGCGAGAGTTGGGCACGATCCCTACGTGTTTAAATGTACAACATGTCTCTCCTTTCTAAATAAACACCTTACGCCAATAAAAACCGGTATCAGTAGGCATGCCATACTAAGTGTCAGGCTCATTCAGTTTGATTGTAATATAATATGACAAGGAAGACGGGGTTAGGACACCATCCGGGTGTAATGAGCTTAGTTTTATCACAAATAGGTTCCCACTCTCCTGCCAAGCAAATGTGGGTACATTTCCTTTAAATTATACCTTTCTTATTTCAGCTCGGAAGCGTAATTAAAATGCGTATGTAACCCAGACGAGTAGAAAGACGTGGTGGAGGAAATAAATTTAATAAAATATCGAGACGTTCATGATAATATAAAATAAAATCTTCGCAATAAACTATACTGTCTATAACTAGGAGATCGGGGCTCGAATCCCGATCGGGTGTGAACTGAGGGTGGTTTTTCCCACATGGTTTCCCACTCTCACTCTACACAAATGAGGGTAGATTGTCTCTTGATTTATCCTAAACTAAAATTGGTGTAGAACGTACTGATAAGAACCAAACAATTTATAATTCAATAAGACTGTAAAATTGTTACAATAACATAAACTACAAATATAAATCTTGGGTTATTGGAAGCGTTTCGACGCCTATTTAGAAAAAAGAATGTATATTTAATTATTAATAATGTGTTTCAGCTGATGAGCTTCTTTTAATGTATAATGTTAGTAAAAATATAATCTAAAACGAATTTTAAGAACTAGCAGCCCACATTAGAAGAGTAGTATGATGCTGTTTAGTAACAGAAGTGGAAATATCTCAACCTTTTTTTTTTAATTATAATATATTAATAGACTGGTAAAAATATTTAAAATAAAAGATTTTTTTTGTTTTCTATTTAAATTTAACCTTATTTTTCACATAGTTTTACAGATTTACAGTCGGATTTCGATAGTGATTTTTTTTAGTTGTATACGTATAACAATTTTTATTTATTAATAGTTAAGGTCATATAATTTAAAACTAAAAATAAAGTAAAATATAAACAATGTCTACACCAACTTTGGTGGTCGTATGGTCTAAGCATCACTCTAGAACTAGACTATACTGCCGATGACCGGGACATAGGGGTTTGGTCCCAGTCGGGTGTACTGAGGGTGGTTTTCCTTAAATGTTTTCTCTCTCTCCCCTTAATCAAATTAGAGTACAATTCCGTTAAATTAAATCTTCCTCACCCTTAACAAATTAGAGTAATTAGTACCCTACATAAGCGTGTAACTCGAACGGGTAGTAAGAAACAATGCATAATAAAAGTTGACAGCGAACGAATATTTTTTTTAAATTTTGGAAGTTCATTCCTGCCAAAATCATACTATAGTTTACACTTTACACTATTCTCAATTCTTCTCAGCGTGATGGGAGTGTCAAGCGCATGCCCGGAGTGCAAGCAGATTTCCCGGGTGTCAAGCAGTGCGGAGGCCATGCAGAGCAGGTGTCAGCGCTCCATCGCAAGTCCTGTGGACGTGGCCAGACAGTCAGCAGGAAACATTGCGCTACACACAGGACTGTGGCGTCATCATCTCCTGTCATGCGCTTTAGTTATCTGAGGGTTTATCTCTGCAGAGAGCGCCAGCCCCAACACATCCTTATTCCGGGTATCACTACATCCGGTATGTCGTATCTCATGTGAACCTTTTCGTATGTGCCAAATTAGCAAAAATGTTTTTTAAAAAAAAAACCAGACTTATGAATCTTTTATTTTTTCTAGATGGTTCAAATAGTTATGAGGCACCAATCTCGTAATAGAATGGACTGCCGATGGTGTGGATGTCGGGGTTCGTAACCAGGTCAGTGTACTGAGGGTGGTTTTTCCCTAAATGACTTTACACTCTCTTTAAAAAAATGCGGGTACACTTTCTCTAAATTCAACTTTACTCATCCCCTAACATCATTCGTGTAGTTAGTAGGTTACATATGCGAACAACCTGAAGAGGTTGTAAGGCGCGGGGATAAAAAAAAACTTTTTTATAATTTTATTAGACATTATCGTACGAGACGCTCTATAAATTAGTAAAGTAATTTAAAATATAAAATGTGCATAAAGGAGGTGGTAAATTAATTTAAACCCCCAATGGATTTAAATTAGATTCCGAAGTAAATCATGTAGGTCATGATAATACCTTTATAATCTGTTCATTCAAAAATTTAGTAAAGAATAATATTTTTTTATTATAAAAGAAATTCTAGGATTAAAAACATAGCATAACTTATAGAACGTTAAAGAAGAAATTCCTTGCACCACTTATATTTTTTTCGAGAGGAAATTAGGTCATCCAAAATTTATAAAAAAAAAATTACAATCTCAACGTCATATTAATTTTTAAAAAGTTCATCCTCCTCCATCTATCATGAACTATGAATAAAGTCCCAGAGTCCCCACATAAGAAAACAATACAAAAGTCTAATCAAGGAGGAACAAAACGCAGTGGAGGGGTGGGATGAGGTTAGTGGGGGGGGGGGGGGGGGGAGAGCCCTTGATCAGAAAAAAAAGCAAGAACGATAGTGGTGAGAGGTTCTCGCAGTCACCTATTGTCCTGCATCTCATATGACGTCACACAAGTCACCCTGCAGCAATGAATATTAACAGGGTGAGATGGGGGGGGGGGGTAAGATGAAGGGGGAAGAGAACAAAGTTATAATACTTAGACCGGAGGGTGACATGATAAGAGCGTTTCTACCATCCTCATTAAAAAATACAATATATATAAGCGAAAAAGGAAACCGGTTTTTTATATATCAACGTTAAAATAATTATAAGTAAAATAAGGGATAGCATTTTTTAAAGATGTTTTAAAATTAAAATAACATAGAAATTACTAAAGTATATTACAATTTTGAGGATTCGATAAAAAAAAGCATTACCCATAATAAATGCATTTATATTCAAAAGGAATATACTTATTTGCATTCTTTTGGTAAGCAAGCTATTTTACTAATCATATAATTTAGAAAGTTTTTTTTTAGAATTTCTGAGTTCCATTTTATGAGTTTTAACTCTATTTCTGATAATTATTAATTCCAATATTAGAGGATAAGGGACATAAGGAAAGATTCGCACGGTATTTGCTAGGCCTATGATTCTAAAATACTTACTTTTGGGCAAGTTTAGTTTGCTATACTTAAAAATTAACTCTTTAATTTACATTCCCATAAACAGGATATCGCAAAACGTCTGAAATGTTGCTGAGATTTTCTGCGAACCCTGTGACAAACAAGAAAATTGACTTGAGTTATTTTTCGCCTAACCAAGATTATTTACAATATACTAACATCACATTTGTTAAAAATTTTGACTAAAAGATTTAAAAAAATCATATATATATATTTGACGTACAGTTTGTGTCTCAATTTTTTTTTAGCATCGTGTCTTACTACCTATTCAGTTTATACGCATATATACTAATTATATTATTTAGCACCGCGTCTTACTACCCGTTCAGGTTATACGCTTTAAGTACTAACTACACTAATGGATTAGGAATTGGGAAGGTTGAATTATAGGAAGTGAACCCGCATTTGCGTGGAGGGAGAGTGGAAAATCATTTAGGAAAAACCACCCCCAGTTCACCCGACCGAGATTCGAACCTCGATCTCCCCGTCCTCAGCAGTCGAGCTCAACACGACAAGCGCGTTAGCCAACTACGCCACCGAGGCGGGTATATATACTAATTACGCTAGTAAGTTAAGGATGGGGAATGTTAAATTTGAAGGAAGTGTACCCAAATTTGTGTGGAGGGAGAATGGAAAACCATTTTGTAAGGAAAACCTTCGGCACACCCGACTGGGATTTGAATCCCGGTCTACCAGTCAGTGGCAGCCAAGTATAAAAGAGAGTAAAGCCATAGACCATTTAGCCACTGAAGCGGATCACTCCAATATCACAATCAATTTTAATAAAAGCTTAACATAATTAAGAACAACTAATTAATACCCCTATAGATGTGTCGAATGCATAGATCAAGCTTAATTAAAGCATGATATTTAAAAAGTATGCCGCCTCACAAATAAAAAATACCCCTAAAATTTCTAATTGAAAAAATTACAGAAATAATAGCTTTGATCTATTAAATACTCCTTCTACCCACTCAAAAATAAATTGACATGTACACTACCACATTGTGTAAATTAATTTGTTAGATATGGTTTATCTCTACAAAAAAAAAAGATTTGTTATTTAAATTAGAATGGTAAAAAATATCCGACTGTAAGGTAAAAATAAATCACAAAATAATGGATAGGGTAGTTTTTCACAAGCTGTAAAGTATTGTTTAATTTGGATTATTTCTCCCAACATAAGAAAAAAGGTACTTATGAGAAATGTATTCTAATGGTTTTTGATAGATAAAATTCAAAACGCGGTCTTTCCGTACTTGACCCTGCAATGCACGAAAATCCCGGTCCCCTAACACCCTCATCCCTCCCTATATGTCCCTGTGCGCACACCTCCCCCCCCCCCCCAAACTGACAAGAATTAATTAAAATTTTGTCCGGAGAGTGGGAAGAGTGAGAGGGTGTGGGAGCTGAGTAGAGATATGGGAGGAAAGGATTGGCCTACTCCCTGGGCGATCCTTGGCCCATGTTCATCACCGGCCAACTTGCAGTCAGCCCCTTTCGGGAGTTGCTCCGTCCCCTTCGTCTTCATTTAATTACGATGTTGTAGCTTATTAAAAAAACGCCTTTCTTCCCTCCCCCTCCCCCCCGCCACCACGGTCCTCCTAGTAGGCTCTATTGAGTCAAGTTTTTGATATCAGTGTTCACAGCCTTCGTGAACATAAGGATCATTAAAAGGGCATATCAGGTTGGCACCTTAATTAGTAGTTCTTTAATCACCAACTTCGGGGGTGGCCGCATGCTCTAAGGCGTCCCTGTTGTGTTGGACTGGACTGCCGATGACAGGGAGAACGGGGTTCAAATCCCGGTCGGGTGTACTGAGAGTGGCTTAAAAAAAGTGTTTCACTATCACTCCACGTAAAAGCCGGTACACTTCTTCTAAATTCAACCTTCCTCATCCCTTACTCACTAGCGTAACTAGTACTTATGCATGTAACCTGAACGGGCAGTAGATATCGGTGCTAATTCTTTTTATTTTAGATAAACTTTTTTGAAATTTTAATGAACCCATAAAACGTTTACAGTGACAGAGCATTGATCACATCAAATGGAAATACGGTATTGAAGGACCAGGCCATCGCAATCAAAACTTTTTTACAAGGGTTACTACGCGAGCATTATAAATGTAGGCCTACAAATTATATCAGAATATACTTTAAAATAAATTTACCTTGGTTGCCGCATACAAAATGACCCACTGAGGCTTAGTGCCTAAATATATATATTAATGGGATGGCAAGACAAATCATAGTTCAAGTATTAAATACAGTCCAGTGCAACAATTTATCCAGGTTCATTCTTTTTTTATAGAAAAGCCTTTTAAAAAATACAAATTAATATTTTTCAGTTGTCAATTATAAATTTTAATCTTTAAAAGTATAATTTTTGACGTATTTATAACAGAAGATAAATCAAAAGTGAAACTGGAAATTCATGACTCAACGCATGAATATGTGAAAGTAAATTTAGTAGATTTTCTAGCTTTAATCTATGAAAATTAGACTGTATCTTTGTCAACATCATTAAATATCGAACCAGGGTACCTTAGACTAATGGTCGAAACCACCTAACAACTTACCTGAGTAGATGGTCAAAGTTTTACATTTTATGTTACAGCTGACATGATCATTAATAATAATTAAATTTCTATAATATTTTGACTACTTTCGAGCTTTAATAAGTGATGTTAGTGTCAATCAAAACTGTCCGATGAAGAAGAAACAATATTCTCACATGGAATTAATAAGCTTTTAGAGGTGGGGTGGGGAGGGGGGGGGGGGACGACATTTTTGCTAAGATTTTTGCAGTTTTTATAACAAAAGTTTTTTGGGCTAAAATATCAAAACATTGCTTCACATGTCATGTTAAGATTACCTTCTAACAGTGCCGGATTTAAGCTAAGCAAAATAAGATAGAGCAAAGGTTCTCACAATCCATAGGGCCTAAAAAAAATTACATTTACGTATTATTTCCAATTGGTATATATATTATAATCTATTATAGACATCAAGGCAACCAAATGATTAATATGTAATCAAAAAATTATTCATTTGAAAATAAATAGCTTTTTTCACATTAATGTATTTCTATTAAATAATCAATTCCACTATACTCATGACAGATATTCAACAATTCTTGATAGCACCATGTGAAGAAAATTAAACCCTCTATTTATATATAGCTTATATTTTATTTATTAAAATATATATTTGCTATAAAAACTGCAAAAATACTGATCTTTTCTCGTCCCCCTCCCCCCAAACACACACACTCCCACCTTAAAAAGTTTCCTTTCATATGCCATCATTTCAATGATATGGTAGTTATTAAAAAAAATGGTACGTAACTCCGCAAGGACTTTCTCGCTCTATTGTTTGAAAATGGAGATATTTACTCAAAACTCGTAATATATGTGAAACGAAATAATATACACTAGCAAAACCAAGCATAAATTGTCTATACTTATGTAAAACTTTTTTTAGTCCTTGGTTTAAAATTTTATAATTTTGTTTTATATATATATATATATTATATATAGTTATATAGATTGAAAGTTATTTGTTTTATAAATATGTGCCTTAAATATTTAGGTAAGCGATATGTAATTTCATATCTCAAATAGTTTAGAGATATAAAAAAAAAGATATTTACGCATCAGACCGGAGCCCTTAAAGTATTTTGCCGAAATATTGAGAGAAGCCATTTTGTTTGGAATATTTATAAATGTTTATAATTGAAATTTAATCAAAATCCTTCGAGCTGATTTTGAGAAAATTACTTTTCCTCTTTTTGCACTTCAATAAACTACCCTTAATTTTAGGGTTAGATATCCAATTCCAAAAACCACTTGAGGCAACCCTATAAAAACCCTAGATACCAAGTTTTAGCCCGATCGGTAATATAGTTTAGGCTCTAGTTGGAGGTACAGACAGACAGACGACAGACGTAAAGTAAAACACCACTTTTTTATATTCAGGGAGTCATGAAACGTCAAGATTCATCAAAATCTTGAGTTCGATTTTTTTGACGATCACAATACTTTCTCTACCCGTAAGATAGCGAGACAGTAAAAATCACATATTAATGGAACTATAAAATCAAATTAAGCGTGTCTACTTAAAAAAACCTCTATGGAGCCAACCTTCAAGCGAGATATACAGACCGAGCGGCCGCCATAGTTAGCGATGATAGTGCCAAGATTTCCGGATATAGGGTGACATGTAGCGTATCTACTGAAGCAATATTATATGTATTTTGAGCTATTTTTTGATTTCCATATCTTACTACATCTCTATACGTTAAAAAAATAAAACCGAAGCGAAGTAAAACTTTTTTTTTTAAAGACTTGGGGAAGGGGGATGCGGAAATAACAACCTCCGGGTTTCCAATGAACTTCTTAGAGCATTTTTCACATTCCAATGCACCTGAAATAATTTATCTGAGTTCATCCATACCTTATCCAGTTCCGGTGTTCACAACTTATTTTTAAAGTACAAGTCCGTATATTTTATCGTGTAAGTGTGGACTCGGTGGCTTGTTCACGCCATCCTCGGTGATTAATGGGATTTGATATTTTCATATTTAATACACAGCCACTATATTAGATGTGGCGGCAGATACTTACATCTCGACCGTGTGTCGGAAAGATTTCACGCATGCGACTCGAGGTGTGAGGCCAAAAGCTAGTGAAAGTATTAATACAAAGTGGTTTTGAATACGCAATTGTCTGGAATAGCTTAAAAACCACACAGAAAAGCACAAAGAGTAGTCCTGAGTAGTCGTTAATGTTTTACTATGTGTTTTGTGTAGTTGGACATCGAAATGCGAAGTCCGAGCTTTGAACTTAGCTGGTTTTAATTTGAGAGGGCCACTTAAAAAATCGCGCCTGTAGTGTGTAGGCCTAGTCTTATTTCATGCCAAGTAAATATTTTTACTATTTTTACTTTCTCGCTATCTTACAGCTAGAGAAAGTATTGTGATCGTCAAAAAAATCGAACTCAAGATTAAGATTATAAATAAACTGGCTATTTTCATTTTAACATGAAAATGAATTTTAGGATACTTTACAGAAGCAGAAATTTCCGTATCTCCGCAACTATTAGAGATACTAAAAAACTTATCATTGAAAAATTGTAGTACTATTAAAAATAAAAATAAACTTTTACATGAAATATATTTAATATATCTTGTTACCACAACCGCGAAAACTAAAACATGATAGATTTATTAACATATTTTGTTATTTCAATGGGTTACGAAAAAGTCAATTATACAGTAATACTTAGGGAAGTATTATTATAATAAAAATTATTATTATTTTAGCACCGCGTCTTACTACCCATTCGGGTTATACGCTTAAGTACTAATTACGCTAATGGATTATGAATTGGGAAGGTTGAATTAAAGGAAGTGAACCCGCATTTGCGTGGAGGGAGAGCGGAAAACCATTTAGGAACCCCCCCTCAGTTCACCCAACCGAGATTCGAACCTCGATCTCCCTGTCCTCAGCAGTCGAGCTCAGCGCGTTAGCCAACTACGCCACCGAGGCGGGTTATTATTAGAAGGGATTAACACTTGTGATAAGTAACATAGTATCACTAAGAAAATAATTATTCTTCACACATAGGTTAATATTAGTTATTATTATTATTATTATTATTATTATTATTATTATTAGCACCGCGTCTTACTACCCGTTCGGGTTATACGCACTTACGCTAATGTGTAATGGTAGGGTGATTGTGAGATGAAATGAAGGACCTACAGTTTAACGTGGAATCCGAACCACGGTGGCGGCCTGGCATTCCACACATTCACAAGATGTCTTGTCAGAGGTGTAGGAAGGGTTTGGAAATCAGATAAATCTGTGCCGGGACCGAGGATTGAACGCCGGCCGCCAGCATAGAAGTCTGACACCTTACCCTAGACCACCAGGACTAATATTAGTTACTTTCAACTATGTTTGAAATACAAATCTTCTGCTAGCGTTCAGTTATCGCCACTCCAGTGACGAGTCAACTGTATTTTGAAAATTTTATGTAGACTTCTAAGTTTCTTCTGTGCCATTTTCTTGGAAAAGCAAACTTTATTGTATATTATTAAAGTAATTACATGAATTTTTGTTTGTTTGTAGATTTTCAGCCCGCCACACCCGACTATGTTATACGCATTTTATTATGTTAATGAGGTGGAACAAGGAAAGGTAAAATGTATAATAATTGTATCCGCATTTGCGTGGAGGGAGTGTGTGAAACAAATCAGGGAAAAAAACCTACCAGTACATCCAGTTGGGATTCTAACTATGACCTCCCTGTTACTGAGAAACCAGATTATATATTTAATAATCTACTACAAGCCATATATTGACTTTCCCATTCACTATTTTTTATTATACTTATACTTAGCACCGTGTCTTACTACCCGTTCGGGCTATGAGCTTGCGTACTAATTACGCTAATGGATTAGGAATTGGGAAGGATGAATATAGAGGAAGTGAACCCACATATGCGTGAAGGAAGAGTGGAAAACCATTTCGAAAAAATTGCCCCCAGTTCACCCGAGTGAGATTCGAACCTCGATATACCTGTCCTCGGCAGTCAAACTCAACACGAAACTAGCGGGTTAGCTAACTACGTCACCGAGGCGGGTCTCACTTTTTTTTAGCAATTAGATAAAAAATACAAATAATAATTGTCACTCAGTTTTAAAATCACTCACGTATTTTATAAAAATATAGACGAACGTTCTGAAGTAAAATTACAACCACCACAACAAGAGAGGCTAACGATCACTTTAGTGGTTCTAAACGTTACGATACCTATTACCTGCCTCAATAATACGTTAGGCTTGGGACAAAGTTGACGTAGGCAAGAGACTACCTACCCTCTTGCTCTGTGGTATAGGGCCCGAAACGTTACTAGCCTGCACGACCGTAAAACAAGTAAAAGAAACAAAACAAAGAGTAAATCACGAAATAACAAAAAACCTAAATAAATGGAGAATGAACGAAAGGTTTACCCCACCAAGTTAGTTCAAAACCACTCAAAAAAACAATTTGAATCGAACGTGCGTGGCATTCGAAAAAGAAGAGACAGAGGTGAGATAAGAGAGAGAGAGAGAGAAAATGGGGGAAAAAACATTATAAGGAAAGATATCGAAAAAATGAAAAAGTGTTACGAATGAAATGGAAGAAATAATAATGTTGGTCACAAACTTTTTTTTTATTATTTAACAATCTCGTGCACAACACAGTTGAGTAAAAGATAGAAAAAGAGGCGATCTAAAAAGTTTGCGGGAAAAAAAAAGGAGAATAGAGGACTAGGGGAGAGTGGAGAAAAGTACGTAAATAAAAACATAGGAAGAGGGGGTGAAGTTTTGAGGGATATATCACTCGCAAGTTGTTAAAGTAGGCCACTTGGGCAGCGCTCTCAAGGTAGAGTCGAGGACGATGGTAACCATGGCAACCTGTCTCGATTAACAGCTGGAGTTGTCACTCTAGTAAAGGAGAGGGGTCACAGAGAGGGAAACACTCACTAATTACCTGCCACGAATACATTAGCATTAACGAGCTACAACCCTTGGCACGGCAACGTCGTATTTTCAAGACTACTTTCAGGGTTTGAATCCCAGTCGTAGTATGTGTACATCAGTAAGAATCGTAGCTTAAACAAATCTACGGCTCTACTTGGATACTGAGGGAATCCATGTGTACTTTCTAAACACAGCCTGCTACTTACAAACGTAACCCAGAGACAAGTGACGTGGTTCGATTGGCCTCCCCTTCCCCTTTGAGCAGCTCACTAAGTCTACCCAATATACATTCGGCCGGGATTTGAGCCCCGGTCACCGCAAAACTTACTAATTCAATGTAATGACCTATAGTCCTATAATGACAACATTTAATTTCATAAATTAAAACCCACTTTGGTGGCCGCATGGTCCAAGGAACTACTCTCGCAGTAAACAAGATCGCCGATTACAAGGAGATAAAGGTTCAAATCTCAGTCGGATGTACTGAGGGCGGTTCTTTCAAAATGGTTCTCCCACTTCCTTCGCGCAAATGTGGATATACATCGTAAAAATATAACCTTCCTCCTCCCTAAAACTCTTAGCGTAGTTAATACATAAGCGTATAACCCGAACGGATAGTAAGACGCGGTGCTAAAAATATAATCTTGTGTTAGTCCTAAGCTGGCATTGCTTAAAAAAATCTGCATGATTTACAACCCCCCCCCCCCCCTATACTCCGTGGTCTTCGGTGGTCCCTCAGCACGCATAGCTTTCATTTGGTGTTCATCCATCACCACAACTTTGAAAAACACTGTAGTCGAGGCTATAAAGAGCATCAGTGAAGGTGTAGACTAGAACTCGTGTCTGCAGCGTACGAGATAAAACCCTGGTATTCAGAACAGTGTCCAGACAAGCTGTCGGCCATGTTTTACCGCGTCACGTGCCAGAACCTCTCGTACGAGCTGTTTACACCGATTTCTGCACCACCCGTATCTCTCTCACTCTCAGCGCTGTCAGAACGGTTTTGAGAAAAGCCAGAGAGAGGTTCTGTTACCCAAAGTACTACGAGCTATTACTGGCAGGCGCGAAGCTACCATCTTGTTTTGTTTTTTTAATTCGATCCTATACTAATCACAAAAGCTGACTGTGGTGGGCCACTTCAGTCTATATAGCTGCGATTAAAGAAAAATCATAATATTGAGCAGAGTTTTTCAAAAAGTTATTTAAGTATTCAATTAGATTAATCTATAATTTTACAATACATTTTGAGGAAGGGAAACATATTTTAGGCTGTATGCACTAATTACGCTAATGGGCTAAGGAGGATGAAGGTCAAATTTTATAGGAATAGACCCGCATCTACGTTAGTGGAGAGTGAAAAATAATTTTGTATTAAATGCTCTCAGAACACCCGACCAAGATTCGAACCCCGATATCCCCGTGATTGGTAGTCCAGTTGGTTGTGGGAGGGATAGGAACATATTAATCATTCATAAGAGTTATGCTAAAATTTGATTTTTTAATCTAATTGTAAACTTTTAAATTACAGCTAAGTCCACGAGAAACTGTCGCTGACCTACTGCATCGCCGCTACGATACCGTTATGTTAAAATAATTTACAAATATTACTCTTTTTTGTCCTTGAAATTTCAATCTGTAAAGGGTATGTCAGTTAAAATTTGTACACACACATTGGCAGAAAAGTTAAAAATAATAATCGAAAAGCAGCGTTTTATTTTAAATGCAAATTATAGCTGTGGCTATTGCAAACCGAGCCACCGTGATATCAGAGGAAAGAAAGGGAGGGGCTGAGGGAAAAATGAATGGAAGGGGAGGGAGGGGAATGTATCATCTCAAGATTTACTGTTATTGCTGGTGATAACGGGCATGATGGTTTGGTTCTAAAAATAAATCAAGGCTTATTTTGGGTTGAAAATTTAACAAAGCCACTAATTTTGTTTTATTTTCAAAACCCCTTATTTCCAAACCAAATTAAAGAGAAAAATTAAATACTTAAGAGTTCTCTTAACAGCCGTCATTTTAAGAAGGGGCTTACATAAGATGTTTGAAAGAAATATATTTAGTTATATTGTAAATCCTAATTATGTAATGAAAATTGAAGCTCTAAGAAATGAAAAGTTTAAATTATATGTATAATCGAAAAATATGATATTACTACGACGTCGACAAATTAAATGTATAATTTTTTCTTTGTAGTGAAATTTGGCGAGTGAGTTAATTTGTGTACATGCGTATCAAGTGCGTGTGCACAGGTAATATTTCCACCCGTATTTTTCATCCCTATTCTCAACACTAAGTGGCCCGCCCCAACAAAGATATGGTCTGGAAAACGTGCCAGGGGCCAATTAATTTCACAGCTGTTTGTTTCTGTTTTGTGCGTCTCATTATATGGCCGGGATATCAACATAGGGCCTAACTACACATATAAGGAGTGAATAAAGGAGGTAGAGTATAGTGATGAAAGTGTATACGAATTTACGTGGCGACAAAGTGGGAAACCTTTTAGAAAAAATCACCTAAGCACACCATGTCCAGATTCTAATCTCGACCACTACGTCACCGGCCAAACCAGACAAGACGAGACTAGCGCTTTTACTCACTTCAGTGGCCTGAAACGTTTAAGGAGTCAATCTCGTGCTATACTGTCCTACTTAAGACGAGGAGTTCGGGGTTTAAATATGGGTCCGGTATAATGAGGGTAGGGTACAGTAGCCCCATGACTTCTTTGGTGCTGACAGGCAGCTGACGGCATAGAAAAGCTACCAGACCAAATTATTTATCCCTACACTGAACCATATAATCTGCAAAAACATGTGTTTACCAGATGTCACTTCTGACAGTCAAAATTTAGGTATATACCTAATTGTTGACAGTCAGAAGTCAGCTGTGAGCTGTCAGTCAGCACCAAAAAATCCATGGGACTACTGTATATTACCTATAAAAGGCTTCCTGCCTCATCTATTAGAGTAATTATCATATATGTGTATAACCTGGACATGTATTAATTAAGACGCTGTGATTAAAAAAAATAACGTTTTTAACCATGTGCTTATCAGTATGGGTGAAGCACTCCAAGTGAGCGAGCAGTCAGCGTCTGTGGCGACTACTATAGTATGAAGAGCACGCAGTTTACTTTTCTAACCATGGTAACTAGGTCACGTTTTAAACAAAGTTGAGTGGTTTTTTTAAAATTTACAATCACGCGTGTAATAAGACATGCTACACATACTTCGCAAAGAGAGAGAAAAAAGTATTTTAACAAAAAAAATAGTGAATTTAAAGATTAGAAAGTTTAGTACATGTTTATCTTTAACATTTTGTTAACCGCATCTATGGACACGTGGGCTAAGGTGTCAAAATCATCTGGTCTGGTTTGATTGTGGCAGGATGGAGTCTAATGAAGTTTTTTTTACTATTGTTTCCCATTCTCTCTCCACGAAAATACAGATATATTTCATATTATACCTTATTCGTATCCTCCTTACTCGTGTGCGAAAACCTGGATGGTTAGTAAGAATAGTTGGAGAAAAAAAACCCAAAAAACTCCTATGTCAATGTATTCGAAGCCAGATTTTATATATTAATATATAACCCGCCTCGGGGGCATAGTTAGCTAACGCGCTATTCGTGTTGAGCTCGACTGCCGAGGATGGAGAAATCGAGGTTCGAATCTCAGTCAAGTGAACTGGGAGTGTTTTTTTCTAAATGGTTGTTCACTCTCCCTCCACGCAAATGAAGGTTCACTTCATCTAAATAAAACCTCCCCAATTTCTAATCCATTAGCGTAATAACTACTTAAGCTTATAACCCGGAAGGGTAGTAAGGGTTCGGCCAGACTGCCAAGCGTGCGAGCGAGCGCGTAATTAGCGGACCCTAGTTAGATTATTATTAGCACCGCGTCTTACTACCCGTTCGGGTTATACGCACTTACGCTAATGTGTAATGGTAGGGTTATTGTGAGATGAAATGAAGGACCTACAGTTTAACGTGGAATCCGAACCACGGTGGTGTCCTGGCATTCCCTACATTCACAAGATGTCTTGTCAGAGGTGAAGGAAGGGTTTGGAAATAAGATAAATCTGTGCCGGGACCGAGGATTGAACCCCGGCTGCCAGCACAGATGTCTGACACCTTACCCCTAGACCACTAGGTCACCGCCCCCCCTCCCCCCTAGTTAGAGAAGATGTCTCTGTCAAACACACTTAGTACATCTCTGATCCTCGAAAATTCTTACAGAAAATATTGTGTATTTATAAAAAAGAAAAAAGTAGAAGTGCATCCAATTAATAAATTGAGAAATGCGTATGGTACTGTACTGAAGTGTTTTAAAATCAGATTTGCCGCACCAGTGGCAGAATGGTGCGTTGCACTCGATAACTTTTGACTAGGAGGCAAAGGTTCGAATCTTGGCTCAGTGAACTGAAGGTGATTTTTAAAACTTATTTATTGTTGTGGTTTTTTCATACTCTCTCCAAACTAATGGTGATTCTTATTTGTAAAGGCCTACTTTGATTATAATATTGAAGTATTTTAACATATCGGGTTTACATATATACATTATATTATTTATGGTCTTACCAATTAAATTAGGCCATTATTATTATTATTATTATTATTATTAGCACCGCATCTTACTTCCCGTTCGGGTTATATGCACTTACGCTAATGTGTAATGGTAGGGTGATTGTGAGATGAAATGAAGGACCTACAGTTTAACGTGGAATCCGAACCACGGTGGAGGCCTGGCTTTCCCCACATTCACAAGATGTCTTGCCAGAGGTGAAGGAAGGGTTTGGTAATCAGATAAATCTGTGCCGGGACCGAGGATTGAACCCCGGCCGCCAGCACAGAAGTCTTTTCAATTGTAGAAAATGGGTGTTGTCCTCTTTCTATTAAACATCATGTTTATTTTTCAACGGTGGTAAAGTTAAATTTTCATATGAAGGTTTTTTTTTTTTTAGAAAATATTATCAACCTATTTGGTTTCTGTTAAGGTTAAAAGTTTCCAATAACACTCTGTGATAAAGTTGGTTCGAAATCGTAAATTCGCACCAACAAAACTGCGCTGAAAATGCCGCTTTTGACCATTTTCGAATGTCTTCACAGCTAAGCATTGAGCACAAATCGGTATTCTGTCTTAATATGGACATACTGTAATTATTAACAAGAAACTGTCCCTTTGTCTCCCAGCGTCACCACGGAATATTTCTAGTAATCATTCAAATACGAATGCACTGCACACATTTCTAGCCTATCGTAGGTAACATTTCACTAAATTATTATTTTTATTCATAGATATTGAGATTATCTATTCCAGGTGACAGGAGCAGATCACATGACTTGTAAGAATACATGAAAATAGATCTGGTAACTTTTTTTTTAGTTGTAAGATAAGTCCCTTTCTATAAAAATGGTACTGTATCAATGAGTCAAATCTGGGACCAACGAAACCTACAAGCGTCGAGAACCGGACCGATCACTCCGATCCAGCGGCGGAAGTGTCAACAGTGGGGAGGATGTGTAGTGGGTTTGGTTGGGTATAGGCTGTGTGTGGTGTGTGTGTGTGTGTGTGTGTGTGTGTGTGTGAGGGGGGGGGGGGGAGGGACCGGACAAGAGAACATTACTCGCAAATAATTCCGCGGGCCCACGGAACGGCACAAAGCGAAACCGCGACTGAAACGAAACACCACAATTCGGGCTGAATATAGCAATAGCGCTTCTCGGCCCGCGGATTTACGCAAACTACGTACCTACCGATAATTTTTTGATAGCTCAAAGATAATAAATTATTATTTATAGTCTGGGTGTAAAGCTAAAGAGGAGTTAGGGACTTGCCTAATTTTTCCAGGTAAAAACACAATTGTTAATAGGAAGTGTACCAGCATTTTCGTGGAGGGAGAGTGGAAAACCATTTAGGAAACCCCCATGTACACCCGACCGAGACTTGAACCTCGATCTCCCTGTCATTGGCAAACCCTTCATTTAGCATGAAAGGTAGAGGTCTTACCTTCACTGATTACACTATAGACCATATTTTATAGCTACTCCATAGTGGAAACCAAGCAGGGTAAACCTCGACTGCTTTGGGGGAAAGTGTGTTGCCGTGTGAATTCAAAGGTTTTGAATAGTTTTTTTTCTTCTTAGATAATTTAAAACCTGAAATAAGAGACTGCACTAAATATGGACGATACCCGTAAAGAATTTTCTGTGACAAGCTTAAAATTAGTTAAGTCACTTTAGAGAGCTATGGGAAAGAACGGTTTAGAAAGTTTCTTGATTCAATCTGTTAACGTCCTTCAACCATTTCCCCTTGGGTGAACTTTTGATGCTATTTGTGATGGCATTTTTGTTTAGCGATAATCTTTTAACCGGTAAATTCTAATGCAGTGGTGACTATCAACGACTTGCTTTCCTAAATAGATTGGATGAGGACTTTTTTTAAAAATAAACTATACCAATGTTCACCAGTTGAAGAAGAAAAATAATGATACAGAGGGAAACCAACATCCCCAGTGCAATCGACTGAAATCAAACCTCATCTGAGGCGTGCTTACCTTCTCTCCCCCTACCCCCCTCATCATGCCGATGCTTTGTAAATTTCAACGTTTTCTAGTGCCCTACATTGGACACAAATGACAGAGAGTTTGCCGAAACTCCAGTCATTAAAAAGTGAACCAGCTTCAGTGATCAGTTCCAATGGTGCTTTCCATCGATTAAAGAGAAAGGGGAGGGAACATAAATTTCCCAAAATGTTTTGACATGAATCATTATGCTGTTCGTTATTTATTGGTCCATATTAAGATGACTTAGGAGAGAATTTTATAACTGTTTTAGCCTTTCGAGAGACCAATGATACACAAAGAGGCATAAAAACATTTACAGCAGTAAGATTTTGTTAGGAATACGTTTTTATAAAATAGAAACATATCATTTTGCGAACAAAAAATTATAACATTTTACTATACTATTATTGTAATTTATAGGAATTGATAGCATCATATCTATATAACACCGCAGATTACATTAATTGACGTATGAACAAGTGAAAGTAGATATAGTAACTTTTCTAGGCTCTCGCAACTGCCAATTACAGGGAGATCAGGGTTTGATTCCTGGTATGGTGTGCTGAGGTTTGTTTTTCTCCCAAATAGTTTACCACTCTCCCTCCAGGCAAATAAAGGAACACTTTTTCTAAATTCAACCTACCTAATCCAAAACTCATTAGCGTAATAGTACATATGCGTAAACCTGAACAAGTAGTAGGACGCGGTGCTAAAATAACTTTTATAGGTGTCAGATAAGGTTCTTCACATGAAAATTGGGCTGAAGGGTTTATATGAAATTTTAATACTGTTTAAGCTTTTATTTTTTCTTTATTAGTTCAGTGAAGTTTAAAAAAATAGCTTCTTAAAAAAGAGGAGATAAAAGGTAAAGTACAAATAACTGTGCCGACATTTTGTTCTATGAGTAAAAAAGTTTTCACTTTTCTCATATCAAGAGAAAGTATTGAAATTACGAAGAAAAAAATCGAACTTGAGATTATGACGAATCTTTTACGTTTTGTATGAGAAAAAAAGTAGATTTTTCAATTCTGTTTGTCCCCATATCTGTTTGTCTGTCTGTCTGTCCCTGTTCACAGATCGTAAACGGTTATATGAATTTTATTCAAATTTATAACTATATTTTGCAGGACTATACTCTGGCATTAGTTTTTTTTTTAATTTTGGCCATAGCCCTCAAATTAAGGGTAGTTTATTGATGAGTGATTTTTTTATGAATTCCAAATATTTCAAAAATTGCTTGAACGAGTTTGTTTAAAATGCATATATAGGATTTGTTTTTCAAGTCAAATAGTAATGTATAATTAATTTTTCAGCAAAAAATCGTTGAGGGCAAGTTTAGTGCTGGGAAATTCAAAATATTTCAAAAATAGATTTAACGATTTTATTCAAAAAGTATAACTAGAGATTGTGTGGCATGACAAATAACTTTATGTAGTTTTTTTGGGTTAGAAATTCATTTATGGGTAGTTTAGTGATCACCAATTTTATTTTTTAAATTGACCTTGTAGAGTGAATTCAAAATGTGAATCTGGGATTAGTATTAATGATAAATAAGAATACGTATGTATTTTTTAGAAATAACAAATAATTTTAGGGTAGTTTACATATAGTAAATTTATGAAAATTTAAAATTTGTTAAATATATTTCAACAGTTTGTTTTATAATGTATGCATAAAGAATAATTATTGTGCTTAATAAGATGATGTGTTTGTTTTTAGGAGGAAAATATAATTAAGGGTAATTTACTCAAAATCTATTTTTGAAAACTATCTTTGAAACCACAAAAGACATTATGAGAAAGTTTGTGCGATTGTGTCGTTCCATTTATTTCTTACTATGTCTGAACTAGTATAATTAGCACCGCGTCTTACTACCCGTTCGGGGGTTATACGCACTTACGCTAATGTGTAATGTAGGGTGATTGTGAGATGAAATGAAGGACCTACAGTTTAACGTGCAATCCGAACCACGGTGGCGACCAGGCATTCCACACATTCACAAGATGTCTTGTCAGAGGTGTAGGAAGGGTTTGGAAATCAGATAAATCTGTGCCAGGACCGAGGATTGAACCCCGGCCGCCAGCATAGAAGTCTGACACCTTACCCCTAGACCACCAGGTCACCCACGTCTGAACTAGCGTCCTAGGGTAAGCGCACAGTACAAGCCGGTAGTCAGATTCCGAGAACCAGCGCCTGTCGGAGTCAATCCGGCGCGAGAAATGTTCCTTTGTTCGTAGCACGAGTCCTCATAGTGGAGACAGGCAACTGCGCAGGTAAGCAGGTTGTCTGAGTCAGACGGTTTACCGGAATGAATTGTTCATTCCTATTTCAGATATCGGCTTGGCAAACACGTGGTCAACTTGTGGTTCGTTTAAGTTTTCTCTTTCAATTTTCTTTTATTGTTTTTCGTTAACAATTTTGACTATGGATACAGAAACTCTTATATATAAAGTGTTTCTTAAACGAGAAATATGGGACAAACGTTTAAAATTGCACTCAAACCGGGTTGTTGTGGATGGATGCTGGCAAGAAATTTCAAAAGATATAGGTGTTCCAGGCAAGTAGAAACAACTATTTGATATTCATACCTAACCATTTTACAATGAAAAATAGCATTTAACAAAAGAACAATAATAATTGTAATAAATCCTTTTTTTATTGTTTAAAATATTTTAATTAGTTCAATACAGGAGGAATTACTTTTCTGTAATTTTCTCCATCTTTTTATTGGTAAATCTGTTTTTAATGATAAACTTTATTATATTTATAATATATTTTATTTAAATTATAGTTTATTTTTAAAGAGCAGTACTTTATTTCTGCTTTCTTCGACCTAGGCCATGTCATAAAATTGAAATCTAAGGTCACTTCTTCAGTTCTCTTTTTAATTTTATCAATGCAATTTTGATTTTATTTACTAAGATTTTGTATGTTGGAAACCAGTACTTTTGTTATACTTATATATTTTTTTATGATCATTATGATTTGATTATTTTTTTACATATTTACATCTCTCCATCTGTAATATTGTATAAAGGACTTTAAAAAATTATATAAGTAATACTAGTATTATTTATTAGTACTGAACATTCAAAACTATTATTTCCTTTCTATTATTACTAATATTTATAAATACAGCAGTAATAAATACAGCAGTAATAAATAGTCAAATCTAAAAGCCATACAATTACACACAAAGTAGTTTTAACAAAAAACAATAGTAAGTGAATAAAAATAGATCACAACAGAAATAAGAGTTCTGCTTTTCAATCATAGGTCAAGGGATATTTCTCCATGTAGAGAGAAAAAATATCTCTCACTTCTTTGGCCTGGGTGGGATGTCTTCCTGGAATTTGCCAAGTTACAGATTCGCCGTGAACAGTAACATCAGTTAAATGCCTTTCAAAGCCCTCATTTTCTATTATAGTGTTATGCAAAACACAAACACATTTCACAATCTTATCAGCTAGTTCAACCTTTGTCTCAATGGCTTTCGAGAGAATACGCCATTTAGAATATAAAATTCCAAAAGCACATTCCACGGTTTTTCTTGCTCTAGAAAAGCGCTTGTTAAAATTGCGCCCCTGATTGTTAAACCTTCACTTTTGTACGGTTTCATCAGGTAAGGAAGCAAAGGGTATGCCTCATCTGCTAAAATAACGTATGGAGATTTCACATTGCTTCGAGGTAGGAAGTCAGGTTGGGGGAAAATTAGTTTATTTCCATTAATGAATTTAAACAAGTCTGAAGCTAAAAACGTGCCCCATCACTTTGCTTTCCATAGCCCCAATGTCTACAGTAACGAACTTATAGTTCGCATCCACCAGCCCTTGAAGAACGACTGAAAAAAACTTTTTATAATTCAAAAACATTGAGCCAGAATCACTTGGACAAATTATACGAATGTGTTTGCCGTCTAAACAGCCAACAACGTGAGGAAAGTTCCAAAATGTTTCAAAGTCTGCTGCGTTGTTTTTCAGCGATTCTATAGTAGGCGGAGGCATGTGCAAGGGATGTAGCTCTTCCTAAATAATATTAACTGTATGTTTGACAATCTTTCCGACAGTGTTATCTCCCATACGAAAGCTGAATGACAAAGCCCGGAATGACATCCCAGTAGAGAGGTACCTGGAACAAAAGAATACAAGATTTTAAAAACAACAAATTAATGTCTTAAATTAATATATATAAGGTATGTAAATTTCTTTTTGAGGATATACATTTTTTGAGGATATAGATACATTCCTTTATATTTATAAAGGAATGTATATATATCCTCAAAAAATCTATTTCCTCCATAAAAGAAATTCACATTCCTTGTGTGTGTGTGTGTGTGTGTATGTGTGTGTGTGTATATATATATATATATATATATATATATATATATATATAAATATATCTAAAAGGAATGCTTAAGATTTAGATAGTATTCTAACATTTGGGTTAAGATAGATAATAAGATGAGGGATTTCTCTTTCGATTTCAGAAACTGTGCTCCGCAAGAAGTGGAAATACTTGAGGGACCAATTCTCTGTAGAAATGGGAAAAATTAAACAAACACGCTCAGGTGATCCTGGAGACGAGGTGTGTGAGCCAAAGTGGCCTCATTACAAGTCCCTCTTATTTTTGAGGGATGTTGTAAAGCCACGAGAATCAACCGGTAATTTAAACCCCACCAAGACAAAATCTCCACCCCTTGAAATACAGCAAGGAAGTTCTCTCCTCACTGAAAGTATTGATGAGGAAATCAAGGAGAGTCTGATACAAGAAGAGCCCGTAGAAACATCACAAGGTGCAAATGAAAATTCTGAAGAGGGTGTGAATGAAATAATTTTAAGAGAAAAGAAACGGCGGAACATAGGGCATTCCAAGTATAAAGATACCATTATGATATGGAAGAAAGGAAAATTAAGTTTTTGGAAGCCACTTTGAGGAATAGGCAGCCAGAAAACGATGATATGTTTTTTTTAGGAGCCTGCTACCGTACGTTAGCAAAATACCGGAGAGCAGGAAACTGCGATTCCGGAGCAGGATTCAGGAGGTCGTAGAAGAATTTGCATACCATGCAGACCCTTCATTAAACCAGCCCACACTGTCATCGACATTGCTCCTTCAACGTACTCATACACTGTCATCGCCCTCAATCTCTCAACATACGCCGTCATCACCATCCCTGTCTCAAAACACGCAGCCCTCACCATCACTCTTACCTCAACCTTGCTACACCAACCAAAACTCGCTATTATCACCATCCTTCTCCCAAATGACCCACCCATCACCATCACTCTCCCCTCAATCTGGCTACACATTTTCTTCACCTACCAATCCAACACCTGGCCAAACTGTCACGTCTCCACGAGTTTTTTTATGATTATATTCCTCCAAATAATTATCCCAACACCTAATAATGTTTCCGCAATACCAATAAAAAGAAAAAAATTGTTGTGTTATTTGTATCAAAAAATGTATTTCTAGTTTTTCTGTAATTTTATATCAAGCTAATAAAAATAATATTTTTATTTCTGTTATTTAATCAATAATAATTATACCTTAGAGTTTAACTGTAATGATTTTAGATTTAATAACATTTTTTCAACAAAATTTGTCTATGATATGGTGAATTTTACATTAATTTTGAATTAAAAAAAGAAAATAATTACTTTTACTAGGCATGTAACCTTTTATATAAATTAGCTAATTTATTTATACAATCAAATTAAATACAATTATAGAATTTACAATGTATATTACTTGACTATGAATGGGTTAGTTCCAAATAAGTGTTATTTTGAATTAAAGTTGACAACATTGTTATTTTAAAAGCAATAAAATAAGCTTTAAACAAAAATAATCTTACCTTAAAGTCACTACAAGCCGTTCTTCTGGAAGAATCTTTTGCTTATGAAAGTTACACCAGTTTAAAATCAATCTATGTTTGATTTTCTCCAAAATATAGTAGAATGTTTCAATCTTCATCCTGAAATATTCATAAAACCTTTCGCCATCTACTTTTAATTGAGGGAAAAGATGATGATATTCACCATATGATTCTCTTAATTGGTTAATTTCATGAGTCCCGCGTTTCTTTGGCTTTAATTTTAAGCTAATATTTTCTGTAGCAATTAGTAAGCCCATAGCTTCTTCACAAGACAGCTCCATGACTATGAGAGCGGGTGGAGTTTCGGAAGCGGTTTTCCGTCTCTACTACGAGACCCCCAGTCCTCAGACTGTCGGCGCCGATTGTTATCGGAAATCGGAATCTGACTGCCGGCTTGCACTGTGCGCTTACCCCTATGTCACAAAGCGTTCTACGGGAGAGTATTTACACACCCTTACGTGGCGCAACGTTGTCACACTTCAACTGTAAATCGCCCTGAGTGACCGGAAATGACTTATGTTACCAGACGCCTTCTTTTATTTTACACGTTTGTAAAAATAAAAAACACATTATGAAAATAAGGGAGGCGATAAAATTACAAGTGTGCGCAATTTAACTAAGAAAATGGTCGCATCCTTCTTCCACAACGCGTCGACATTGGGGTGCGAGGATAGTGTGTTTGTGCATGCTAAGAAAAAAAAAGAAATAAACCGGCAACTAATTGACGCGTAGCCTAATGTTGGTGAAAGAAATCGTCTTAATTAATTAGGCTTTATGAACCAGTACTAGGTCAATATTTATTATTATTATTAGCACCGCGTCTACTACCCATTCGGGTTATACGCACTTACACTAATGTGTAATGATAGGGTGACTGTGAGATGAAATGGAGGACCTACAGTTTAACGTGGAATCCGAACCACGGTGGAGGCCTGGCATTCCCCACATTCTAGGTCAATATTTAAACTCGAAACTAAAAAGATAAATTTTTAAAAACAAAATTCATATTAGCAGAAAATTATGTGATTTTTTTTTTCCGCCGCAGCTTAGTACTCGTTCGGGTCATACGCATACATTAATTGCGGTAGCGGGAAAAGGATGAGTAAGGATAGCCTTTTAGAGGAAATGTATCAGCTAAGTGATGAACAACGTGCCTAGGTTTACCTGAAGTCCAGTGAAGCTCACCTGAGTGATATTATCCCCAAAAAGTGAACAAGTGTAGTATGTAGTTTGCTTTTATTTATCTAGTGGAATATTTACCTTCCGATTAAAGCATTAATTTTCAAGTTACTAATCGTCAAATTGTTTCAGCCCCATTGTACTTCAATGATTAAAACATTTTCATGTAACAATACAAATATTCTGAGAGGTCTCTAGCAATGTTTTTTTAAACTGTTAATTTCATAAAGTATGGTATTTTTTCCACAAAAGTTAAAATAATTAAAATAATTCAAACGTGGTAAGCACAGCCAGGCCAGTATTTTAGAATAAACCTATACATTTTTTATGAGTGCTTCTTTAGATAATGTTTAGTTTAATTTTGTCTACATTTAGTAGACTAATCTTAACAGTTTTTAAATATAGGTTAAGAGTATTGGTGGCATTTAATTAAAAATATTTCAAATGAAGAGAAAAATGTTATCAAATTCCAGAATTCCCATGGCGAATATTCAATGGCTGTAGATATCACTTTGTGTTCTCTTCTACGCCCCTTAACAGCTGTTTATGATGCTGAATGAATGGTGTTACCCATAAAATGAGCTTTAAGAAAACATAAATATTATTAATTTAACACTCTAGTAGGCATAGGATTATGAGCTTCGGGCGCGGGAGGAACATATGGGTAAGATGGTAAGATTAACTTTGTGTTATGATGTTTGATTAACCTAGTATTCAAATTTCAAATGGCCAGCCAACAGACCTACATACCAGGCTCGCGAGGTGTAATATTCTGGCTGGATCGCCCCCCGCCCCAGACGAGTCTTGTATAACTTGACACGAAATTACAAGTGGGGTAATTTGTTGGTCGTCTAGTCACGAGTTCCAGTCGACAAGAGTCGAGCGTGACGATCCGTGTGGGCTCCTGGACACGCACTGGAGGACCTCCTACCCCCCCTCCCCCCCTCTAACCTCGCACCCTTCCTCAAACCCTTCCTCTTTCCGACTATTAGACAGTACCACATTCTTCTACTTATTACACCGACACACTCGTTCACTTATACACACACATAAATCTTAGTTGTTCTGCTAGTTTAAAATAATAATAATTATAAGTAATTTAAAAAAAATCTCAAGACCATTTTTTCATAAAGAAAATGTAATGGCAGAGAAACATGCGTATCTTTAGGCTAAAAAACCTTTTCTAGGAATCAAAATGAGTTGAGGTTAAGGACGTTGCATTGATCCAAGAAAGGATGACTAGGGGGAAAAAATATATTACTTAGAAAGAGAAACTTCTTTACTTGAGCAAAAGTGTTGGAAATACAATGTTTATACCATGTTTTTTTAATTCTATACATAGACTAATACAGACAGTTTTAAAATACCTCTTTCGATAGGCTACCATGTACTGCATTTAGTTTTTTTTATCCTATTGTAGTATCACCCCCCCCCCCCCCATGGTCACATGATCCAAGTAGTAGGGCTCGCCATAAACTGCATTGTCAATGACAAGGTTCAAATCCCTATCGAATACTTTGAGAAGGGGTGTTCCATATTTGATTTTTCTATCCCCTTTCCATGCTATTAGGAGTATAACTCTTTTATGCATAGGTGGACACGTGGAAAATTTGACAAGGTCGTCTAATCTGGTTTGTCAGTGAGCGGTGGTGAGGCCGGGATAGATTCAAAGCCGAGTGATATTAACGGCGATTTTTTTTTTCTTCTATATATCTTACAACTCTCCCTCAAAGAAAATTCAGATATATCTTCTCTTAATTCTCTCTTTATAATGCCTAATCCAATAGTGTAGCTAAATGTGGATATCTGAGAAGGGTAGTCATAAAGAGGGGGCGGAAGGCGAGGATGGTCGAAATACACCACTTATTTTCCCGTATGTTAACTTGCCACAACCCAACCTCTAAGCGTACAACGAAAAAAAGCTTCTATTTGTACAGTTAGTTTGTAAGCCTGTGATTCGAAAGTGCACGTTAAAGCGTTAAAAAAAAAAGGGTGTGTGGGATGAGCTACCCCAAAAATATAAGTTTGGATTCACCAGCTTATTGTATGTGTACGTAGACAAACAGGAATGTTAACGAAATGCCTTGAGCAATGTTTTTTTTATAATAATACATGAGGGTGTTTTTTCCAACTGGTACAGAAATAACGCCACGCAACCTCAACCACACACGAAACCCATTTCATAGAGAGGATAACTAGCTAGTCCATGTGAACCGTAAACAAAAAAAATAATAGGTTTTTTAGCAATTATATTGGGGTGATTGTTTGAATATTAAATTTGTAGATATGTTCATAGTGGAAGCTTTCAATTAGCCAAACTCTAGTAGGTCATTGCTTTTTGTGTCAGTCACTGAATTATATAATATACACTGTAACTTCAGATCATTTCATTCCGCATTAAATATTACAACACGGGAAATTAGAATTCTGTAAAATAAAAATTAAGGGAAATGCTTTTTTTCACAACAGGTTTAAAATTTATTTTAAAATTGATGTTGTTACTGTAGTTCTTTCGTGATAAGCTCATACTCTTTCAAACCTATCTAAATGGAACTACAGTAGCTCCGTGGCTTCTTTGGTGCCGACTGACAACTCACAGCCGACAGCTAATAGCTTTGAAAAGTTACCAGGCCAACTTATGTATCCCTACGCCGAACCATATGATCTGCAAAAACATTTGTTTAGCAGCTGTCTCTTCTGACGGTCAAAATTTAGGTATATACTTAAATGTTGACCGTCAGAAGTCAGCTGTGAGCTGTCAGTCAGCACCAAAGAAGTCATGGTGCTACTGTATGTACAAATATGTTACCATACACTTAAACACACCATTTAATGCATAAACGGTGTAGATATATTAAACTAGTAAAAAAAAAGTTCCAACATCACAACTCAGTCGGTAGAGTGCAAAGAGTGCCGGGTTCGATTCCCGACATGATGAAAAAAATTATCATTGGTGAAATGTGCGTTTCCCTTTTCACAATGGTGAATTAACGGCTGGGGGCTGGTTGTTGTGTATATTATATATTTAAGCTATAGTTTGATTTTCATAGGACGCGCGTTATTTGAAGACTGTAAGCTCATGTAGCCAGAATGACAGAAATCAAATTATTACAATATTGTTTTTACATTCCTAGTCCGTTTAATTTATAATGTGAAGAGAAACTATAAGGTAATCCATGAGAAAGTAATATTTGTAGATGCTTTTGATTCATTTCTAGATGAAGTTTTTAATTGATAAATCAAATAAAACATATTTCTATAATGCCAGATTTTAGAGACTTTAAATCAATGTTTGTGGTCGGTAGTATGCTTCCTATAAAAATCAGGGTTTAGTTTATAAGCCGTTTGCTGATATAAACAGTCGGTTAAGAAAGTTCTCATTAAATACCTCATTATTATTATTATTTATTATTATTATTATTAACTATATATAAAATCCCCACGTGCACCGTTAGCCATCCAGATTATCAGCATACTTACACTGATGGGGAAGAGGTCAAGTAAGGTCAAATTTAGCAAAAGTGTACCTACATTCTTCTTGACCGTGAGTGGCGAACACTTGAGAGAAAACTACCTCTGTACATCCATCCAAGATTTGAGACCTTGTCCCCTAGTCTCCGGTAAACCAGACAAGACGAGATAAGCACCTTTAACTTCATGCCTCATGTGCGGGTAAAATGTGTCGTTAAAAGGTTACCTGGCCGAGATCCGAATCTCGACCCGCCTGTTACTGGCAATCTATTGCAAGCTTGATGATTTATAGCGCGTAGCCACAAATATTATTAAATGTTCGACTGACCGCGAATATACCATACATTCAAACCACATTCTCTATTTCATAAAACAAAAGAGATGTACAAAAAACACTATAAATGCACATTTAGCTATTTATTGGCATACCAAGATTATTTTTGTTGTTGGAAAAATATTCAAGTTAATGTTTTCTCAGTAAATGATATCAAATTATTTCCTAAATAATATTGCGACATTAAATAGCAGCTGCTCAGCACAAAAACAGCTTATAATAATATAGCCTTCAATCGATTGAACAACTATTTACCACACCATAACATAGCCGCGCACAGGTAGGCCATTAGTTCGGAGCAATGTTTGCCATACGCACACAACACACATTAATATAACATCAGGGATAAGTGGTAAAGGGTGGACGAGAGAGAGAGAGAGGAAGGTGGAATACAGGAGTGATTTTAGAGAAATCTGAGACTAACACATTCCCTGAACACTTGTAAACAAGTTTAAACATAATGGGGCCACCCAACCAGCCTTAATCATACTTAGTTTGAGTAGCCGTGGATCGACCTTTTCAAAACATTGTGGGCGCTCGAGAACTTCGATATTAGAAACAGCCGGCTCAATATTATAAGTTTGAACCTGTCCTTTCTGTGGAGATGAAATAAAGAGATGATGGCTACCAAATATATCCCCTCATCGAAGCGGGATGTTCAACTTGGAATGGAAGGCACAAACGTTATCAACTTGAAACTAAAGCCACAAACGATATCAGTTTGGAATGTAAGGCACAAAATATATCAAAGTGAAACTAAAGCCACAAACGATATCAGTTTGGAATGTAAGGCACAAAAGATATCAACGTGAAACTAAAGCCACAACCGATGTCAGTTTGGAATGTAACACACAAACGTTATCAACTTGAAACTAGAGCCACAAACGATATCAGTTTGGAATGTAAGGCACAAATATATCAACTTGAAACTAAAGCCACAAACTATGTCAGTTTGGAATGTAAGGCACAAAAGATATCAACTTGAAACTAAAGCCACAAACGATGTAAGTTTGGAATGTAAGGCACAAAAGATATCAACTTGAAATGAAAACCACAAACTACGTTCATTTGGGATGGAAGGCACAAACGAGGTCAGTTCGGAATAGAATGCACAAATGACGTCAACTTAGAACTAGGTCAACTTGAAATGGAAGGGACAATTGAGAATAACTTGGAACGGAAGGCATACAATAGGTAAACTTGGAATGCAAGGCACAAATGAGGTCAACTTGAAACGGAAGGGACAAATAGTGTCAGCTTAGAAGTTGAGAAACAAACTAAGTCAATTTACAACGGAAGGGGAAAGCTAAACTAACCTGTAATAGAAGGTATAAACTAAGTTACTTTGGAACTGAAGACACAAACTAGATCCACTTGGAACGAAAGGCACAAACGAGATAAAAACAACAACAAAAGATGCTAGTGCAATCTATTCTGACATAAAAGACTAGAACTTGAATCCCAGTCAGGTGATCCTAGTTGAGGGTTTGATTAATGGTGGGTTCTAACGTATTTACACTAAAGTCCACTCTCTTGATCCTGAGTCCTTGGTCAAGCTAGTGTGGTACAAGTTGTGGGTAACACGAACGGACGACGAGACGGGCATAGCTGAATAAACAGGTCCTATTATTGTCAAGTTCACTCGATTCGGGATCCTCTTGGCCGAAACCTGAAGGAAGGAGAGCGGTGTCCGGTTCGAGATCCGGTCCAAATTTACTTAGAGAGCAGTTTCCGTTTCCGGGGGATAGAGACATACAAGTCTTCTTCCTGTCTACACAAACTTGGGGTAAGAGTTTGTTCCTAAAGTTGTGTGGCTCGTACAAGGTCGAAAGGAGAAATAAACCATCTTCACCGTCTTCGACTGTCGACTGTACACGTGACGCGCGGGATGTTTGCAGAGGAGATGTGATGTGAAACGACCAAGTTTCACCTTCACTCGGAAGGGGGGAGGTTAGGGGGGACAGAGACTGTCCATAAAGGGTAAGATTAAGGGGGAGTAAATACCAAAAAGTGAGGCGGATCAAATATCTAGATATTTAAAAAATTAAAATATTGACGAAATATATATATATATATATATATATATTAACGCTAATTTTGTAGGAATAAAAATATAGATGAGAAAAAATGCGCCTACATATATATATAGAGGGAGATCGGGAAGCAGTTCATGAAAAATACATTCTCAGTACACCCAACCAAGATTTGAAACTTGAACTCCCTCCCCCTCCCCCAATGGTGATTTAAAAAAAAAGCTTGACATCCAAACCACGTGACCTACGGTACGGGTGTTGATGGTAGTCAATTGTAATACTAGCCTTACTTATTTATTTAAATGTATTTATTTATTCTGGTGAGGTTTAGGGGTAGCACCATATCTTACACTAACTGCCGATGACGCGAAAGTCGAGGTTCGAATCTCAGTTAGCTGTACTAAGAATGTTTTTTCCAATATTGTTTTACCCCTCTATCTCCCCACAAATGTGGGTACACTTAATCTAAATGTAACCTTCTTAATCCCTAAAACCATTAACGTAATTAGTACATAAGAGTATAACCCGAACGGTGCTAAAAGAAAGGGAAAAAACGTTTGGTAAACGGATTTTTTAGTTTTTATTAAAATTCTACCAAATGAGCAAGCTTACCTAGTTTTTATCCAGGACTTAAAAATACTTATTTATGAGTGAGAGAAAGAAAGAAAAAAGTATTGTATCCAAACAAAATCCAGTCTATGATTTTTAAATGTTTTAGATGGTGAAACTCACACATTTGTAGGCATCATATTGTTGAGTTTTGTGGCGCGGAAATATGGAATTTAATTTTTTTTAGAGTGAACCTCAAGAAGTAAAATTAAAGTTTTCCCTTAAAAAAATTATGTATTACAAACGAAAGTTTTATTTTATATTCAAATGAGCTATAAAAGAAAAAAAATAGCTATTAGGAGTATATTGTAAAGTTTATTAAGTTTAAAAAATAAAGGAATTATAAACTTAAAAACTTAAAAAAAACCACTATAGTATTAAGGTCTTAAGAACAGAAAAAAGACGTTCTTCGGTAGCTGCATAGTATAGGGCACTATAGTCGCAATATACTAGACTACCGGTAACAAGAAGGTAGGGGTTCGAATACCAGTCGGGTATATTATTATTATTATTATTATTAGCACCGTCTTACTACCCGTTCGGGTTATACGTACTTACGCTAATGTGTAATGGTAGGGTGATTGTGAGATGAAATGGAGGACCTACAGTTTAACGTGGAATCGAACCACGGTGGAGGCCTGGCATTTCACACATTCACAAGTTGTGATTAATACACATCTTGTCAGAGGTGAAGGAAGGGTTTGGTAATCAGATAAATCTGTGCCGGGACCGAGGATTGAACCCCAGCCGCCAGCATAGAAGTCCGAAACCTTACCCCTAGACCACCAGGTCACCTCAGTCGGGTATACTTAGGATGATTTTTCCAAAGAGGTCTTCCACTTTCCTTCCAAGCAACTGCTGGTACACTTCCTCTAAATTCAACCTTTATTATCCCTAGTTCATTAGCGTAATTAGTTCAAATGCGTATATTCTGAACGGGCATTAAAAAAATATGGACTATTACGTAGTCGTAAACTATAACGAACTCCAAACCCCCCCCCCCCCACACACACACACATAAAGAGCACTCTTCCAAGCCTCCAGGCTCGTATTTTATTAATGACAGGAAGTGAGCAGAAATGTTGCCTTAAATTGGACGCCTAGAGCAACGAGCAAAATTCTTTTAACGCCGCGTGTCGATGTGACTCCGACACAACCTAGTCGTATAATAAGCTAACCACTCGTTAGGGCTATGTAGCTGGGGGTGGGGGGGATAATTAAAAAAATATTCATAAAATGATTTCAGATGGCACAGTATGCTGTGTAATTTTCATATAAAGGGCTTTTATTTGACATAAAAACCACTAGATCTACTTTCACGTACCCACCTCGGTTGCAGAACGGTATAAGGCATCTTAACTCTCGCAAGACACTGGGACCGTCGAACGGGGAGTTTGAGGTTCCAATCCCAGCTGGATTTACTATTTTTTTTTTTCATAAATGCTTTTCCTTTCTTCCTCCACGCAAAAAAGCGAGTAAATTTCCGTTAAATTCAACCTTCCTCATCCTCAACCCACTAGCGTAATTAGTACATATAAGCGTACAACCTGAAACGGGTGCTAAAATAAATAAATGTATATTTTCACGTACTCACACATCAAGTCATATTATTTGCAGCTGTCACTTTTGATATATATTATTAATATTAAATACCTACTAAATAACCTAATAAAAGGGTAATACTATATTAATTTGTGCACAAAAAAGTTTCTAAGTTTCAAAGGCGCTTATTATGAAAAGTTGGTTTGTAGTGGCCATTTTATACGAGTCGTAAAACTAACTTGAAGATGCGGGTATGCATAAAACATCTCGTGCTCACCCGGCCGGACTGAAACCGCAACTGTTGGGCGGACCACACACACGTGTAGTGTAGACTAACTAACTGTTACTACCGTTAGCGAGTCTACCGGTAAGGTTCCAGCCATTCTCCTCGGGTACAAGTGTAACGGAGTCCTTTCTCAATCATGAGATAACAAGGGAATTCACTGGTGTATAAGATACCGTTTTTGTTTTTTGTTTTTTCGAGCTTTGAATCGCACACTCTTGTTTAGGACAAAACAAAAGACTAAGAATGCGACTCTACGCCAATTTTCTTATGAATCGATATATCTCACAGAAATAAAAAAAATACTAGATCTACAATAATAGGCCTACTTTAACATTGTAAAATATGTTCAATGTGGAAGGAAGATAATATAGGCTGGCCTATTTTTTATTAAAATATGCTTTAAATGTACATCCGTAAGAAAATTAAGATATATAATTTACACGCACACACACACACACACACACACACACACACACACATAATAATATAACCATGTGTGTGTGAATTGTATAAATGTAATTTTATATAAATAAACGACAAATAGACAGTTGGAACAACTTTTAGAAAACACAAACCTAACCATTATATATAATTTTATATATATAATAATTTTTGAGGAGGTATATCCGCATTTTCGTGAGCGAGAGAATGGAAAACTAGTTTAGAAAAATCACCCGACCGGGATCAGAGCTCCAAACCTCTTCAAAAATGGCAAACTGGGTCAGACAGACTGACACCTCTGTATGCATGCATACCCGTTGGTTCGGATCACAAATTTATTAACTTCTAAAAAAAAGTTTTTTTTTTCACGTGACCTGGCCACATCGTGGGATCCCGGAATATTAAGTTAATTAATACATTAAGAAAATGATAATAATAATCTAGTGATAAATAAAATCCTTATCCTCAAAAAGAAATTTCAATATATTTTCTCCTTTTGAACCGACATTGTTCAAAAAATCTTTATGTCATTCAGAATTTAAAAGTTATTTTTAAATAAATCACTATGGCTTAATTGCAATTTTATGTTCATTCATTACAATGTGAAGTTTGGAACATCCAAGAAATTAGCTAACCTAATTAATGGCCACACAAAATATACTTTAATATATCAGAGTATTTTTGCTAAATTTTAAAATTAAATCCATACAAATGAAGCAATTTTAAGTTAGGCCTAATTGTGCACAGATATTTAAAAGTGTTAAACGATTCCCCCACCCACCCCCCCAAATAAGATCAAGATTCTATCGTGAATTATCTAACCGACACGTGCACGTTATAAATTATATGACATTGACTTCAGAGATACATACATGTACAAACAATAAAAAAAAAAGAGGAAAAAATGATCAGAAGAAGACAAATTACATTCAAATTCCTAATTAAATTCAACCCGGCGCATGTCTGAGCGAAAATGGATGTAATTGCACATCAAAAGATGAACATTAACTAGCGCGGCAAAACAATGGAGCGTGTTTTCGTCCGTCCGGTGACGATACCATGTCCTCCACATGGGATGATTATAGAGTATCCCGGCAAGGGAAAGATACATTAATCTAGTACAGGGTTCTAAATAAAACTCATGATGAACATGTAATCCGAATTTTCATGAAGGGAGAGTGTAAAGTGATTTAGAAGGGGAAAAAAACCCACCTTCAGTGCACCCGGCCGAGATTTGAGCCCCTCCCCCAACAAACAATATCAGACGAGGTTGATGCCCTAACCTACGTATCCAACGATGCGGGTCGCGCAAGAAAGGTAGAAAAACCATGAGAACCGCGATCAATCAGAATTCAACCACAAGGCTTTAAAACTCAAAAGCGTGCTGAACATTGGCTTAGCTCTTCCAGTATATGCTTATCTATTACGGACGGGTATTAAAGGGCGTAAAATATAGCTCAATTTTCTAATAAAGCACCTTTTAGAAAATACAATTTTTTTTACTTCCGCAAAGTTGATATTATTAGTGCTCTTTTATATATATATCTACATAATAAAAATTCCTAGTGTGTGTGTGTGCATGTGTGGCTGCACCCCTCAGAAACCCTAGATAACCTAAAAAGCTGAATGAACCTTTGCACAATTAAAATTATAGCACCACTCCTTACTACCCATTCGGGCTATATGCTTAAGTACTAATTATACTAATGTGTTAGGAATTGGGAAGGTTGAATTTTGAGGAAGTGAACTCACATTTGTGTGGAGGTAGAGTGAAAAACAATTTAGGGAAAATCCCCCCCCCCCCCAGTTCACCCGACCGAGATTCGAACCTCTTCTCGCAGTCCTCTTCAGTATAGCTCAACATGCAACTAGCACGTTAGCTAACTACGCCACCGAGGCAGGTTCTTTGCACATTATTAAAGTAAGTATAAACTACGGGGGAAAATCCTAAGTATGTCGGATTATCGATTATTTTTTAATTTAATAAAAATGGAGTTTATTTAGCTCACTTTCATAATCCACTCTTACGTAAAGTAGAGTCCCGACTATCCGACCTTCAGTTTTATCCTCTTTCTCTCTCTCTCTCTCTCTCTCTCTCTCTCTCTCTCTCTCTATATATATATATATATATATATATATATATATATAACACGTGGTATTGGCAAGGCCTCATTGCAGGGAAGATGAAAAACTGGGAAACAAACTTAAATCACCAATTTCTTAGACAGTGACTTTTGAATTTTGCAAACTATAGTATAGTTATATTAAAATTTGCATAACGTTGTTTGAAATCCTTTGTTCTGTATACATGAATAAAATAATAGCTTTGTAATTTATTGCATAATTTATACGATGTAGCTATTACTAATTCTTATTTCATATGAATCATAACCTTAATGCACTTTGATTTAGTTTTGAACTGTTTCGTTCCAAACCCTTCCCTCATTTTCATATATATGACAATTCGGTTACCTAACCAGCTGTCGGCCCCGTTTAGGTCAGATAGACAGGAATCTACTGTCACTAATAACTTACAGAAAAATACTCTTTTACAAACAAAGTCCAAACTTTCATAAGCTTTTCAATTGATTTGAAAGTTAGGTTTTGTTATAATGATTAACATTATAATCTTGTCGTAGACAGGCCAAAAATCAAGTTTATAATATTTATCAATTAAATGAAAACTACAAATCATAAGACCCAACTAAGGAATACGTGTAAGAAGATCAAGTAATTTGTCAGTAGTATAAGGTCTTTTCTATGAAAATTGGAATGTACATGTATAATAAGATCACTCCAAGTAATATATTGTAACAAGATTAGTGTTTAACAGTGGGACCAGCGTGGTCTCATTGTTTACCCTAGCTGCGCTCCTTGTTCTCTCTGTCTCCCTCCTTGTCTAGCAGGTAGGCAGCGACATTCTCACTTGGCTGGGGGATTAGAGGGGCCGAGGGGGTGAGGGGAGGAGGGCGGAGACAAGTCTGGAAGGGTCGGGACCCATTTTATTCTGGACTCTTAACTTTAGAAATGGAGGATTCCAGACCCTTCGCTGTCACCACCCCTATATAAACAAGCTCAGCGATAGCCGTGCAGATTCAGTTCTTGGTTCTCGACTGATGAGTCCGGGAGTCGCCAGTGCGAGTGTGTGGACCAGTGTGGACACTGTGTGAGCCGGGAGTGGACCAGCGAGTCCAGTGTGTCAACCAGCGAGTACAGTATTTGTGTGGCGCGTGCCAGAGTAGTGTGTATGGCACTGGGACCTGTGGCGGGGTGCCGTGAGTGTAATTAGCATTGAAAGTAAAATTACAGTGAACGAACGTTTTTAGAAACTGTTATTTGGATATTTAACTAGTTATTCAGTATTTTTTTAACAAGCTGTTTACTTGACTTGATGTAATCCTATCTAATGTTTTTTTATTTGTGTATTGATCTACAAACAATTGCCTATATTACCTTAGTCAGTGAACTGTTTAGTTATAGTTAATCCAGTGTAATTTTATTTTATGTATTTTCATTTGTTTATTAATTTAAAGACGATTATTAGAATTACTTAACTAAGTGAACTACTCAGTTATAATTTATTCAGATTATTCTATTTATTATGTCCTTATTGGTTTATTGATTTAGATAATTAATTTGACTACCTAATTTGTTAAATTGTTTAGCTGTATTTTTAATTCTGTTAATGTTTTTAAGTGGTGTTTTTAATAATCAAAACCTTGAATATTCCGTGGGCATTTTTTATTCGTGTTTGTTTGGCAACCTACCCCAATATCTCTAAAAGAACTCGTGGTTCACACTTTCACGTGTGAACGGCCTGTGACCCTCCCAGGTCACGTGTGCCCCCACGTTACATTGGTGTCAGAAGTGGGATATTGGTGGTGTGTCTGCTTGATGACAACGAGAAAAATGGCTGCGGATATCCAGGGTTTAACGGCTCTTATTCAAGCCATGGGAGAACAGAACAATGACAGGCTGGACCAAATAGCATCGCATACTACGTCGTTGAACAGCAAGATGGCGGAACATATGACATCGTTGAACGCAATGAAAGAAGAATTAAAAACAGAGATTTCAACTATAGAGGGTAAATTTACGTCATTACAGAGAGAGATGGACACCGTCAAGAACGAAATGGAAACTAGATTTGGACAAATACGAGAAGAAATGAATCAACGTTTAAGCAGCTTGTCAACTACAAGTGAGGGTAATGTCACTCAACTTCCACGCAGTTTCGAGATCAGTGCCTTAGAAGGATCTCGTACCGTAGTTAAACCATCTCCATATGATGGACAAGGTACCTGGCGTGAGTATCAAACACAATTTGAAATTGTGGCCAAAATCAATGGCTGGAAGATGACGCAAAAAGCCCAGTATTTGGCAGCAATGCTCCGGGGGCCTGCTTTGGTGGTGTTACAGAACCTCTCGGAGCCCACCCGACTGGACTACGATGCCTTGACGTCAGCACTGGAGCTACGATTTGGTGACAAACACCTTCGGCATCTTTACCATGCCCAGTTGAAAAACAGAGTTCAAAGACCCAACGAGTCCCTGGCGGAACTGGCAGCTGATGTTGAAAGATTGTCACAGCTGGCCCTTGAAGGTTGTCCTGCTGATACACGTGATGTAATCGCCGTTGGTGCGTTCCTGGACGCCATTTCAGACAGTGAAGTTCAACAGATGGTCAGAGTTGCAGGTCTTCGAACTATACGAGAGGCCTTGGCCAGAGCGTTGGAAGTAGAGTCGGCCAAAGTTGCTGCAAGGGCCACGCGGCGTGTGGTACGGAACACACGTTTGGAAGAAGGAGATGTGGGTGCTGGTGTAAGTCTGGATCAGCAACACTTCCTGGATGAACTCAAAAGTATAGTAAAAGAAGTTAAATCGATCTCTAAGGTTCAGAACGCTCCACGCGGCCCCAATTCTAATAAGACGACCCAACTTGAATGTTGGAACTGTAATAAAGTTGGACATCTCCGCTCCCAGTGTAGAGAAAAGAGGATCAGTGAGCAAAGTGGCTACTGGAACAAGAATCAACCGGAAAACTACTGAAAGCTAGTCTTAAGGAGCGAAGACCAGCTGACTCCACACAAAATGCTCCTACGGTTGTCTTCAATGTGCGATCGCTTGGAAGTGAAGACGATGCTCTTTTGGTGGAAGGAATGTTGGATGGAAAAGCATGCCAAATGGTTGTGGACACGGGTGCCAACGTCACATTGGTCCGACCCGATTTCACCGAGTTAGTTCATCGGGAACAACGAACAGATAACACTCTTCAAGGATGTGTAATAAGGACGGTAACTGGTGATTCTGCACCAGTTTTGGCAAAAGCACAAATTAAATTTAATCTAGGAAGCCTGCAAGTAGAACATCCTGTGTATGTTGCCAACATTGAGGACGAGTGTATTCTTGGTTTGGACTTCCTGCGCAAATTTGGCTGCTGTATCGATTTAGGTTCGGGAGTTATAAGAACACCTGAAGTAGAGGTTGAAATTGTATCTCGGCGGTGTGCGACCTCTCCGGACGATTTCCCAGTGGTCTGTAAGCGAACAACCATCCTTCCTGCGAACAGCGAAGTTCTGGTTCCAGCGGAGTGTAGGGAAGATTATGGTCGGCACTTTGGACTAGTGGAGCCAGTGAACGGTACTAATAAGCTGCCATTAAGTGTGATAACTGCAAGAACACTTTTTTCAAACAACAACAAGAGCATTCCAGTCAGGATGATAAATCTATCTGACAAGCCATGGGGAATCAAGAAGGGAACTATAATTGGGAGATGTTACCAAGTATCTCAGATAACGTTGAGGGGAAGTTCGATCGATAAAATAACTCCTACCATAAGCGATCTACCTAAGCCCTTACAAGAGCTGGCTGAGCGCGCTTCAGAGCATCTAGACGCTTCCCAAGGAAAACGAGTAGTCCAGCTTTTAATGGAGCATAGGTCTGCGTTTTCCTGCGAACCTAGTGATTTGGGCAGAACTAACGTGATTTGCCACAAGATTGATACGGGAGATGCGTCACCTATCAAACAACCTCCAAGACGCCTACCCATGTCTACGAGTGTTGAGGTTGAGGAAATGCTAAAGGAGATGATGGAGCACGATGCGATAGGGCCAGCTTCAGGACCATGGTCATCACCTGTAGTTCTTGTCAAAAAGAAGGACGGCTCCACGCGATTCTGTGTAGATTACCGCCGCCTTAATGATGTCACTAAAAAGGACTCCTACCCCTTACCTCGAATAGACGATACCTTGAACGCAATGGCAGGGGCCCAATGGTTCACAACATTGGATATGAAGAGTGGTTTCTGGCAATGTGAGGTCGATCCGGCTGACCGAGAGAAAACAGCCTTCTCAATCTACGAAAAGGGTACTTGGCAATTTAAGGTGATGCCATTTGGTCTTTGTAATGCACCGGCTACAATTGAACGCCTCATGGAACGTATCCTGCCTCTAGATAAATGCCAAGTTTATCTGGATGACATCGTGGTAACTGGAAGTACGTTCGAAGAACATTTAGAGCGCTTGAGGACCGTGCTTCAGAAGATAGCAGATGCCAATCTCAAGCTCGTTCCGAAGAAGTGCAATCTATTCAGATGGAAGGTTAAATTCCTTGGACACGTAATTACTGCAAAAGGGGTGGAAACAGATTTAGAGAAGACGGAATGTATCCGAACTGGCCAAGGCCAAAAGATCGGACCAAAGTACGAAGCTTCTTGGGACTATGTACCTACTACCGTCGATTCGTACCAGGATTTGCCAACATTGCTAAGCCTCTCCACCAGCTTACGGAGACCACAAGGAGGTTTAATTGGACCCCAGAATGTGACGTAGCCTTCGACACTCTAAAAAATGCCTTGTCCTCACCACCGATTTTAGCATTCCCTGAAGAAGATGGTAAGTTTATATTGGACACTGATGCCAGTGACGTTGGAATCGGAGCGGTCCTTTCTCAGGTACAAGATGGCTCGGAGAGGGTAATAGAATACTTCAGTAAAGTTCTGCTGAAGCCTGAAAGAAACTACTGTGTAACAAGACGTGAGTTGCTGGCAATAATCAAAGCTGTTGATCATTTTCATCACTATTTGTATGGAAGGCAATTCCTAATAAGGACCGACCATGCTGCTCTCCGCTGGTTGTTGAGTTTTAAGAAACCTGAAGGAAAGATGGCACGTTGGATACAAAAACTCCAGGAGTACGACTTCGTAGTCCAACATCGGGCTGGATATAGTCATAGAAACGCCGATGCGTTATCCAGAAGACCATGTGAGGAACATGGCTGTCAGCATTGCCAGCGACGAGAAGAAAACGAATTAGAAGAAGGACAACCAATGATAAGACGTACTGGATTGCAAGAGGACGTCGCAGACAATGGACGAAAATTCTGGGGCGATGAATGTCTAAGAGAAGATCAAATGAAAGATGACTCGATACGTCCATTAATAGAATGGAAAGAAGATGGATTTAAACCAGGCTGGCAGGACGTGTCAGGCCTGAGTCCAATAGTGAAGAGTTATTGGGCTCAGTGGGACTCCCTCGTAATGAAAAATGGCGTCCTTTATCGAACGTGGGAAAGTGCAGATGGTCTGCGCAAGAAACATCAGTTGGTATTGCCAAAGAATCGAGTCAAAACTGTGCTGGAAGACCTTCACAACTCACCAGCTGGAGGGCATTATGGCGTAAACAAAACACTCGAGAAAGTAAGAGACCGATTCTACTGGTTGCACTGCAGGGATGACGTTGAGAGCTGGTGCCGGAAATGTGACGTCTGCTCTTCAAGGAAAGGACCTAGGACTAGAGGAAGGAGCCGAATGCACCAATACAATGTAGGTGCTCCCTTCGAGAGAATAGCTGTGGATGTGATGGGCCCGCTTCCAGCGACAGAGAAAGGAAATCGATATCTACTAGTTGTGATGGACTATTTCACAAAGTGGCCAGAGGTAATACCCATTAAAAATCAGGAGGCAATTACAGTAGCAGAAGCCTTGATCGAGAATGTATTTAGCAGATTCGGAGTTCCCCTGGAGCTACACTCCGATCAAGGACGTAATTTTGAGTCTTCTGTATTCCGGGAAATGGCCAATCTTCTAGGAATAAAAAAAACAAGGACCACTCCTCTTCACCCCCAATCGGATGGGATGGTTGAAAGACTGAACAGAACCCTGGAGCAATACCTGTCCATGTTCGTCTCAGAAAATCAAAATAATTGGGACAGTAGAGTCCCTTTGTTTTTGTTGTCCTATAGATCAGCTGTCCATGAGACAACCGGAGTGACCCCTGCAAAGATGCTCTTTGGTCGAGAGCTTCGGCTACCTTGTGACCTTTTATATGGCCGTCCTGAGAACCTTGTTGAGATGTCTGAACAAGAACACACCGAACAGCTTCGCGATACTCTGGCAGAAGTACACCAGTTTGCAAGGACACGAATCAAGATTAACAGCGACCGGATGAAAACACGATACGACCTCCGAGCAAACGATAGGAGCTTTTCAGCTGGAGATCTAGTATGGCTATACAACCCACAGAAGAAAAAGGGCATATCACCAAAGTTACAGAGAAAATGGGAGGGCCCATATGAAGTAATTAACCAGATAAACGACGTGGTCATCCGTATTCGACGAGGAGCAAGAGGGAAAATGAAGGTCGTGCACATCGATCGCCTTGCTGCATATCGGGGAGAAGAGTCCAGACTTTGAGATATCTGTTCGGGACGAACAGACTTAAGGAGGGGGTGGTGTAACAAGATTAGTGTTTAACAGTGGGACCAGCGTGGTCTCATTGTTTACCCTAGCTGCGCTCCTTGTTCTCTCTGTCTCCCTCCTTGTCTAGCAGGTAGGCAGCGACATTCTCACTTGGCTGGGGGATTAGAGGGGCCGAGGGGGTGAGGGGAGGAGGGCGGAGACAAGTCTGGAAGGGTCGGGACCCATTTTATTCTGGACTCTTAACTTTAGAAATGGAGGATTCCAGACCCTTCGCTGTCACCACCCCTATATAAACAAGCTCAGCGATAGCCGTGCAGATTCAGTTCTTGGTTCTCGACTGATGAGTCCGGGAGTCGCCAGTGCGAGTGTGTGGACCAGTGTGGACACTGTGTGAGCCGGGAGTGGACCAGCGAGTCCAGTGTGTCAACCAGCGAGTACAGTATTTGTGTGGCGCGTGCCAGAGTAGTGTGTATGGCACTGGGACCTGTGGCGGGGTGCCGTGAGTGTAATTAGCATTGAAAGTAAAATTACAGTGAACGAACGTTTTTAGAAACTGTTATTTGGATATTTAACTAGTTATTCAGTATTTTTTTAACAAGCTGTTTACTTGACTTGATGTAATCCTATCTAATGTTTTTTTATTTGTGTATTGATCTACAAACAATTGCCTATATTACCTTAGTCAGTGAACTGTTTAGTTATAGTTAATCCAGTGTAATTTTATTTTATGTATTTTCATTTGTTTATTAATTTAAAGACGATTATTAGAATTACTTAACTAAGTGAACTACTCAGTTATAATTTATTCAGATTATTCTATTTATTATGTCCTTATTGGTTTATTGATTTAGATAATTAATTTGACTACCTAATTTGTTAAATTGTTTAGCTGTATTTTTAATTCTGTTAATGTTTTTAAGTGGTGTTTTTAATAATCAAAACCTTGAATATTCCGTGGGCATTTTTTATTCGTGTTTGTTTGGCAACCTACCCCAATATCTCTAAAAGAACTCGTGGTTCACACTTTCACGTGTGAACGGCCTGTGACCCTCCCAGGTCACGTGTGCCCCCACGTTACAATATATATATACACACACACACACTTGCTATCTCATTTTGGTCAGATATAGTGTTTACAATACACTATATACGTCCTGGTATGAGATAGAGCAAGTTGTTACTTTCATTGGTCTGTGTGTACAATGCACTATATATCTCCTGGTATGAGATAGAGCAAGTTGTTACTTTCATTGGTCTGTGTGTACAATGCACTATATATCTCCTGGTATGAGATAGAGCAAGTTGTTTCTTTCATTGATCTGTATCAGTGTTACTTATAGCTCTGACAAAATGAAAGTGACAGAGTTATGAACGATACTTGTAATAACATTCAACAAACAGCCAGTCCCGTGATGAATTTCTGATTCGGTGAGGAAAGCCTATATAAACATAGACATATATAAACAAGTCTATCTCAAACCTTTTTAAAGATCATAACTTAATATATTAATATTCTTTGACACATACACATTCTGCGGTTAAAGGATTTCAGCCTATAAAGTTGGGCTGGCTATTGGGTAGCACACGATCTTAAGTTAGATTTCAGTGAGAATATATTGAGAAAATCAAAATTGCCTTGCACCAGTATAGTTAAATATTGCTGTGAATCCTCTTTTAGTCTCACCTTTCTTTAACGTAATCGAATTCTCGCGCATGGCCATAGCAAAGATTCAACTTTGGCTAAAGACGTGAGGTTGAGGGGTCGAAAGATGATACGTAAATCACATGTTGACTTTGAGAATTGAGGTTGATATGCTCAACAGGGACAAATGTGAAAATGATTCGCTGTGAATACTAACAAGAATAAACATGTTACTTGAACTACTATAAATAAAAGTTGTGTATTTTTTGGGGTAGTACGTAAACATTCCAGAAATTTAATAACATTTTCTTACTTTGGGAAAAAATATATTTTGATGCCGCTTGGATTAAAACTAGAATCTCTTACACATGTGGTTGGTTATAGTCATAACCAAACAGCAAGGAACTATTTTGACATTTATAAGAGTTATTAAAACAGTTTTAATATATATTTATACGTCAAGCCACATGACCAGTAGCTGTCTTTTTTAAAGATATTATCAATCCTATTAAATTATACCAATTATCTCTCAGCACCACTACTAACTTCCCGTTTGGGTTGTACGCATATGTAATTATTACGTTAATGTGTCATGGATGAAAGATGTGAAATTTGGACTAAATGTACCTGCATTAGCGTGGCGAGAGAGAATAAAGCCACTTAGGAAAACCTCGGTACATCCGAACGGAATTTGAACTCCAATCTCCCAGTCATCGGTAGTTTAGTCTATTGCGACAGGACGCTTTAGATCATGTGGCCACCGAAATGGTTCATCATATTATAATGCAATAAATTTTTACTAATAAGATATAATTGTATCAAAATTGACTACAAACAAAATATTTGCATTTTCTAAACGGTCATCTTGTAGTTTCTGTTCTCAACGCAATTATCCACAAGCCGAAGTGACTAAGCTATGCATTTTTTTAAACACCAGTGGTAACACGGATTAAGGCGTCAGGATCACAGGAACATGGTGAAGTGCTAATCTCAGCCGGGTTTAATTGGAGTGGTCTACCCCATGTGATTTATCGGTATAATTTTACTAACTTTGCTTCACGTTGATGCCGGTGCAATTTCTCTTAATAGCTCCTCAATCCTGACATTCAACTTAAGCCTTTAGCAAGTTTCGTGTTGAAAAAATTGATTAAAAGAAAAAGGAAATCATAATAAAGACAGAGAGGATCTCAAAATACGATGGTGAAAATAAAAAAGAAGAAATAAAGGATACAAAATCCATTCAAACTTTTCTAGGAGTGACAAAGAATTATTCTTGCGGATTCTTGGGGGCAATGTAAGATAGTACTAACCGCTAAAATATTAAATCCATCAAAGTTCAGATTCATACCATCAGTGTCCACTAAGTAGAACTTTGAACGAAGATTTTCTGCAGAAGGTTCACTTAAGTTAAATTTCGCCATCCGCTAAAAAAAAAAAAAAAAAATCACTGTGACTCCCATAAAATCAGTGTTCACGAGCGTAAACGTCCAGTCGTAAACCCTGCAAAGTATGAGGGTGAAAGGGGGTGGGGTGCTAGCCACGGGGGTCAAATGATAGCCGAGGACTAGTGTCCCTCCGCAAAGATATCGTCTTGCTATACCCGACGAGCCTTGTTGGACGGTGATTCACCCATCGTCAAATTTTATAGCATTCCGAGACGATATTGCTTCTTCAACGTGTAACATTAAAAAAAAAATTGAGGGTGGGAAAAATATCCCATATCCATAAAATGAAACGGCACAAAATGTCATGAAGGTATTGGAGCTATAAAAAAGTTAGTCGTGTTTTATGTTGCTATTTAGCATGGAAAACAGGGCTAGTTCCGTGGCTATCGACATATTTACTTCAATTTTATTATCAGAGTTTCAACACCAAAATGTTCATAAAGTCCGAATATTAGATATGTCTACGTGAAAAAGATTGTATTTTTATTTAGGTGTAAGACAATCTTAATATGAAAAAAAGAGGTTGTGTCACGTAAGTCATATGCGATGGAGCAATACCTCATACTGACTTTGCTTACTTCGTCATTATAAAATCACTAGAACATAGATATTAATTTTTATTGTGACAAGCTAATGCAGTCATAAATAACTGTACGGATATGACATTGATTGCCCATTTTTTCGACTATTCTATACCAGTTTATTTAGAAAATTTACATAAGCAGGAACATAATGATGCGGTGATACTCAGTCCCTCGGTCAAATTTTCCTTGCAGTGTTAGGATTTTATTTATTTATGTGTCGTCAAATATATTGGTCCAAATATAAAAGCTTCCTTAAACTATAGATACAAAATATTATTTTACTTGACTAGTTATATTTAGTACACATCATTTTTCTATACGCCCAGAAAAACAAAACCGGTTGTATTAAAAGCCTCGCCATAATTACAAAGATTTAGCAAAATGTATTTACACTTTTTATAATAAAAATTATTGTCACCAATTTTTTTTAAGCTACAAATTATTCCGTATTTTCGTTATTAAAAATATCTAACTCTAATATTTAAAAAGTAACACATGTTAATAATTTGAAATTACCGTGAAAATGTACACAATTTTTAAAATATTTTATTTATTTTAGGTATTTAACGTGTACTTTCTAAATCGACTAGTTTTATCAGCACACGTGGATTTTCTGTGATTGAGTGAAAGAGCTTACCAATTTTGCCAGGAAAGGGATTCTAGGAATAAAGAGCAAGTGAAAGAGGAGCACACGAAAACTCCGCACAGAAAAAAAACAAAAACATAAATGCTCACAGGAAAAAAGCCCACTCGGAAAAAAGCCTACACGGAAAAAAAGCCTACACGGAAAAAAAGCCTACACGGAAAAAAAGCCTACACGGAAAAAAGCCACACGGAAAAAAGCCACACGGAAAATGCTACAACGGAAAAAACCTACAAGGGAAAAAACCTACAAGGGAAAAAACCTACACGGAAAAAAGCCTACACGGAAAAAAAGCCCACATGGAAAAATACCCATACGGAAAAATGCCTACAAGGGAAAAAACCTACACGGAAGGAAGCCTACAAGGAAATAAGCCCACAAGGAAAAAATGCCCACATGGAAAAATGTTCAAACGAAAAATGCTTACGCGAAAATGCTCACGGAAAAAAAGCTCATACGAAAAGTGCGCACATGGAAAAATGTCCATCGAGACAAATGCCCCACTCATTTTTACTTTCTCATAAAAAGAGAAAGTATTGTAATGGTGAAAAAATTGAAATCGAAACAAAAAATTTAAACAAGAAAAAAATTGCAATTATGTCAGTCTCCTTGTTTGTTTGTCTATGTATGTGCTCAACTTGATATTTAATCTTTACAAGTTTATACCTCCAGAATTTTCTTTTTCATATTCACCCTAGTCCTCAAATTAAAGATGATGAGTGCTTTTTTTGAATTCTAGTTTCGAAAATGGCTTTCAGGATTTTGATTGAAATTGATGTATAGACTATGTTTGACCTCCCTAATAAGTGAGATAACACCTTATATTTGGTTTTTTGGTAAAAATTAAATGAAGGGCAATATACTGATGAGTAATTTTAGAAAATTTGAAATATTTTGAAAGCGTATCTAACTATTTTGTTCCAAATTGGTATCTGTGGTATGTATGTCCCTACAAAAATAAATGGTACAGAACTCTGCACAGACTTTCTTGCTCTAGTGTTTAAAAATGTAGATATTTAGTCAAAATTCGTAATATAATATACACTAGCGCACTCGCGAACAAATTGTGCTATAGTTACAAACAATTTTTTTGACTCACGGTTATACATTTTATAATTTTATTTCTAAACGTCTTAACGTCTTCATTTGTACATCTGGACCAGTAAAAAATATCGATATTGTGTCTTCAAGGGTCAACACTTCGTATTAAAATTTTGACTTTCGGTTAAAATATTAGACATTTTATTAGAGGATGCACATCTTATGGTTATCGCATTGCTATTAAATTTCCCTTTTATAAATCTTTACCATTAAAATAGGTAATTATTGACTATTACGTATAAAATGAGCGAGATAAATCATTGCTGTGACAGAGGTGGATCCGGGAATGGAACATGGGGGTCCGCGCCCCCCTTAAAGAAATTATAAACCAATTAAATCATTGTTAAAGGTACAACTAGTTTTATTGTCACGTTATACTATCTCACAAACCAAATTTCATTTTTTTTATTGTTAATGGTAATATTATTTTATGATTAATATACGGTAATTATTATAACAATCACATTAATTATTAAAATGGTGAAAATGGGCATTAATGAAACTACTCAAATTTAAGTTGTGTGCATTTCACCTTGCTGTACAAACAATGTTTAGGATTTTTTATTATTACTATTTCAATAATTAATAATAAGTAAAGATCTTTAAAACCATGTATTTTTAAATAACGTGCTGTAAACAAAATCTTTGAATAATAGCACACACATAACGTGTTAACTGTTATGTTTAAACTTATTTCCCTCTTAAAAATCACTAAATATGTTCTTATTATTTGCTTTTAATAAATGTCAATACTAATCGCAAATTTCATGTAAAACCCTTCATTAGAGGATTATTTTCAAGTTTAGCGTTACACTGAAAAATTACTCAAAGTTTTAAGTATTTTTATGTCAATATTTCTTGAAGCCCCCAGCCCTCGACTCGATCCCGATGGGAGCACCCACGTCCCTCCCACCCTCATGAAAATCCTGGATTCACCCCTGTGTTGTACAAACACTTAACCTAAGAGGTTAAAGGAAAAACATCAACTTCTTGAGAGACATACAATTTGCTTACTCTATGGCATTATACAATTATTGCTTTCGAACTTAAGTATTTCTTCACAACTAAAGCTCATAAAATTATATTGTTATATTTGCCAATAAAATATATCAGAAACTATTGGTTTTATAAAAATATATTTCAAATAAAAGTTTTTTTACTTTTAATAGTACTAGAATTGTACAGTGATAAGTAATTTAGTATCTCAAATAGTTGCAGAGATATAAAACATTTTTGCTTCTGTAAAGAACCCTAAATGTCATTTTCATGGGAAAATGAAAAAGTCAATTTTATTTATAATCTTAATCAACGCCTAGGTGCGAACTTTAATCAAAATCGTTATAGTCGATTCTGAGAACATGGAATTTTTCTCAATTAGAATTTATGCATCAGAACGGAATCCTTAAAGTCATTTTGATGAAAAATTGAGGCTATGCAATTATTATTATTAGCACCGCGTCTTACTACCCATTCGGGTTATACGCACTTACGCTAATGTGTAATGGTAGGGTGATTGTGAGATGAAATGAAGGACCTACAGTTTAACGTGGAATCCGAACCACGGTGGAGGCCTGGAATTCCCCACATTCACAAGATTGTCTTGTCAGAGGTGAAGGAAGGGTTTGGCAATCGTATAAATCTGTGCCGGGACCGAGGATTGAACCCCGGCTGCCAACACAGAAGTCTGACACCTTACCCCTAGACCACCAGGTCACCTCTATACAATTAGTTTGTAATATTGATCAAAGTTTAGAAATGAAATTTAATCAAAATCATTAAAACTAATTGTTATAAAAATTGTTTTTTCTCTTTCCGCCCTTAATGAAACTACCCTTAATTTTAGGGTTGGATATAAAATTCCAAAATTTCCTTGGAGTAATCGTATGAAAACCCTAGATACCAAATAGCCCAATCGGTAATGTAGTTTAGGCTCTAGCCCCGAGGTACAGACTGATCGACAGACAGACGGCATTGCGAAAACAACTTTTCGGAATTCGGAGGATCGTGAAACGTCGACAATCATCAACATCTTGAGTTCGATTTTTTTTATGATTACAATACTTGCTCTAACTGTAAGGTAGCGAGAAAGTAAAAATATTGATATTGGGTCCCCAAGGGTCAACACTCCGTATTAAAATGTCGGCTTCCAGTTTAAATTTTGTAAAGTAATAATCTTTATGTTATGTAATATGTAGCCTACTTATTAAACTACACCAGTATGTAGATCCAACTTAAATGTATAATAACCATTAAATATAACTCTATTTTAATATATTTTTGTATTTTATTTGAACCCTAAGCACATGTTGTAAACCTTGATTATGTTGTTTTACCAGGGCCAGGATTTTGATGACCTAATATATGTCAAAAGAGTATCCATAAAATGACACTAACAATTTCAAAAAATTACTTCAAATTTAAAACAAAATTAATGAAAACTCTAAGAATGCACAAGAATAAATCAAACGCTCACTTTAAAAATGGAAACTAAAAAGTTAGTAATGAAAAACCCCAATCAAATTTGCATTCCGTTAAAAATTAACCTTGATTTATAATTTTTTTCGTGTGGGTATTTTTCTATTTGAGTATTGTTCGTATGAGCAATTTTTTGTGTAGGTATTTTTCGTGTGGGCTTTATTTATGTGGGCATTTTTCATGTGGGAATTTTTCCTTGTGGGTATTTTTCCATGTGTTTCCTGTAAGTATTTATGACCATGGGGGTTCTGTGCGTAATTTTCATGTGCACTTTTTTCTGGTCACCGTAACGGTCCTGATTTTTTAAATTTAGAACTACTGTAATTATTTAATTCCTTCCTCGAAATGCCTGTTTGTTAGCCTGGTCTTGCCCGCGGTGCCGGGCTTTCCGACGCAGACACCCGTTCTGTACCACTTCTTTGTCCTACCTCTTCTAAACCCCCGAATGAATGGATTGCCCTTGATCAGGTCGGCATTGGAATCCCAACTTTTATTTTATTTTTTTACTTCCATGCTTGAAATGGTTTGAATTTTTGCGTGTAATTTAAAGCACGCCAGCTCAATCAGCCGGACGTTGCCGGTCCCGAGCGAAAGTACAGTCTTCTGAACACATGAATAGAGACCATACATTGTTTACAGAAGCATATTATGTAGGAGATTAACCGATAGTTTTGTGCGAGAAACTTGTCTGAAAAATTATTTAATTTTTTAAACTATAGGAAAGTGTATTTTTCACATCATCGACCTCGGTGGCCTTGGTTAAAGTGCTCGTCTCATGACCAATGTTCATGGTTTTAAGCCCATCTAGGGTGGGGTTGGCGTATTTTTCTTGAGCGATAAAAATCCGTCTCATTTCCTTCGGAGGGGGAGTAAAGCCGTCGGTCCCTAGTCGATTAGGACATGTAAAAGAATCCTGGAAGATAAACGATAAAAGGGCACATGAAAATTCCGCACAAAAAAAAACCCTACGGTCATAAATACTAACAGGAAAAAAGCTCACGGAAAAATGCCCACAAGGAAAAAAGCCCAAAATTGGAATTAAAAAAAAGCACTCATCACACCTAATTTGGGGCTAGGGTGAAAATGAAAAAAAAAAAAAAATCCTGAGGTATAAACTTGAAAGGATTAAATATCAAGTTTGAGCACATACATAGATAAACAGACAAGGAGACTGACAGAATTATAAAATGCAGTTTTTTTTTCTTGTTTAAATTTTTTATTTCGATTTGATTTTTTTCACGATTACAATACTTTCTCTTTTGACGAGAAAGTAAAAATGAATGGGGGCATTTGTCTCTATGGGCATTTTTCCATGTGCGCACTTTTAGTGTGAGCTTTTATTCTGTAAGCATTTTTCCTTGTAGGTATTTTTACGTGTGGTCATTTTTTCGTATGGTATTTTTCCGTGTGGGCTTTTATTCGCGTAGGTTTTTTTCCACGTGAGCTTTTTTCCTGTGAGCATGGGGTTTTTTCTGTGTGGAGTTATCGTGTGGGCTTCTTTCACTTGCGCTTTTTTCCTAGAATCGACCGTTACAAGATTAAATTTAAAGAGCTTTAAAGTGGGGTGGAAATATATACTTAGCACCGCGTCTTACTAGCCTTTCGGGCTATAGGCTTTAAGTACTAATTACTCTAATGGATTAGGAATTGGGAAGGTTGAATTAGAGGAAGTGAACCCGCATTTGCGTGGAGGGAGAGTGGAAAACCATTTAGGAAAAACCACCCCCAGTTCACCCGAACGAGATTCGAACCTCGATCTCCCCGTCCTCAGCAGTCGAGCTCAACACGACTAACGCGTTAGCCAACTACGCCACCGAGGCGGGTATAAGGGGTGGAAATAGAATGCAAGTTAATGTCAGAATTTTTGTTAATTTTATAAAACAAATTGTTGTTGGCCAAATGCATGTAAAATATTGCTGTTAGTGTAACTTACTATACAAAGTAATTTCAAAAATTCTCGAATATTCATGTGCGTTGCAAGGACAAAGACTTTTCCTTTTTCTTTAAAAAATTTATCATAAATAAAACTATATAAATTTTCAGCAAAAAAAAATAGTTTTCGCTATAAAACTAGGAAAATACTTACCCTAACTCACATAACCTTCCATCCGACCTTAATGATACAGATCTGAAAATTTCATGGTTATAATCTAATATATATATATATATATAAAAAGAAGAGTCCTGACTCACTGACTGACTCATAAACGCTCAGCCCAAACCCTTGGACCTATAAAGCTGAAATTTTGCACAGAGGTTCCCTTTATGATGTAGACAAGGAATAAGGGCGGATTTTTTGAAATTGCCACGGGAGAGGAAATAAAGAGGCTTTATATAATGACTATACCACAGTGGGTAACGGGCATCGTGGGGGCACGGAGCTAAACGCCGTGTCGATCTGCTAGTTTAAAAATATAATTAGAAGGAAAATATCAAAGTACAAATTGTAGAACCTTTTGACTAATTTTAATAACTAAGCATGGCAAAGATCAAACTTATATATAATCTTTAACGTTGACAATAGATTAAAATACAAAATTATGCTTTGTAAGGCTGCAACACAGCTAGGTTCAAAGCAGATACGGCCGATCTAATTTAAACCCGTGCAAAAAAAAAGTATACATTATTTTTCATCGTACTAATAGAAGTGTAAAAATGTTTGACTAAAGGAAGTTGATGGCATTATGATGGCTGCACGAAACACAGCGACGGACCTACACACACATCCGACCCACAACAATGTTTTAACGATCACCATCTCGGCACAGGACAGAACGAGGATGAATCAATTACAAGGATATCCCTCCGAGAGCTCATTGTTCGCTGAATTAATGGAACACTAATTCTTTTCAGGCGGCTTCCTGGCCTTTCACACAGTCCTTGACGAGGTTATTCAATTACTTTTGTTCCTTTGATAAAACACAAACTAATGCTGGATAAAGGCACACTCATAGCTTACAAAGCCATTTATGCTTTCCAAGTTTGAACCAAAAAAGTTATTGTTTTTTTAGATTTTTATATAGATAAAAAAAATTTATTAGGGAACTAAAATTATGTATTTTTTTAACAGTTGACAAACACGAGAGAGGGTGATTGGTTTTGTGTGCCACATATTTTTTTCCACCACGCCTTAGTAGTCGTACGTGCTACTCGCATACTCTTTTTTAGCACTGCGTTGGGTCTATACACATATGTATCAATTAAGCAAATGGTTTTAGGGATTAGAACGGCTGTATTTATAGAAAGTTTACCCACATTTACGTGGAGGAAAAGCCAGAAACCCTTTCGGGAAAACTCCCCGACACCCAACCGAGATTTGAACCGAGATCTCCCAGTCACTGCTAATGGGATAAGGATTAGCAGAGTAGGTTTAGCAGAAATGTAGCCACACTCACTTAGAAGGAAGTGGAAGACCATTTAGTAAAATACACTCTCAGTACATCCGACTGGGATTTAAACCCGATCTCCCCGTCGTATATATGCCAGTCTACCGGTCAGGAATGATGCTGAAAAGTCAACAGGAAACAAGATTGTGCAAACAATCCTCTCGATGCACCTCGGCCTCCTGAGTCAAAATTGCTCCCTGCTTGCAATAGATATATCAAACCTATTGATGATTAGTAACAATTTTATTTTTGTTTAACACTAGACAAAGCTAAATGTTTTAAATCTTTAGGAGACCCCAACACCATCTTAGGAAATAAAAGTGGGCCAAGCTGCGATGACATGTTGAACAAACATGAATTTTTCAAGGGAACCGTTATATTATTTTTATTTTTTCTGGCTGGTCTAGGTCTCTAGGGTGCAAGCGAGGGAGGTGAGGGATCAATATATATAGTATGTGATGGGCAGGACCACGAGGTTATGGTATGGTATCGATATTCTATAAGATCGATTGTGACTGCAGAGGAGTGGAGTGTAATGATCCGTGTTGGAGGGACTCTAGAGAGCTCTTTAATTGCTCTTCCGGTAGATGGTGAGGGTTGAGAGAAAAAAAAGTGTGGGGTGAGTGAGAGAGGTTGAAGTGGTGGCAGAGAGAGAAACTTTCATCCCGCAGACCAGGGGCACCAAATGGTGCAGACGCTGGTCGATGCTTTGGTAAAAAAAGATACTCTTTACTGAATAGGTTTCTGTTTGAAGAATAAGCATATTGACCAGTCAGTTCGTCTGCTCATATTTCGCTGGCTGGCTGGATGACTAGGTAGAAATAGTTCAGAGTGCTTTGAGAGTGAAGAAAAATTTAACTACTCTTTCTTTGATTTTATTTCCTTCGTGTTCCTAACAGATTAGAAAGTTAGAAGGAGGAAAGAAAGGGGCTGTGGCGAAGGTTGTACAATTTCAGTCTAGGCCCCCACTGGGTTTACTCATTGGATACCTTAATTTTACCCGCTACGGTGGCTGCATGGTCTAAGGCCCTACTATCGCAATAGACTAGACTTACGAAGACGGGGATATTGGGTTTAGAATTTCGGTTGGGTGTACTTGAGTTTTTTCAAAATTGTTTTCCACTCTCTCTTCACGCAAGTGCGGGTAATCTCTCACTAAATATAACCTTTCTTACAGGTATGTTCAACTAGCCATTCGTTAGAAATTAGGGTGTTGTTAGAACTACGAATCTTATTAAAAAATGCCACAACCGCTTTGTCATTCCACCAGTTTATAGAGGCTCACCAGTTTGAATCCAAACCAAATTAACTCAAAATTAGACAGTGATATATTTGTAGACTATTAAACGTAAGCCTACACTGAATTACGGGAAAATATGACTAACTATGGACTACAGCGGACACATGTAGATAGTTGACTTTATGATTTACAAGGCATTTTTATGGTTGGACAGTTAAAATCATATTCTAATTAATAATAGTTATCAATTGGGATATAGAACCTATTAAATTTTATAAAATAATAATCTATGAGTGGGATTATAGAAATATCTAGGAATAGTATTTTAAAAATCATATTCAATTCAAGCTATTTAGATTTATTCACGAAAATTTCCGGTAATAATCCTCCTGCCAGGATGTAGAGTTAAAAAGTATGTGAAAAAATATATAAAGCTAAATCAAAAGGTAATTTTGAAAATAAATGCTTTCCAAGTTCAAATAGTAGAGTGTGTAAACTCGACGGTGGAAGAGAAGTGTTATCGGTGGATAAACAAGAGACCTAGCAAGGTGAGCTACTTTCTCTACGTTTTAGTTCTGTTTTGTGCATTGACGTCTAGGTATGATAGTGCTTAGAGTGTTTAGATACTTCAAGTTAAGATACAACTCACTTCGCAAAATAGTTACAAACTTATAAAGTAGACAAAGTCATTAGCCATTTTTATTTTAGTATAGTTAAAAGCGTGAACAATTAAAAGAAAACTGCAACTTGTTCACATCGATGTCAGGGGAATTTTTTAAGGCGTTATTTTAATTTGTTTATCACATGAACATGAAATTTCAAGTTAAGGGCGTTGCCTACCCAGGGCCGTGGAGAGAAATCACGGGCCCCTGAGACCAATTCAAAAATTTAAATTATACTTAAAACACTTTAAAAAAATATGTGTTACACAGACGTAATAAAAACACATGGACTAACAATACAAAGAACAAAGGATATCAATAAGTATGATTATTATAAAACGGGAGACTTTGACTTTTCACTTGAAAATATAAACATTTAAAAAAATGAAAAATCCAACTAGATGAGACTATTTCATAAGTAAAATGTACCACAAATATTTGAAACGGATAGTGCTGTACGTGCATCAGCGCTCTCAAGCGACTTAATTTTGTACCATTAGTAGACTAATAGTTGCTTCCGGGTCCGTGAGCTAACAACCATGGACTGCGATAACGTCACCGTCATCACCGTCGTCATCATCGTTCACCGAATAATTCAGACAAAAATAAATATTTGTGGATCGCACAGTGATCAACGCTAAAATAAAACCTAAGCTGTTTGTTGGCAAAATGTAGATATTCGTATTCCCTAAAACCAATATCATTTCTGAGGTCTTAAAAATTAATAAGTTTTGTATTTGAGTAAAAATTAAGTAAATAATAGAGCCTGCCGGGCCGGGCCCCAGGCGCCGGAACTTCTGCCCCTCCCTCCTCCCTCTCTAGTTGGGCATGTGTCTACCTGTGACGTCACGGCTGGTATAGATAGGATTTCCCATGTTAATGAATTTACGTTTTACTCAGTGAGCTTTAAAAATATAACGTTGAAACACAAAACCATAAATTCTTAATAAGCCTGAAAATAGTCCTACAGTGTCACAAAATTATTATTATTTTAATCTTTATATAATTTTTTGTAAACGTTATTTTTATAAATCCTCCACACCTTAGGCTTGGTCACAGAAAGGGCCTGTAGGAGTCTTCCTGACAGGATGTAGAGTAAAAACAAAATTGTTTTAGCATATGTCTATCTATAATAGGAAACAACAAAAAGGTAGAATTAAAAATAAAGTCAATGTTTTAAAGGAGCAAATATTAAAGTGACTGTGTAAGCTAGTCAGAGGAAGAGGGAAAGGGTTATCAGTACATAGACAAGAGCTCTCCCATTTTATTCCCTCTCTTTCTATTTTGTACAATGGCGTATAAGTGTGATAGTGCTTAGACTGTGTAGATGCGTCAAGTTAAGATGCAACCCACTCTAAAAAAAATAGCTTCGGAATCTCTAACTAGGCAACGTTGTTAAACGAAACAAAAATCCTTAGATAGTGCTGAGCGACATCCTTATATATCAGCAATGCTCACCAGAGCTTGAGAGCTATAGTTCATTGTGAAGATTCCAATCATAGCTGAAGTGTTGAACTTAGTTATAAACCTTGACATTCTTCATTACACATCCCACTTGAACAAGCGCTGATGGATGAAATACCCTTCTCTTGACTGTCGAGTGTTAAGGCGCCTATGAAAGGGGCCGGGCGGACCTACTGAAGCGAGTCGTGACTGCGTTAACTCGCATGGTCGACGATCTCCCGGCTGCGAAAATAGATGTTAGAAGTGGTTCTAAACATCACACACAGTAGTCGAATGTGTCAAGCTGTGATTTGTCTGCAGGATTAGGAATTGTTGGAAAGGCCCACTTCCAAGATGCGCGCGCACTGCAACGAACCGAGGAGAGCCCCCAGTCTCTCGGCCTCCAAACCAAACTATATTTAGTCCGGTGGCGCGGAAAATTGGGTTTAATCATAGGATCGACTGGTGTAAGCTTGATTGTGACGTCATTCATCTTGGGAGGAGGGGTGGGATACCAAAACCAGTTTTTAATACACTCCAGCTTTGAGGTGCACATGTTTGTGCACATGGGCTTCTAATTTTCAAATTTAAACCCTCTGCGTGTGGCAGATATCGCGTAGTATTCTCAATACTAATACACACTCGTTTAAAAATTATATGAATCCTTTTGGAAAAGATCGGAAAATCCCAAAGTATCCCAATTTTACCTGCTGGTACTATGTATACATGTGAGACTTATCAGTCCACGTTAGTTTTGAATTTTTATAGAAACTGAATTTTGCTCAAACAAACTAATCATTCTAAGTGATGTAAATATACTTCACTTGTCAACTTGCTCAAACGCATTCGTAAGTCTGTCGGATACAAATGTTAACTAGCTTTTAATTATTCAGAAAAAGTCATCCGTGAATTGAATATACCTTTGGCTGTCTATACTGACATCCCTCCCTCATGTCTTTTTCGCCATTCACGCCGAGTTTATCTTTGCACCTCTCTGTAATGTCGTCAGCGTCTTGTTCTCCGAGCAGGTGTGCGAGCGTAGGAAACAATCTCCCTTCCTGACTTACTAATTACCTAACATTTTCACGGCTGAATCCTGCCGTCGCACCTCTCCACTAACCCACCTACTTAAGTGGAGAGTTCCACTCCAAGTCACACCACGACCACTCTTGGGCCGTCCTGCGACCACACGGCTGCCGTACCTACTCTCACAGGAGTTACAGGAACAGAGGACGCCGCTCCCGAAACGGTGCACAGTTAAAAAAAAACGGAATGAAGTGAGCTTTTAAATCGGTGATAAAATGTTGGATACTCCAATCTCAATCGAATTATTTCTCCTCTTCCCTCTTTACTCCTCTCTTTATCGATGGGGATAAAATACGTCTAGTCCTTAAAACACGCACAGCCTCAACGATTTTTTTCCCTCCCCCTTCTATGGCTGAAGGGTTAAAGATGTAGACTGCATATCTAGGTGACACACTCAATTGTGGGTGTGTGTTAACGATTATATTTATTATTAAGTATACAGGTGTACTATCCTTGATTAAGTTAGTGTTTAATCTGTGTTCTAATAAAATCAACGTATTTAAGCCAACTTCAGCGGCCGAATGGTTTGAAGCATCATTCTCCTGTTAGACTGGCCTTCTGAAGTCGGGGAGATCGGTACTCAAGAGTCCTGGTCAGGTCTAATGAGGGTGGGTTTACCAAGTGGTTTTCCATTCTCCTTTCCCACAAATGCTGATACTTTACCTCTAAAATGCTTCCTACATTATCCCTATCCCAATAAGTAATTATCATATATGCGTACAACCTGTATTTAGAAAGTGCACATTAATACTCTTATTAAAATTTGAACAAAAACTTGTAAAATACAATAGTTTTGTACAAAAAAAATCTTATGACCCAATCCGGTGGTCGAATGTTGTACTTTAAGGTAGTCACTCTCGCAATAGATTGGACTATCTATGACGGGTAGATCCGGATTCAAATTCTGGTCGGATGCACAAAGGGTGTATATTCCTAAATAATTTTCAACTCTCCCTCCACGCAAATTCGGGTACACTTCATATAAACTCAACCCTTCATATTGCGTAATTAATACAAATGCGTGAAACCCGGACGGTTAGTTCGGCACGGTGCTAATAAAAAACTTGTGGGTATTTGTTTCTCTATTCATTCTTTCATCCCATTGACACCCACCCTCTCACACCTCTTATCCCCTTTCACCCTTACCAACACTCCCTTTCTCCTCAAAACCATTTTCGTACTTTCGTGTAAACAGTCTGACTTTCTTATTATTTATTGAGCTTTTGTGCATGGAATCTGCTACTTCGACTAATTAAACCAGTAAAACAGTTCAAAGGCTCTCCACCAATCTGGCGTGTCTATTTCGTGAAACCTTTGTACCGGCGTTGTTAAACTTATTTATATTAACTCTAATTAACCAAGCCAAGTTAAAGACTAGACCTACTACGTTGTCTTTTGAACGCCTTTAGCGTGCGCAAACAAGATCTAAACATTCCAATGAAAATACTTAGTTTATATCTTTAGACTAAGTTGAGATGAAAAGCACACATCTTACTTTTAAGTTACAACAAGCTACACAATACAAAAAAAAAAATATTAACTTTTTGTTGTTTCTAAGTTGATAAAGCACGGAGGAAAAAGAAAACATCACGAATACAAACATTTATATTTTGGTTAACTACAAATTTTAATTGGCATACCAGGTTTGACTCAAAGGAGAAAAAGAAACAGAATAGTATCTTCTTTGATCAAAGACAGATACTACAAAAACCTAAAGTACAAATACAAAACAAACCAAAAACACTGGTAACGTAATATTAACCAAACAGATAGAAAAAAAGAAGAATAAATAGCAGACATAAAGTTGTCTTTGTTGTAGAGAGAAATTTCGAGCAATAAGAAGGAAAGGAAATGTAAATCATAAACTACCTCAGCAGAGATTCTAATCCAAACTCCAGATAAGAAAGTAAATTGGTGCACAGTACGTCTGATATGTTAAAGAACCCTGCGAAACGCAACCAGCCTAGCTGGTCAAAGGAGGGAAAACTACTTATACAAACCCTACCGGTAAGATTGTTTAGTAATAAATATTTAGCTGGCGCTGCGTATAAAGCCTTTGGAACATATATTTATGGTGAGACGTGACCACTAATACCGGACCACCTTTCTCATCTATAATTTTTTTTTTCACATTTATTTGGGATATTTAACGTGCACTCTCTGAACCGACTGAGTATATCAGCACACGACTTGCATACAAACTTAAATCTAGAACCGACACAACACTCATCTCTCGCTCGTTAATTAATCTATGTGAAAGAAGAAACTCACATTTCACCAATGATGATTTTTTTTGGCCCTGCCAGGAATCAAGCCCGGGGCCCTTAGCTCAGAATAAAGACATTCTACCGAATGAATTAGGTTGTCGGAAAATTGATTATATTAGAATACGACTTACAAACCAACTTGATTATTTTTTTCGAACACAACATGCAGTCCCGACGCAGGGGCGGATTTACAACTCTGCTGCCCATAGACACTAGATAATTTGCCGCCCACTTTTCCTACCTTAGTTTCTAACCTTCTAAATCCCTGTTTTACCCCTACCAGCACCCATTCACTGACACACAATTTTATACCATATAAATAAGTGATATCTGTGGAGTGACGGTTAATAAGTACTTACATTATTCGATAATTTATTATAGTGAGGTTTTAAAAGTATTAAGGATTTGTTTGAAATTTTGAAATAAATACTCGTACACTATCACAACACACAAATTCAAATATTATTTAATTTAACAATATAAAATTTGCATTAGTAGACTGTAGAACAATTAAATATTAGCATGTACACAATAATAACATAGTCGATAATATCTGTCGCCTCTATTTCTGCTGAACGAACTGGTCGATGATGCCAGGCAACCATTCTATCCAATAAATGACCTTCAATTAAAACGTTTGTCCACGCAAATGCAGATTCACTTCCTCTATATTCAACATTCTCAAATCCTAACCCATTAGCGTAATTAGACTTCAGCGTGTAACCCGAACGGGTAGTAAAACGATATGCTAAGTATTATTATTATTCAGTGAATTAAGGCGATTCTATGTCATGTTGGTATGCAGATACAGCAAATCTCAACAATCGCAACAATAACACACACGATAAAGCCATAGAATTATTTTAAATGGTAGGAAAATAAGTATTTTTTTTTCCGTAATTTAAAATTTGCCACCCCTAAAATCTGTCGCTGTAGGCATGTGCCTACTAGACCTCTGCGTAAATCCACCCCTGCCCCGACGATCGATTCATCATTGTGAATGAGGATAACCCAATTTCATCCAACGATACACATCCAAGCCATGTCGAGTATCGAATTAGGGACCTTAGCTAAAAAGGCAGATGTGCCAAAGACTAGTATAGGAATTATTCAAAAGGAAATTAAAGAAACTGTCCTGCAATGTTAGGAAAGATGGGAGAGCTACAATATGGGGCCAAACACTTAGTTTGGTCGGGATCGAACGCCGTCCTCTGGGAAAAGTGTATGGCATATTATCCGTGATAATGTACGTGTTAAAGAGCTAGTTTGTATGGGTTGGAATGGAAATGTTTAGTGACATCACTACGTTCTCACACGATCATGAGGTAACAATCATTTTAAAAGACATATACAGAACAATTAAGGTTGTGAAAACGAAGACATTTAACTTGCACTTGACACACACGTTCATATGTATTTCATGAAAAACATAGACACACAAGTAAAAAACAACACAGCATATATACAGTCAAAGAGCTTATGCAAATTAAACCTTGGAACCAAGACATTTAAATAAACATGACAGATTCCCCACTCCTTTTTTTCTTCCAATCCATCTTTCTTCAAGGCTATATCAGCTGTTTGCTTAAACCAAAATCGTGGTGCTGTCGTCACAAATATACTTGGTGTATTATTGCATTCGCTTGTCTCAACCACTTTTAAACATTGTACTTTTAAAATAAACAAAACAGTGTGTCCCAAATAACTGTAGCCTAAGCCAGTAATAATATGTGATAGTTCGCGAAACTTTAAATAGTCCTAGTCTCAGCAAGTTAATTTCGGTAATTTGTGACAATTTGGTAGTTTATCAATGTTTGTATACACTTTAAAGATAAAATACTTTTTCTTTAAAAAAATATATATTTAGTTGTGACCACGTAATTCCCAAATATAAATATATGACCCCTTTTAAAGTGAAAGTCTTCACTGTGCCTTTACAGATCCAGAATAAAATAATGAAAAAATTAAATTCTAAAAATGTTTATAGATAAGGCTGCACAATTATATTAGTTACACCGGATATACTAGTTTTAAATTCACAGCTAAAAACATTAGGGATGACATCGTCATAACCTACCGAGAAGATTTAGTAGATAATCATGAATCATACGCCCATACATACACTCCGTTCACCCTGAAAAGACTATTTATTACCTTTCAGGGTAAGCCGAGTGTGTAGGTTGGAACATTACAGCCTATTTTAGAAAAAGTAGTTCATCTATTAAAAAAAAACTAGTTACAATCTCTGTTTCGTATACCCCAAACGTACATTCCACTAAGACCTACAAATATCACACATGAGCTATAAACACAGGTTAGTACACAGAATTACAACTTTCAAACTTAAAAGTTTTATTTTGAAAAACTATACATTTCTTCTTCTCTTCCTATTCTTGCTTGAAGCTGGTTGTATTTATTATTATTATTATTATTATTATTATTATTAATATTATTATTATTAGTTCGTAAAATAAAATTATCACATCTGACTGGCAGTTTTTCAAACTTGCAAAGTAAAAAAGAAGCGGGAGAAGAGGTGTTTTCTTCTAGCACTCATGGATTCCAGTCCATGTACAATGTTCCCTGGCATGGGCCTGAGAAACGACCCACTGACCACAACTCCGCGTAGACAGCTTCTGAACCCGACCACTGACCCTCAACCTCAGGCCTCTCTAAAACCGCTACGGAGGAAGGGGCAGTGAAAACCAACCAGCTGGACAGTCTAATAACTGCGCGAGATTACGTGATTCAAGTCACAAAGTTATCAAAAATTTCAAGAGGTTGTCCACCCACCAATTTTCACCCAAAGTACTTTTAACCCAGTCTTTTTCTACACGGTACATTTAACATGCTTATTTATTATATTATATTTAGTAGATTAAAATACTTACGAATTAATTTTAAAGGTTTTTGAACGTAAATACAACACATAGGACTCCAAAATTTAACCCACCACATTTAAACAATCACCCCCGTTGTTTTTTGTTTTTTTTTTTAGTTCACATCGTGGCAGCAGAAAATATGCCACGCACCCAAGCCAACGTTTCAACGGTTAAATTATAATTAGGAAAGTATAGACTGATTTTTTGCCTACAATAACTTCAAATGTTCCAATATTAAAAAGCTTCGGATAATTTTTTTTGTGTCCGCTTCTTTAACATCTGGAAATATTTCGTTGAAACTATTAGTAGTTTGGGTAAACCATAACTCTTTTTTAACTTCGTGCGAAAGCTTTTGGTTTTGTCAGATGTATTAAAAATCTTCGTAAGCAAATATTTCGTGAAAAAATTAAATAAACAATTGAATGTGCTACGTTTTAAAACAATTCTGGTAACGTCTTATACTGCAACCAAAACATTTAGACCAAAGGTCCTCAACCTTTTTTGTACCTTAGAGCAAATTCAAAACTAACGGTAATGCGGTGGGCACAATCACTTTTTCAACTAAATGTATAACCTAACATAATTCATAATGCAAATAACACACACACACACAAATAAATATTATTACAAAAATTGTGAGTTTAAAATAAAAAAATTAAAAAAATTGCATATAAAATAACGCAAATTGTACACACGCAAAGATAGTCCAAAACCAGTTTAAATAATTGAAACAATTTTTACCAAATCAAAAATCAATGTCAATAAATAAAAAATCACTGCTTTATGTACTGTATTAACAAGAGCAAAATAAATACACAAGGAAATATTTAACTACTCACCACCATTTTGGTGCTTAGGTACATTTTTAAAATATATATTTATTCTGTGTTTATTCAGGCAACAAAGTTGGGTAGACCCATGTCAAGATATTTACAAAGGAAATAGCAGTATTAGCATGGTATTAGGGAGTATAATGATAGTTCCGAGTAATAAAGTACACTTTGAAAATGAGCCAGCAAAGAAAGAGGAATGAGAGGGAGAGATTGGAAAGAGGGGGCTTTCAATCACCAACATCTTGAGAACAGAATAACTGGAGATAAGCACAAACTTGATTTTTGTGGAAAAGTGACAGATTAACATTATTAGTCAATAACTTTTCAGCTGTGGTCAAAAAGTGGCGGGCAGACGCATGGCGCCCGCGGGCATAGGTTCGGGGACCCCTGATTTAGACCATACAAGACTGATAGAACTTGAAATGCCAATTGTGAGTGGATAGAATAGTATTTTAAGACTTAACTACATCTAGAAAAAATTATAGTAACAGCAAAATATCAATACATTGGATCAACCGCAAAGAAGATTTTTTCTCGTTTACTGCAAAATAAAAACAACACCTCAATTATTTCGGCTGAGTGGCTCAATAAATTGTAACGTTGCAAGTATCAACGAAAAAAAAAAGTTTTCAGCTTCTTTAAAGCGTATTTTCTTCTGTGAGCATGAAGTACTTTCTATCGCGGAGCGTGGAGTAATTCAGGTAGACCACAAGATTTCATCTCGAGGAGCTTCCCGAACTCGAAGAACAACCCCAATGAAATATAAATTATCTCCTGAACCTATAACCGTCAATACCGGGTTCACCAACTTCGTAATCCATATAGAATTATTATTATTATTATTATTATTATTATTATTATTAATATTATTTTTATTTTTATTATTATTAGCACCACGTCTTACTACCCATTCGGGTTATACGCACTTACGCTAATGTGTAATGGTAGGTTGATTGTGAGATGAAATGAAGGACCTACAGTTTAACGTGGAATCCGAACCACGGTGGAGGCCTGGTATTCCCCACATTCACAAGATGTCTTGTCAGAGGTGAAGGAAGGGTTTGGCAATCAGATAAATCTTTGCCGGGACCGAGGATTGAACCCCGGCCACCAGCACAGAAGTCTGACACCTTACCCCTAGACCACCAGGTCACCACCATATAGAGTTATTTAACGATACCGAAAGAGGCCAAGGTGAGGGCAAATGGACATTGAAACATGTCTCGGACAAATTTATCAGCACTTTAATATACCATGCAAAAAATATGAACTTTTTCGTAGCTCAAAACAGTTTCTTTACAAGTCTATTGTTTTATGTTTTGTATATTTTATTTTTATAAAGAGTAAAATTTAGTTCTACGACATAATCGCTTATACTTTCCCAAATAATCTATTATAGTTGTGACAAAATTTTCAAAATTCAGTTATCAGTAAACAACCCCCATAGTAAGTTTTCATAGGAAAAACAAATACTTTAATTCCATAATTATAGGAAATACTTATCAGAAACATATTTCGAACAAAATGGTTAAACCAATTTTTAGACAATTTCAAATGTTCACAAATCGGTCGTCAATAAACTACCACCAATATATATTTAGGTGACCTGGTGGTCTAGGGGTAAGGTGTCAGACTTCTATGCTGGCGGCCGGGGTTCAATCCTCGGTCCCGGCACAGATTTATCTGATTACCAAACCCTTCCTTCACCTCTGACAAGACATCTTGTGAATGTGAGGAATGCCAGGCCTCCACCGTGGTTCGGATTCCACGTTAAACTGTAGGTCCTCCATTTCATCTCACAATCACCCTACCATTACACATTAGCGTAAGTGCGTATAACCCGAATGGGTAGTAAGACGCGGTGCTAATAATAATAATAATAATAATAATAATAATATATATTTATTTTTAAGAAAAATGAACACATTCTTATTTATCATGTAAAACAGTCTCATATAGCGATACATACACACACACATATCCCCCTCTCCTTCCCACTTATAAAAACGATATTGACATATTACATGCCCTTTATAGTGGACCCCTCATCCCCCCATGGAATAAATGATCTTGCAACGCCCTTGGCTTGAACCACCTGAATTATTGCCAAGAATGGAAAGATTTCCCTGTAGAGCAAACCTATTTCGTCCTTGATTGTAAATGTCAAGCGGAGTAATTCTTCCAGTTAGATTTGATGGTGAACATGACTTTTAAAAATAAACATAATTTTAAAAACAAACAAAAAGTTTTACCTTTATCGTAGAATTGTTTCCTAATGTCCTTTCCTCATATTTAGTAGAGAATTAAAAAGGTGTTTTGTAAAAACTATTTTCTTTACAGAGTATAAACATTATGCAGCGTCAATGCTTTGATGATGATGATGATGATTATGATGATGACGATGATGATGCTGCATGGGTAGAGGGGAGAAAGGACCATGCGAAGTCGACGAGTTCGCAGGGGTTATTGTGATAGAACTGGAGTACGAGCAGGAAGAAAGGGTTGAGGGAGTCATTACACATTTGCCAGGGTTTGGAGTGGGAAGGTTGTTCATGTCAAGGAGTAAAGGGAGGAAGGCAAAGAAGGGGTAGGTTGAGATGCCACTGAAAGATCTCCACTCAGCCCCCAAACAGGGGTGGAAAAGCTAAAGTCCAAAACAAGGATCGACGACGGCAAACAAGTTCTTTTTTTTTTCTATAGCTATTTTACGTGCACGGTCTGAAATGAGTGACTATCAGCACACAACTTAGCCAGCTTTAATTGAGAACAAACAACACCCAGCTCACAGCCGTTTTTTTATCATTAAGAAGGTGGAAATCCATATTTCACCAATTATACATTTTTCAATCATAACTGGAATCAAACCCAGGACCTTTAAGCTCAGTAGGCAAACAAGAAACCGACTGAGCTGGAGTGTAGTAGCAAATTTTCTTCCAGGGTGAGTTTGAAATTTGGCAACCGGTTCCTGTTTTCATCCTCGATTCCTTATTACTGCCTTGATTATAAATCTAGTTTTCATAATTTTAAAATCTACAGCCATTGGCATTTTTAGGTATTTGATCAATTTCCTGATCATTTGGTTAAAATTTGAAACCATTATTTATTTTAATTCGTATTCAATAGTCCCAATATTAGTGACAAAAGTATTTATATTAGGAGAATAGGATCGAGAAAACGCACTCCTGGTAGAATCCCGAGATTGAAGCTTGGTCTAATAATAACAACGTATGTACCTGTCTTAGCTATGAACAGACGTACACAACTGTTGCAACAGTTTGAAAATATAACATATACCTTTAAATAACTACATTCCAAGTAACTAGGTTCTGAGCAAGGACATTTTGACAATAGCTTTATTTAATGAAAAGGTGTGATATCCACTAAGTTTAAAGGGTTGGTGAAAACTATAACCAAACGTAAATGAGAAACAAAAGAATCTGGGAACGCCTAACCACATCAACAATAGGCGTACACCACCTATGTTGAGCTTCATCGCAAATTATTCATGAAGAGATTGTACTAATACTTACAAAAGGTAAAGTATTAAAAGGTCTAGATTTAATTTAAGCGAAATATACTTTATAACCATATGTTTTAGTAAGTGCGTGGCTTAGTAGCCTCAAAATAGTGTGAGTGGGGGAGGCGAGAACCCAAAGGTAAGCCAATTATTAAATACTTTTATAATTATTCTATTGGAAATTTTGGAGTTACTGAAGGTATTTTTTAAATAGAGTATTTCCCCCACCTCCCTCTCCAATAGATACACTAGACGCCAATGGGATAATATGCAAATATAGATTGCAAGTAGGCATTTCAAATCAAGCTACTGCAGTATTTACTTCAAAAGGAATTGAAAAACCAGACGTACATTCCAACCATCCAGCCAGGAAAGACAGTATGAATCAACCCCTGTACGCAAGTGCCTCACTACCCCCCCCCCCCCCATACCCATCTTCCTACCACCACCACCACCACCACCACTCCACACACATACCCCTTTTGCAGAAACACCCACACAATAAATGCGTGAAAATAGAGTGTACAGTCGAGAGTCGAGGTACAAGTGCGTGCGTGCCTCGCCAATGGAAATATCCCAGAAGTGATAATGACGCAGCCCCTCTAACATGCGTGAGTGAAGTGCGCAAAGGGCGGTATATTGAGTTCCAACACCACCCCATGTCCTAAGCCATCCCTGACAACACGGCAAGGAGGAATAGAGGGAGATCTCAATCAAGGAGCAGCAGTTGTATTATTTAACAATCGTCTGGTAATTTATACGGATCCAGCCCAGACAATGCCTTCTCCCGTGACCGAGTCGTTTGGGGAGACGGGTTGTAAGTCCAAAGGACACGGGTTCTATCCAGCATGGAGAGGTAGGTGGAGAGGCGCTTAGGAATGTAATGTTTGAATCAGTCGCGGTGAAATTATTAGCCTAGGAAGAGTATATACAATTGTGTGTTATCTTAAGTTGAGTTTGTTTGTGCGGGCTTATGTAATGTAGCACTGTCTAGAAATTGGTGTACGTTAATTAAAAGATAAATAAAATAAAGGTACAACTACTATGTTAACTAGGCCTGTACTAATGTTGATGTTAGCCTGACACACTTGCACAGTTTATGTTAAATATTAACACCATTTCTAACCTCCAGATTAATAAGTTATACACGGTGGATCATCTAAAATCCAATGTTTTACGAATTAACTATCTTAATGATCCGTTCAGTGGCCTAATGGTCTCAATCTCGTGTTAGACTGGTCTGTTGGTGACGGGGAGATCGGGGTTCGATGTCTACTGAGGTTGTTTCCTAAATGGTTTCCCACTCTCCTTTCACGCAAACGCTAGTAGATTACCTCTAAAATGCTTCCATCCTCATCCCTACCTCATTTGAGAACTATCATATATGCGTATAACCGGAACAGGTAGTAAGATGCGGTGAAAAGATTATATATATACATTGATGCCATTCATGTAGGCCTATATTAATTAATTGCCTTGGGTAATTTTTTCCTTTATTAACACTTTATTTTACTTTTGGCATCACGTCATGATTTCTTTCTGGGATATCCGCATATTTAAACTAATGGGGAAGGGATGATTATGGTAGAACTTTGAGGAAATGTACCCCCTTTTGTGTAGAGGTAGCATGGTAAATCATTCAGTGAGAAAATGAATCACTCTCGGCCAGGATTCAATCCCCAACCTCCAGTCATAGGAAAACCTGACTGAATACGATCTGAAACTTAGCGCACGTACATACCGATGGGAGAATTTTAAAACATGTTATATTATGTAGCCAATACTATAAATTACAACAGATACCAAAGGTCTAGTGTCAGATGGTTTTTTAACATTAAAATTAATTTATTATGGAGGTAGAAATAATTTAATAATGATTAAATGTAATCACAATTCATGTTTAAAGAATAAATCGGTACGTTTCAAAGCCCTGATCCGCCATTACAGAAATGTGAAGCAATTAGATAAATATAAATAATGTTGATTTAGGAAGAGTATAATTTTCCTTTGTGTCAAAGGAGGTAAAATTTAACTATTCGATGAACAAATTTCAAATTATATGAATACTGAATACAAATTTATTTTATGATTTGGTATTTGTTTTTTGACTATAAACAATATACAGCAACCCTGGCAGGCACATAGACAGAGATGTCGGTTGGTTTTGTCTTGTCTACTTGGCGATGACGGAGAGGTAAGATTCTATTCCAGAATGGGTGTACTTCCTACTATTTTTCTACTCAAGTACGTGTACATTTATTCTATATTATACTTACCTAACCCCTACCCTAGTGGCCTGGTAGTGTAAACGTGCGGAAAGACCTGACTGATAGTAAGACGCGAAATAGGGGGATATTTACTATTGGCGCAACTTTCGAATCACAAGGTTTCTGTGAAATAATAATATATCGGTATGAACAGGGACTAAACTAATCCAAACCATAATGCAATTTGTTAATACTAACAGGCCTCGTGGTATAGTGTTTCAAGCTCTTAGCTGCTGAGCTGTAGGTCCCGGGTTCGATTCCCAGCGGATTTTTCTTGAAAGGGCAATAATTCCCATGGTCCCCAGGAGTTAATTAAGCTTAAGTTAGGTTAAGATCCTCATTGGCTCTACCCAGTCATATTCACTATCATCATCTCATCAGAACATAGAAAGAACCTCCACGTGAAAGGTACGAGTGTAGTAAATTCGGGCTTCCCCTGGACAACGGTACATTAGTATTGGCTAATATTTACATAAACTGAACTACAGATTGATGTAATGCCATTATTATTAGAGGTATTATTTGTTAATATTATTATCATAATCCATGACTGATGTATGTAAACAAAAGGTTAGCTTTTGATACAAACCTAAACAATCTCAATTTTTATTTACACCTCAAAGAACTCAAATTTGGTCAGATTTATTATAAAAAATAACTTTGGAGTTCTTATTAAAACGCTTCTTAATAAAAAGCTATTTGATTGATTTTTCTTTAACACATTTTTATTTTAAAATTTCCTCAATCCCGGCACAGATTTATTCGATTGCCAAACCCTTCCTTCACCTCTGACAAGACGTTTATTAATCACAACTTGTGAGTGTGGGGAATGCCAGACCTCCACCGTGGTTCGGATTCCACGTTAAACTGTAGGTCCTCCATTACATCTCACAATCACCCTACCATTACACATTAGTGTAAGTGCGTATAACCCGAACGGGTAGTAAGACGCAGTGCTAATAATAATAATAATAATAATAATAATAATAATAATAATAATAATAATATTTTAAAATTATAATCTTGTATTCTCTTATCAACAGGGGAAACACAAACAGAAACACAGTTTTTAAAAAAGTGGATTAAATTCAATATTATACAATATAATATTTACATTTTAAACAATCCAAGGGTCATTGTGATACTATAGCTTAGAATCCAATCCAACCCGTAGGTGGTGTGACCGTCCCTCCCCCCTACACACACACAAACACACACACACACAAAATTTATTTCTAATTGTTTCTTTTATATTGCTGCGCGATCAACGCGTGTCTCAGTATAGCTGCCTCCATTTCTATATTTTTGTTGCTGTATTTTTATTGTCTCATTACAATTTCAATCAAATAAAATAATATTTGTTCCTGTATTGTGCTTGTTTCTTATTTTATTGCTTATGTTGGACCAAATTACATGATTTTTAATTATAGACAGCTACGAAATTGAAGCAGAAAGGATAAGAGTCCTGTTCGACGAGGTTTCTGCAGAGGATCAGTTTGATTCAGGGGATGAAGAGGAGAATGACATTGTAGAACACAGTGACCACGACACTGATTCAGTGCATGAACCTAACAATCATTGTAATGATGCAATGTATGAAGTTGTTGAATAGCATATTTGCCTAACCTGTTCTGAATAAATCCCTCTTTTGATGTATAAAAAATAACAATTTAGTAAATATTTGACATTATTTACTCTTAAACGTTTCTAAATCATATTTTTGTAACCAAACAATATTAATTCAATAATTAAATATTCTAAAAAAATAGATTGATTAAATTTAACATTTTGTTCGACAATTGTCTGTAATGTATCTACAAATAAACTGTTGCTCAGAACTTTTTGTGTAGAACAAACTTATTATTTCATCCTGAATTTCATAAATATATTCAATAATAGTTAAATAACATTTTTTAAATTGCAGCACATTTCAAAGGTAAAAATGATGAATTATATAATACAACAGGTTTCACTAAAAAACAAATTAAATTAGGTCACTTTGTTAGGTCACAGAGTTAAATATGTATGAACATTATTATACCACACTCAGTTTAAAAGAAATATTCGTGAACAAAATTTTTTTTAAATATGGGGGGGGGCAGACACCCCACACACCACTGGCGTAAGAATTTAAGTACACACTACTGCCGGGTGAAAGAAGGGATCTTTTTTAAAATACACACCTATTTTTGGTGACCAAAAGTGAAAACACTTTAGTATTTTATTAGTGTCATTTTTACAGATACTTATCAATGACTTTCTATCAAAAGTGATAGCTGCAGGTAGCATGACTTGACGTATAATAACTAGCTTCTTTAGATATTAGATTAAAACTGGACTGTACTTTTTTTTTACTAAGGGAGTTTAGAGACCATTTTCAAAAGTTCATAGGAATAGTATCATTTTATTACTCCATGGGATCATAAAATTAGAATTACGAGACCGTAACTTTTTAACGAAAAGAGTTATAAAAATGTTTGCTTTGTGGAAGACACACGTCTAATTCCCCAAACACACGATACAAAATAAATTAATGGTGAGAAAGGAAACCCCACTTAAGATTAACCAGAGAGAATTCCAACAAATATAATCCCCTGATTCAAAGTTAATTAGGTCCTAAAAAATAGAACTTAAAAGTGCAGGATGTACACCTATGTGTGACGTGATGAGTTGTGTATTTTATTTGGGCAACGGGAGGTGTTTACCGATGATTTGAATAATTGCCATGTAACCTGCTTACCAAAGAGCGAGTCGAAACGAGAAGTGAAGTGGTTTAGGGGGAAGAGGGGTTAATGGCGAAGAGGATGACTTAGCTCATGCATGGGAAAGCAAACTCAACTCCTTCAGAATCTAGTGTTGACTCATGCAAACCACGCAAGTGAAAGTTGGCGAGCGCCTGTACTTTAGAGAGGACCTACAGTTCGTTGAAACGAGGAAGAGTGTTTGTACTGAAGTACCGATCTTCGATCTGATAACGGCCGACACGTTAAGCAGTTTTTTTGTTTTTTTTAGCAAACCAACAAGTGTTCATTCTAGACAATTTATCTACGAAGAACGAGAGAAAAAAAAAGATTGGGGATATAAACGTTGCAGCAACAATTGAAAATAATAGTGAAAAAAAATCCCAATTTAATACATTTATTTTTATCTAAGGCCGTTTCATCGTTATAGCGCCATATTCAACATTACCTGAGCTGCCACAGTGACGTAGTTAGCTAACGCGCTTGTCTCGTGTTAAAGACTGTCGAGGACGAGGAGATCGAGGTTCGAATCTCAGTCGGGTGAACTGGGTGGGGCGTTCCTAAATGGGTTTCCACTCTGCCTCAACGCAAATGCGGGTTCACTTCCTCTAAATTCCACCTTCCCAGTTCCTAACACATTTGAGTAATTCGTACTTAAGCGTATAACCCAAACGGGTAGTAAGACGTGGTGTTAAGTAAATACAAAAAAATTATTTGACTTGTTATTCAGAATAAATTAAGTAAAAATTACTTAAAATAAGTATTTGGAATATAAGTAATATGCCAAAGAAATGCAAATAAAACGGTTAAATTTAAAAGAAAATAATGAAAATCAAGTATTCTAAGAACATTTTTTTTTCTCAATAAAATATTATCATTTGAAGTTGAAAGTCTCTAATCCGGCATGCTGTGGTCCAGCACACTTCGAATCTGCCGCCATTAGTTTGGGGGGTGACCACAAGGAAGGAGATATTAGCAGTACAAAGGCGCCGAAGTTGTTTACAGCTGAAGCCGAATGTTTTGGCTACATTCCTTTTTTGGCTTGTATTCTAATCTGCCGTATTTTAACCCTTAATTATGTTTTCCAGGATACCAAGTGTTGTGAAAGCTGGTGTATTAATTCCTGTTTAAAGCTTTATTAGTACTTGTATGTCAGAGCAATAAGTATGCAGAGTGATATGGCTCTATGGTCCGGTACTTGTCAGGTTCTAAGCCTGCTGAACTTAGGATTTACAACTTGTATATTTCTATATAATTTTATAAACATTATTACTGTATTCTGATGCGCTTTTACAGTTTATAAAATCAGTCTCAAATTAACTATCATCAATATTAAATACGAAAACTAAGAGGTTTTAATATTGATGTTCTCAGCTATAGCTCAGTCTTAAAAATAGTGTCACTGACTAGCTATTAACAGAATATCTCTCTACTCAATTCTAAATAGTATGAAATGGTCAAATTAAGAAGAATTTGCTTTCATAAATAAACAACACTTGTTAAGGGCTTGCCCTTGGAAAAAAAAAGCAGAAGGAATGTTAGTTTAAATATTAGCCGAGTTTAAAAGCGAAACACCTAAGTTCACATCCTTGAGACTTGCCTAATGCGGTTGTTTGCGCCCGTGTTGGTAGTGCCCTTTCAAAAAACGAGGGCGTTTGCGCCCGTCTGAAATAAACCTTAAGGCCCGTTACATAGTCGAGCGGACGCTCCGCCCTCCGCTCTCCGCACGCGGATAGTCGAGTCTACACAGTGGCGCGGAGGTTTATCAGTTCGTCTTAGAAAATGTATGGATACAGACTGAAAGTATTAGCTGTGTATTACGCGTATAAAATGAGAAAACAACGGAAAAATAGAAGATATTATGTACATCCTATAGTGGCTCAAAGAAGTGTGAAAGGTGCTTTCACGACATTGTACATTGATTTACGTGGAGATAGTGACAAATTTTTTAACTATTTTCGCATGTCAATTAAATCCTTTGATGAACTAATAGGGAAGCTAGAATCCAAATTAAGTGTTTCTAATTTGAACAGGGTATCTATTTCTCCAACAGAAAGACTTGCTGTTACATTAAGGTAAGTAAAGAAAGTCAATTATCACTAAAAAGTTTTATTACTAAAAATATTACATTATTATAGATTATTATTGTTATTATTATTGTTAATTATCATGATCCTAGCTCTTCACTCATGTTGTGTGGTATGGAATTAGATCCATAGGATAAAAATGTCTCATATGGAGAGACTCTGTTTTCTTCTGCATTCGCAAGGAGACAAGATGAGTTTTGAGGAGAAATTTGTTGAGGCTTCTGACTAAAAGACGAATGCGGTTGAGGTGAAATTTGTGGGGGCTGCTTATCAAAAGATGATTGTGACTGAGGTGAACTTTGTGGGGGCTGCTGACTAAAAGACGAATGCGGTTGAGGTGAAATTGGAGGCTGCTGATTAAAAGATGAATGTGGTTGAGGTGAAATTTGTGGAGGCTGCTGACTAAAAGATGAATGTGGTTGAGGGGAAATTTGTGGAGGCTGCTGACTAAAAGATGAATGTGGTTGAGGGGAAATTTGTGGGGGCTTCTGATTAAAAGATGATTGTGACTGAGGTGAAATTTGTGGGGGTAGCTGATCAAAAGATGACTGTGGCTGAGGGGAAATTTGTAGGGGCTGCTGATCAAAAGATGAACGTACTGAACGGAAATTTTTTGGATTTTGTTGATAATTGATATAAATTTGTCTGGGTTGTGGGTAAGTAAAGTACTGGTTATCATTTATAAACAAAGGGTTATGAGAATGTGAGGGAATCTGGAAAGAATGGTCCTGATTTTTAATGCGCATAAGTGTATGCAACACTTCAGATCGAAATTGAAGTTTTTTATCATTATTGAATGTTTTTAAAGTTGGTAACAATGATTTTAGGAAGGCTTGATCTTCATCATCTTCATTTTCTTTACTTTCCTGCAGCATCTTCAGTAAGCTTTCCTCAAAATTTTTACTGCTTTTAGAAATTTTTGGAGTTGGAGCTTGTTCCCTTTCTTCAAGATCTGTAGATAATTGTGGCTCTTCTTCTTCTTCTCTTATATCTTCTTGAGTAGCAGGTGCACCTTCCACGCGATTGTCTTGAAATTCGTTGGAAAAATTTGTGTGTGTGTTGCATATTAGCAATCTTTCTAAAAACTGTAGCTGATCATGATAGGTGTATTTTGAAACTTTACTTGCACCTGATCCGGATTTTTTCTGTTTGGTCTTATTTTTACTTTTTATATAGGCATCTCTAGCCGTTTTCCATCTGGTTTGCATCTTCTCCACTGAAAATAAATCAATCAAATAAACTCACTAATAGGGAACTTCCACGTGAAATAATACTGTAATTACTAGCCAAACACATTTTTCTTTGCACATCCATTCTCGGATGAAGACAAAATCTATGTACTCTCCTTGGTGGCTCTAATGTTACCAAAGCAAAGTAATAATATGAATAATGAAAGTATAAGGTGAGAAAGTTATGACAGGCTAGTGATGGCCTGGTAATTACAATTTTATTGACTGGGTAAGAGCCCAAAAACCACTTAAAGACCAAAAACTATTGTATTTTTATAGCAAATATTCCATAAGACGAAACTATTAAAATGTGTTTTTGGAGCATTTTCAAACATCTGTGTAAAAATTAAAGGAGTGAATAAACAGAATAGGACAAATTGCATATTGCAAATACCCACCAAGAGTATCTATCACAGAAATGTGAACATTTTATCTGGTCCCCCACTTACATTTTGTGGGCTTCGAATTTGGGTGGTGTTTATTTTTAATCAAATTAGAACCAACTTTTTCAGAGAATCAATGTGAATAATCAAGCTGATTTAGTGGGGTAAATATTATAACCCATAAAAATATAGATTTTTATATCGAGCCTAAGAGCAGCAGGGTTATGTACAAATCAGAGAAAAAGAGCGTTTTTAACTGCAGAAACGTATTGCCACCATATTGAAAAAAAATGTTTATCTTAAATAGTAAAAACATAACCAGAATTTAAATATCTTACGCTTTAAAATGACAGTTCTGACTCCAAAATTGGTAAACAACACAACAATCAGTGATCAAATACGTAAACCTGTAAAATTGGTCAAATCACCGTTAAAAATATTATATTAATATATTCTTTCGTCTAAGGGATACACACACACTTTCATCTAAAGAATGGGGTAACATGCTAGCCCATTTTCATAAAAACCACATATGGTACAGTTAATTTGTTTTTAATTTGAAGATTTAATATGGAACGACCCCAAGACAAAATCAATAAGCATTTTTAACAGAATCTCAAAGTCAAAATAATTAAAAATATTTTCCTCTATTTCAGGTATCTCGCCACTGGTAATACATTTACTGATCTGCACTATTCCTACCGACTAGGAATTTCAACGATTGCATCTATTGCTCGACAAGTATGCAGAATGATATGGGATGTGTTGAAGACAGAATGTTTGCCTGAGCCTTCTTTAGCAAAATGGGAAGAAATACGTGATAGCTTTGAAGTTTGTGCTAATTTTCCTAATTGCGTCGGCGCTCTCGATGGAAAACATATCAGGATAACAAAACCTACTAAGAGTGGTTCTCTCTTTTTGAATTACAAACATTACTTTTCCATAATTTTACTAGCCATTTGTGATGCAAATTATTGCTTCTCTTTCATCGACGTAGGTGCTTTTGGAAAAAACTGTGACTCAAATGTTTTCAAAAACAGTGTATTTTGGCAAAAATTAGAGAGGAATGATTTAGGGTTGCCTGAAGCTAGGCCTTTACCTAAAACAAGTGAACCAATTTTACCCCATGTCATCGTAGCAGATGAAGCGTTTGGCATATCTCAACATGTGCTTAGGCCTTATGCAAGAAAAAAATCTAAACTACAAGAAGAAGATTTTCAACTATCGACTCACTCGTGCTAGAAGGTATATTGAGTGTGCCTTCGGAATTCTTAGCAATAAATGGAGGATTTTTCATCGACCTATGAATGTAGATGTTAAACTCGCAGCATCCATCGTCAAAGCATGTTGTATTTTACATAACTTTGTACGGGTCAGAGATGGTTATGATTTTCAGCACACCCTCACAGTGGTTGGTTTGGAAGATCTGGAGACAACTGCTTCATTCATAAGATCATGCAATTCCATTAGAGACAGTTTTGCAAATTATTTTGTGGACATTGGTAAAGTTTCATGGCAGGATTCTAAAATTCACTAGAGAGATGAACTTAGCTAAAACAGGATAAGTATATTTTGTGAAAATATTGTTGTATAATTTACGCAGTGTGTAATTAATATTCTAGAATTGCTTTAATAAAAAAAAATTCAACATTGGTAAAGTTAATATTAATCAATATAGGTTGCATAATAAAACATTAGCTGCAATAAGTTAGTGAACAATTATTGAACAACACTACTTAGTATTATCTTACATTAATTAGTGATATTATTATCTTTGCAATTAATAGCTGTGCCCTGGTGAAAATATTGGATACTTAAATCATGGAAATAAAACAATCCATTCCCAAATGTTGCCTCACCATTTTTAATTAGGAATCAAATAAACGAATTTGTAAAACTCACCCAATTTTCTTTTCGTTTCTCTATCCATTTCATTGAAATTTGGAATAAGCTTGTTGCATATTTCTTGCCAAGCACTTGTTCTTAAATCCCGGTTTTTATAATCGTCTCGAGATGGATCCCACAAATAAGGTCTTATTTCAACCTCCATAATTAACAATTCAGTGTCGATATTCATATTCATGTTGACTGAACAATGCACACTTCACCAATGAAATGATCCGTCGCGCGGTTGTCCGCTCGACTATGCAAGTTACAACCTGCTCAATGGAACTAACTCACGCGGAGACGGAAGGGCCACGCGGAGGGTTCTTCCGCGTGCGGGCCACTCCGTTGAACTGTGTAAAGACACATAAGAACAAGGTAACTTATCCGCGTGCGGAGAGCGGAGGGCGGAGCGTCCGCTCGACTATGTAACGGGCCTAAGTGTTCGCGCCCGTCAGCGAGTCAAAGCTTTCATACTAGCAACTGGAAGTCATTAAGAGGACGTATATGACGTATATTTTTTGATAGGTACTGTTTAAAAACTACTAGTATGAAGGAATGACGGTAGGCTAGATTAGGTTAGATTGGGTTAGGTTATGTTATGGTAGTCATTGACCTGGTATATCTTCTGCTAGGGGGAAAATTAAACATAAATTGGATGTTTTTATAAGGAAATAGCATACACAAGTTTTGTAAATACAAACATATACCTTCCTTAGAACAGTAAGAAAGATTTGAATATTAAGTGAGTGCAAACACACATGGTTATTTTTCCCAAGGTGCCAACACACAAGGGCGCAACCAACACGTAGCTGTCTTAATCACTCGTGGTAGTAAACTTGGCGCCCCTTAAGTGGCCCCATTATTTGATCCTATAGCAGCGCCATGGCAAAACTTGTTGACATTTCAAGCGTGAAAATCTTGTGAAAGTTTGGGAGGATTACCCTAATACTCGGAATAGTATTAATAATAGTACATGTAATAACACCGGATTTAACAGGCATGCTTGCAACACAAAGCTACGTCAAGACTTATTAGTTATTAAAGAGATATTTTAAGAATAAAGAGTATTTTTAAAATAACAGCATATTTTTTGCAAACGATATTGATAGCATTTTACTAAAGTGTAGTATTAATGTTAATTTATATGAATGGATAATATCTATCAAAAGTAGTACTTAAGGATCACATGACTTGACGTATAAATACATTAAAGTACATTTAGTAATTTTATATCTGTCAGATAAGGTTCCTCATATTAAAATTGGATTACACTTAACTTTTAACAGCAAATAAAATTCCACACACCCAAACCTGGCAGCAAGGCTTGATGGATATTATTTAAGATCATACACAGCTACTGTATATTTTAAAACTCCTGCACCTAGGATCGAACCAGGTTTTCATAAGATGATAGGCCTCAGTGAAAGGGACGCGCAATATAAAAACAAAACTTTATTTTGGATCAAACATAGCTATTGGAAGAAGAGGATGTTCAAAAAGTGCTTGTCTCAACCCATAGTGACGCCATCAAAAATGGCACCCGTTGCAAATGTGACCTAGTTTAACTGACTCATGTCATCCATCCGTGCTATGCTAATATTTAAAATGGAATAATGATGAGAAGGGCATAATTTAGAGTAAAACTACCCGAATTCACGTAGCAGTAAAGTGGTAAGTTACTTTAAAAAAAATTCAGTTCACCCGGCCGGTAAATGAACCTTGACCTTCCCGTCATCAGCAACCAGATCTGATGCCTTAGTCCCTGTGCCCACTGATGCGGACTTATGAGGAGCGAGTGGTCAGGTATAATTACATTTTCATAGGAAAACCTTATCTGACAGCTATAAAATAACAAGGTATATTTTCATATATTCATAATACGTCAAGTCATATGATCTGCAACTATCATTTTTGATTATCAATACCTATAAACAAACATTAATAATATACGCTTCGGTAGCCGCATGGTCTAAGGCGTCACTCTCACAATATATTAGACATCCAGTGATGGGGTGATTGAGGTTCAAATCCCGGTTGGGTGTACTGGAGGTTGTTTGTCCTAAATAGTTTTCCACTATCTCTCTCTCTCTCTCTTGCTACGCAAATGTGAGTACACTTACTTTAAATTCAACCTTCCTCATTACTAACACATTAGCGTAATTAATACATAGGTGTATAGTCCGCACGGGTAGTAAAACGTGGTCCTAAAGTGAATTGCCTGACAACAATTACCCATAAATAATTGTTGATTATTTCAAAGACACGGTTGTTGGCCCTGACAAGGGCCGATATTGAGAGCGGATCTAGACTAAAGAAGTGTTTTCATTCACTTTTTATTGAGAGCTACATCGCTAACGTTGGCATATCGTAGCGCTGCCATTTGGAGTTGCCGACCCCAAGTTCATCATGTGGAAATACTTGTCTTGTCACCCCCTGCAACAGTTTTTTTTTTTTTTTTTGCTGGAGATCTTAATCACCCGTATTTCATCTGTTTTAACCCCAAAATAAGAGTTTTTTTAAAGGCCTTTCTTATAAAAATGGGACTGTATTGGTCTTTCCGAGGGAGAGAGAGGAAGGAAGTTGGTGAGCAAGGCTGGTTTGTTAACGGGACACGCCCAGCAACAGTGGCCGGCCCTTGCCTCATTATGATCAATAAGAACAACACTAGAACCATGGCCGTTCCTCTGGCTACCTACACGTACATCCTAGGCGGTAGTTATTTTTTATCACCACGTTTTACTACTCGTTCAGGTTATACGCATATATGATAATTACTCTAATGGGCTTGGGATGAGGAAGGGAGCGTTTCGGAGGGAATCTTACCGCATTTGCGTGGAAGGAGAGGGGGGAAACCACCTTCAGTATACCGAATGGGATTCGAGCCCCGACCTCTCCGTTATCAGCAGGCTAGTCTATCACGAGGGTGACGCTATTTTAACCAATCGGCTTATGAGACGGTAGTAATTGTGTCCGAGCTTGGCAAGAAGTAAGGTACCCTTCGTTTACCCTGAAAGGTTGCAAGCTTACCTTGCTTGTTTCCACCATGGTGCAACTTATATGATAGGGCCATAGTGGAGCCCCTCAAGGTAACACTGTAAGCTTTCACCATAAACTGAATACATATGCTAATTTAGGCTATGATAATTTAAAAAAAAGTATAAGTCAAATAAGTTACCAATCCATTCATCCCCGATTTTTTAGTTTCTTCGTGTCGTATGTAATCAAATTCTCGCACATGCGCACAACCATGACTCAACTTTGGCCAAAGACGTGCGTTAGAGGGATGGAAAGACAAAACATTTCATGGTGACTTTGAGAATTTAGATTAATATGATTAATAATATTAAATATTATTAATAGATTCGAAGAAATATATGTTTTCTATTGTAAATAAAAGTCACTTATTTTGCTTAGTAAATATGTAAAAATTGCTGAAATTTGGTAAAATTTCATGATTTTTCCAGGTCACTGGACAACCTGTTCCTACTTGGCCGTGAAGGCAAAGGGGGGATCTGTCCTAGTTTGTGTTTATAATGCGTTTAAAGGCAAACACTTTCCTTTTGTATGTTTTACATTTTATTTACTTTCTCATGTTCTCTAATTGTAATCTTATGAGAGTATAAAGACTGGAACCACTAACACGAAAAACGTATAACTAAAAAAACTGTCCAACAAAGGCTTTGAATTGAACGTAGGTTCACCAATTCAGAAGTTTTGTCACGGGTGAAGAAAACAATTGTAGATAAATATTTATGTATTTAATTCAAATAGCAAGTCGGAGTGTTTGAGGGAAATGAAGTAAATTTGGTTGAGGGTATCGTTTTATATTTTCCTTAAAATAAAATTTAAGATGGCTAAAACCTGCCCCTCAATGGTTTTAAATATATCATACATTTTTCTGATTTTTTAAAACAGTAAGTACACGTTTTAAAAAGATCTACAAATTGTAAAATAAGTTTCCAAGAAAAGAGGATAGCTCGATATAATGTTTTTTTTTAAACTCACGCGCTGGTGAAAAAGGAAATGGTGCGTCACTCGGTACTCACCTGGAACAAAATAAACACATTAGGTTATAGAAATACACACACATGTGAAGCCTACAATTTTTTTTAAATATGATGGAAATCTGTCCAAATTATTTTCCGTGACTTATTTATGCTAACGTAAAAATGTTAAATATAAAATACCCCCTTTACAAATGATCATAATCATCATTTAGGCGATGTTAATGTAAATAAAATTATCATCTAGGACCACCTTAAGATAATCTTTGTTCGATTCCTGGTGGTTTTGAGGAATATATTTACTATTTGTGTAAGGGTTCGTACTGCGATCTATTGATACATACCCAGGAATTATAGGGCTGGGCGTGTAACATTTAAGTGTAATTATCTTGGTTAGATTAGTTTTTAAGTCTTATTCTGATATTAATCAGTGTATTTTGAACGTACAAGCTAAATGACCACCCCACTTTCCACTAATATAATGTTGTTAACACAAAGAAATAATACATCGTATTTAGAAAATATAGCGTTAATAATGTTTTTAACGCTGTAGGTAAGCAATTTCTAAAACACATGCTATATAACAAAATATTTAAACAAAACCACCATGTATCAGAAACAGAAATTGTTGAGAAAAAGACATGACAGAATTAGAACGCACCAAAATAAAGAAAAAAAATCAGCATAAAACAACACCAGGGGTTTTAAATGTCTGCGTATGAGGACAATTTTTGTACACTAATGCTAGATGGCTCGAACCAAAGGCCTCCTAGATTTACCGACTTAACGACTTATCTCTCAATATGACGGGATGTTACATAAAGCTTGTAGGGGACAATAAGGAGATATCTTCATGGCAAGACAACTGAATGCTCTAAAGAGTTATAAGAAAGCTGCGAGTATCACATAACACCCATTGTGAACGGTTTGCTTATGGCTACCATGTTAACAAGTGACGTAATCATCGTCACATCTCACACGTCCCAGGTAATTCTGGAGGCATGGGCGGGCGGGAAGGGGTACACAAGATGATACGTAGGAGATGGGTGTGGGGAGCGGGGGGAGACAAGTGCTTAAACAATTAATACTCTCCGAATGAAATGACAACAACAAGGAGGGGAAATGTTCGTGTGAATTTATACAATCGTTTGTCCGTGTCGCAAGTTTTCTAATTCCAAGGCCGATTAAAGTCAAAAACATTTCCAAATAAAATGTACACTTTCTAATGGTTACTAAGTGTCTCGGTAGGAATGAGGTGGCAGCCTTGAATGCGTAAATTATCCTCGCGGGTGGGAGCGTGGACAAATACGTCAGTCTCGTATTGTCTGGTTTTCTGGTGATGATAGGGGGTCAGGATTTGAATCCAGGCTGGGAATTTAAGGTGGTTATTAATAGGCCCCCCTAAATGGTTTTCCTCCACCTCCCCCACGAAAATGTGGATTAATTTCCTATACATCCTACCTTCCTCATCCCTACTCAGTTTGTGAAAATATCACACTTGCCATTATTTTCTTACTACCAAGTTCCGTGTGTTTTCCAGGCAGATTGGATTGAAAAAAAAGTAATAACTTTTATTTTTTAATAAAATCAACTAGTGTGAAGTCATGTAATTAAACAGGACGATTTAAGATTGATAGGGTAATACAACATACGAGTATGTCGCTTCACGACTCTTTTAAAAGGGGTAATAAAACATGTTTAAATCAACGTGATTAATTCTCCAGTACACTTTCTTCGTCTGTACAAAGAGCTACTATTTCAATATTTCAGTTAAGTGTCCCAACCTAAAAAAGTATTCCAATATTTTATTAATTATCACAATATTTCCTGTGTTTTATTGGTCTTAAGAATTATCTGTGTTTTCCAGGATCTCCCTGTTTCCGGGTGCGTGGATCCCCGGAATATAGAGGGAACCCTGATGGGCTGTAAAATGCCGAAGCACGGGGAACAAAAATAAAAATGGCCCTCAGGTCATGTCTAAGTTGACACCAACCATTTACAACAGTTAAAAGTTATTTTTGTCGACACGTTTCAACATACGGCTATTAATGAGTGTAGTTAAAAGGGTAAAGGATTGAGATCGCAAGAGCATTCCCGGAATAAAATTAAGACATTTACCACAACAAGATGGTTCATTAAATTTTTCTCAGAAAATCTCAAGTTTTATCAATTGTTCGTAATTTGTTAAAATAAATAGACTCCACCTTGATAAAGATACACGTAACATGTTTATTTTCTCTCAGCAAATTTAATTTCAGCACGCGGCTAACAAAATACTTCATTTTGGGGCATGACATTCCCGATATTTCCCCCCCTTGCTCTCGCGCCCGGAATTGCAATACTTAGGTCACGTATGAGAATTACTTTGGTCACAAACACTAAATGGTTTTAAAAATGTAACGGGGTGATCAAGGTTCGAATCTTGGTCGGGTTAACTGGGGGTGGTTTTCCCTAAATGGTTTTACACTCTCCCTCCACGCAAATGCGGGTTCACTTCCTCTAATTCAACCTTCCCAATTCCTAATCCATTAGCGTCATTAGTATTTAAAGCGTATAACCCGAATGGGTAGTAAGACGCGGTGCTAATATTTAAAATATTACGGCTGGGATTGAGCTATGGTCCCCTGAATCCATGGCCCAACTCTCTAACTCATTGGCCAGACGTTTAGGCTATGCAGCGCAGGAGTGGTGGTAACTGGCATCTAGGAAAAGTTACCAGATCTACTCTCATGTATTCATTCGCCAAACCATATGATTTCCAAGACCATGTTTTGGCAGTCAAAAACTTTCACAACAAACAATATGTTTTCAATTATTTCTTTTACCTTCTAAGCGTTTTTACATTATTGAAATATAAACTTATGAAAATAAACGTTTGTATGTTTCTTTTTGGTGATGTCTGTGGTTCACTCGAAAATGATTCTAAAAGGCTGTCTTCTCTTCATATTTATAAAGCTGGTTTACAGGATGAAATTAATACGGTTGATGACGTCATACAAACCGTATTTGGTTGTGTTCACGCGCATATGTTTACAACATAAAACATTTTATTTTGTAATAATTTATGTAGCCATTTATAAGAAGATAAAAGTGTGAATATAATACTTTTTAATTGATTATTTAATACACTATACTATCTCTTGTTACCGCTACCACGAAAAAGACCATTAAAACTTTTTGTTTTATTTTGATATTTTTCGCTCTCTAAATTATCTATAAAAAAGTCATTTTTGTGCAGAAATCCTTGGTGAATTATTATTTGAATAATTTAGTAATACTTTTGATTGATAGACTAATATAGTAAGTTATTATTAAGGAAGAATAATAATTTCCACGTAGGTTAACATTTGTGACTTTCAACCAATATTTGAAATACAAATCTTCTGCGAGCAGCTGTTAGTTATCACTACTCCTACGCTAGATAGCCTTTACATGGTACGTTCTAGACTCACAGAAATACTTCTGCGCACCACTCCCCCCCCACCCCCCACCCCCCGCCCAAGCCACAAAAACCACTGCTTCCATCAGCGCGAGTTTTTGATGTGGGGGAAGGAGAGAGAGAAGGGAGTGGGGCGAAATCCCTCGCTAAACGCGACTAGGTACATTTATATTCATGCGTAGCCTTGCCGGGTTTTGATCCCAGGATTACAAGAGGCAAAGGCGGGGATTCAGATTAGCCTACCGCGACGCGCACACAGAGGGTGGTGGTGGTGTTCATTTATGAGGCACCCAGACGCAGCTAAGGATAATACTAGATAATACTAGTGACAACCTGCGTTTTTTTAAAGCGAGGAGGGCGTCCATTAGTCAAGTCGCACTAGTATTGCTAGGTTCGGATAGAAACAGGCGCCCAGCGTGCAATTTAGATAAGTGACCCAATTGAGTTCAAAATGGTCGTTTGTCTGTATGTGAATGTATTCTAACTGGGATAACCTACAATTGATTGAGACAAAGCTATGTGTGTTAATCTTCGTACAAGAACATAAGCACCACTGGTTAAATAAAGCATATACAAAGTTTATCTTCAAGTTAAGGGTCCCAGGATCGATCCTTGGCTTGCCAGATAAAAAAAGTTATCGTTGGTGAGATTGGAGTGAAGTAACAACATTTTCATGGAGAGAGTGGATTAATACTTAGGGGAAAACAATCTTAATATATCGCACGCGGCCGGGATTTCAACTACGACCTACTGGTCATCGGCAATCTAGTATGTTGTAAAAGAGATGTATTATCCTGTGCAAACAACGACACGGGTATATAATATACTTATTAATATAGGTTTTGGTACTGTTAACTTTAACGTTAAATATTGGGCTTACGCTTTTATGTAGTATACCACATAAGCTAACAGACACATGAGAAAATGCATTACCAATATGGGAAAATATTATTAGTTATAAAATTGTGATTTTACAGCGTTCAGCAACATATTCAAATTATTTAAAACTAAATAATTTGAAGAATAGCTCTTTTCCTTAACACATGTTATCTATCTATCATACAAATTGATCATCGGATCAAAGTCATACATCAGGAGTATAGCTACCTACATAGGGGAGGGACTTGCGGATAGTCTTGCTAAGTAGGGAATCTGTTTTCAATCACAATAATAAGTGTAAATATGTATGATAATTCATGTTTGATTGTTCTGTTGAGTGAATTTATAACACATTAAAATAATTACTTATATGTTTTGCCTATGCATCATCAGACATTTTCAAATCACAAATTGAAGAGAAAAAATTTGACTGCCTTGCCTCCAAAAAATATCAATATAAAACTGTTTTACAAAGGATTTACGTGAAAACAAATGGTTCTATTAAATAAATGTAGGATTACATTTAAAACAAATTGAGGCTAAGAAGTAAACCTCGTTTAGGGAAACAAGCCCAGTTTGGGATTCATTATGAACGTCACATGAAAAATATTCAACACATTATACATATATTAAAAAAAGCACATAGAATACAAGTAAGATAAATCCTGTGTCATCTTCTTGGAAAAAAAAAGCGAGATTAAATTGTTAATCCGATGAGCTAGAATGATCGGTTAAAAAGAAGGGCAAGTTGGGGCTGGGGGACGTGATTTCATTTCACCAGCGATCAGTTGACGAAGTTAGCGGAGATAATAAACGATATCGGACACAAACCCTCCCCTTTACCCTGTCCTCCATCTCATCGTAATCAGGCCGCCGTGTGCCGGAGTAACCCAATTACCAACTGCCCCCGCCCCTACCTTTTTCAGGTGATAGGAGGAAGGCAGAGAGGGAAGGCATTTATCTACTCCTGTGTTTTTTTATTTAACACCATCGGCAACAGACTACTGGAAGGCCTGTGAGTTCATCTCTCACCCTTTAGTGGTGAGTTATGAGCTAACCCTAGACCAAGATTAATTCACCCTCCAGTCTAAATTGGTTGCGATACTCGTGTATCAAGTGCAGGATGTATACAGGGAGGAGAGCAACACGAAGATAGAGAGGGGAAATGGAAAAAAAATAATCTGGTTGATTTTTTTGTTGTTGGATTTTAGAAGTATCATTTAATGAAAAGAGTTTTACCTCTCTCTATACCATTCACGAGGTAATATAATCGGTCATGTGGTGTAATGGTCAGCGTACCTGACTACAAACCCAAGGGTTCTATTACCGGCTGGTGTCGTGGGTATTTCTTCCCAAAGGGAACTATCCCAACGGTCACCAGAGTTTGGTTAGTTTCCTTAATTTAGGTTTAAAAGTTTCCACTGGTTCCGCACCATCGTACTCACTATGCCCATAACCTCATCTCATCGTGACATGGAAACAGCCTCCATGGAAAAAATTATGAGTACATTCAGGCATACCTGGGCAGTGGTATATTAGTAGCCTACCGGATAATCTTCCCATACACTGGCCCACGAGTGATTCAGCCCAAACCCGCGTGTGCGTGTATATATTATAATATATGCCCTGGAACGAGGCCTCTCTTTAACTGAGTTGTAGCCATAACCCTATTTTTAAGGCATTTAGTCAATAAGTGAGAATGTACTAGTTATTAATTCTCATCAAACAAGGTTCTTTGGTTGCGCACTCGCTCATAATCAAGATTTATTACATCATATTCCTGACAGGATGGTAACAACTCAAACATTTTTTCTTTAAATTAACAAAATGTTGACCTTAACAAAATTCAAGACAAGCATTTAAGGTCAGTAGTCGGCCATCCATGTATCAACTAGCCTTGATTATTTTTTAGAATTAAATTTTGTTCATTAGACCCAAAGGTTATTGACGATTTAATATAAAAATCACGTATGCTAGAAATTGATTAGACTTAAGACTAAATCTACCCTAGATAACCCAATTCGACGGTCTTAGGCGTCGTTCATGTTTAAATGGATTGCTGGCTGGGGCTTAAATTAAGGTTTGGCATAACGCGAGTCCTAAATGGTTTCCCACTCTCCCTCCACGCAAATGAGGATTGATTTCCTCTAAAATGCTACCTTCTTCATTCCTATTCCATTATCAAAGTCAACTTTTGCATACAATCCGAACGGGTACCATGACGCAGTGAAATAAAAATATAATAATAGTCGAGGGTGTGTGAAAAACCACCGTTAGGGAACTCAGCCAGGGCTTAGAGAGCCCGTCCCGACCACCAGGCTGGATCTTCTCACCTTAGCGATCTTATGTTGGAATCTAAGTATGATCGAAGGGATTACTTACGTTATATCAATATAACGAATGGAGTCGTGAACAAGAGAAACACAAAACAATATAAAAATTATGTAAATTGTATTTTTTTAAATTAAACACACAAAACAAAACTCCTGCTCCTAATAATTAATTTCACTAATGAAAAACACATTTAAACACGAAGAATGGTCTAGTTTTCATAAGGCCAGCTTATGCATTTCTAATGCAACACAACCATTGTTAAAACTAACACAAATGTATTTATCCACAGTCCACATTAATTAAAACACGGTTCGTAGTGTTTATCTATAATATTAAACATAACCAAAGCCACAAAACCTCGGCCGCATGAATGTGACCCGCTATACCAATGAATGGCTGTGATTTTTTTTTTCCATCTATCAACAAAATTAGAAGAAAATAAAAACGGGCGAGGCAAAACATTGGGGGCCCTAGTCTCCAAAGTGCGGAACCCATAAAATTAGTTTAAAATCCTTTAAAATTTTAAAATGAATTGAAAAGCTTCCTAATTCCCCTAAAATTTTTTTTAAATTCCATTATTTTAATTGTTTTGCCGTAATTGTTGGAGACAGTGACTGCACACAATTCATCATTCACGCCATTCCTCACCCGCCGGTTTAATGGCCGTAACCTACCTCAATGGCCACCCTCTAAAAATCCTCACATATCCTACCTAGCCATGGATAAAATACAATTACGTAACCCACCGCAGCCATGAAATACCGCATTCATTCGGGCAAAATACTTACAGATATTTTACAAAAAAAAAAAACATAAGCCAAAATGGAATTAAATACACATATGATATATTATAATTGAATTTAATGTAGGCAAACCTTATAACATGTTCAAAAAAAGTACACAAACCTAAATTTTTCAGGAGAAACAAAAAACTATTTTGCAATCCAGGGCTTGTTCCTTATATGAGGTAAATGTCAATTTTATAGTGACGTCACATTATGGTATTTTAGAGCAAATGCTTCATTTAGGCACTAAACGACGCGTGTGTCTATAGAGGCTTTGACCCGCCTCGGTGGCGTAGTTGGCTAACGCGCTTGTCGTGCTGAGCTAGACTGCTGAGGACGGGAATATCGAGGTTCGAATCTCGGTCGGGTGAGCTGGGGGTGGTTTTTCCTAAAATGGTTTTCCACTCTCCCTCCACGCAAATGCGGGTTCACTTCCTCTAATTAAATCTTCCCAATTCCTAATCCATTAGCGTAATTAGTACTTAAAGCGTATAACCCGAACGGGTAGTAAGACGCGGTGCTAAATATTATTATTATTATTAGTTTTTGAAATTTTAATATAAAAATTAAGTTATTAGCTACTTAAGATCATACAATTTAAAAACCAAAATGAATTTAAAAACCAAAATGAACCATTTAGGGGAATCCACGTTTCTTGAACATTCGCATTTTAATATTAGTGTACAAACGTATACTTCCCATATGCAGTCTTCTCATAAAGACAACATTTCAAGAAAAAATTATAAAATTCAAATCAAAGACTTATTATGAAAGCCTATTTAAAAAGAATAGAATTATATAGGTCTAGTTTTAAGAAATATAATTGCTATTACCTACCGGTGGAGGAATTGGCTACCGCGCTAGTTTTGTGTTGAGCTAAACTGCCGAAGATGGGGAGATCAAGGTTAGATTCTCACTCGAGTGAATGGTTCCCCCCCCCTAAATGGTGTTCCACCCTCCATCGACGCAAATGCGGGTTACCTTCCTCTAAATTCAACCTTCACAATTTCAAATCCATTAGCGTAATTAGTAAATAAGCGTATAACCTGAACGGGTAGTAAGACGCAGTGCTAAATAAATTATAAATAGATTGATATTCTAAATGCATATTTGTGATGAGTTACTTTTTTTTATGTCTTACATTAGTACTTAATGAGTAGTAAATACGTTGTTGTTTTTAATCTAAAATAAAACAACAATATTTAATTTTGAACGCCCCTTCCGATTCTGCCGCCCCAAGCAACTATCTAATATGTCCCCGCACCCCAGAGAGTCAGCCCTGACCTTTCAGGATAAGCTGAGTGTACCTTCAAGAATTGGGAGACTCAACACTTGACTTGGTCGCGTCGAGAGAGTGCTGCAACTAACATTACTCGGGGGGAAAGGGGTCCGTGTTTGAGGAAGATCGATAAACTCTCCACACTTCTTACTCCAAGCTTTTATTTTTTAGCTAGAAGCTCTCGGGTGCTCGTGGAAAACGGGTGTCTTGTATCTCCCCGTCTCTCTCTTTTCCTTCTTCAAACATCTCTCCAGGCCATCTAGTCAGGCCGTGGACATCAGCCACCTCTTCTTCCCAGCAAGTGTTTCCAAACACTGCCAAGAGTGTTCGTCAAGAATAATAATAAAAACATCGTCCCAAGAGACACATGTGTAGAAGTGAACGGGGGAGGGAGGGTTGATTCCTTTCTATGATGCAACACTATTTTCTCACTTATAATAAGAAATGGTACATAACAGTGGCCAAGAGCTCTAAGGGCTGATACACACATAATGCTAAGCTAAGTTCACTCAATCTAACTGTTATATTATCCAATATTCTTTACTAAATCTTTAATTTTAATTTTACAATTCCATGAATACGGTAGGTAAAATCGTGTACTGAAACATGTCGGATAACTAAGGTTCCAGTAATCTACATCATACACTGAAACACTGAAAGGAGTAACGGGGACAAAAATCTCAGATAAGACTTAGATAATTCAGTGTTTCTTTCTGGTCTGCTCCAGGGAAGTTTAGTTATGATGGCGTTCTCCAAACTGTCTTGTTTGAGTTCAGGTGATAGTACTGAGGAAGAGAAGATGCTGCTGTCAGCAGTTGTTTTGGAAGATGAAGAAAATTTAGGAGGTGGAGGTTTGACTTGTCCAATTAACGCTTCCACTTTAATATAAAAACATTTAATAAATATAAAACCTAAATGGAATATCGCTAAAAACACGTGAAACAAACTGAAAACAAAACTTCAACGAGTCTTTCGTTATTTTCACCAAACCAGCACTGCGTCTGTTCAACACGGAGCCCAAGTTGCGTTATACGCATGCGCAAAGTAAGATGGCTCAAGATGGGAGATGGAAAAATTGCCTGGCCAGCAATCGGAAAAAACATAACATGGTGTAGCAAGGCATAGCTTAGCATAGCTTAGCATTCTGTGTGAATCGGCCTTAGGGCGAACACTCAACACCAATTTTCACGGACAGTCTATTAAATGAAAGTTTCCGATTTGTAAATTAAATTAATGCAATTTGAAATCAATTTGTATTAAATAAAAAATGTTTTATGACCACGTCTTACTAACTGTTCAGGTTATACTCATATAATTTGATAATTACTGTAACGGAGTAGGGAAGGAAGGATTTTAGAGGTAATCTATTCGCATTTGTGTAGAAAGAAAATGGGAAACCGTTTAGGCAAAAACACCCTTAGTAAACCTGACCGGGATTCGAGCCCCAACCTCCCCTAGATCACCAGGCCAGTCCAACACGAGAGTGACGTCTTAAACCATTAGACCACTGAAGCGGGTAGAAAAAGTTTCAACCAAACCAGTTGCTAGAAAGTTTAAATAGGATGAAACCAGTTTAAAATAACGTTGGTAAACTTTATAACACCTTCGGTCCAGATCATCCGGTTGAAATTGGCCGTAAGAAAAAACATCATCAAACCAATACTATTTTGGGAGGCTGATGTTTTAATAGAGTTGATTTGAAATAGGATAGAAGATATTTTCTTTCCTACTTGAAAATTAGGAGACTCTTGGTACGGTTAATAAAGTTCGCAGGAAGTAGGAACAAAAAAAAAAAAAGTCTTAAAATTTCATGCGTGCACTGGGTTTGGTTATGAAATTGAATTCCATGCATATAGCTTTCATCAAAATTTTTGACCAACTTTGACATTTCTTTCTTGGAGAGTACTTCCAAATACTTTAAATCGGTTTTAAGAAAAGATAGTTTGCAATCCCAAATATAGGAATGCTAACTCTAAAAAGAGTTACTAAAGATTTTAAGCAACAAATATTGAAGCCATTATTCTTTTCTAACTTTGGATGCCCCTGGATACCTTTATTAATTGAGATGACCGCAATTTTCGCTCCCGAGAATGTTATATTGGTCAACCACAGGCAAAATTAGATATTGGTGGATTGAACTCAATCAATGATTTTTTTTAATCTTTAATAAATGGGGTTCCTCTTTATATCCGGATATTACGATTCTTAACTCTTGGGTTGGACCTACTAATAATAGGTGCGTGCCTTATATTAAATTTATACGAATGTATTATTGTTATATAGCCCTGTTTTAGAGTATGAACATTAAACTTTAAAACAAAACAACCATAATTACTTGTGCTCTTGAATTTAAATAGATGAAATAATAGCAAGTAAAATAAAGGAAACATTCATGAGAAATAACGATGTCTCGGCTATTAGGCCCAAATTGAAGCAGTTTTTTTTTTAAAGTAAAAGGTCATACAAATTATTACTATTATTATTAGTATTAATACTATTATTATTATTTATTTATTCATTTGGCAAATTTTAATATATAAATACAAATTTGCCCTTCGCCAATTTTAGATTTGTCAAATTCGACTTTTATCATAAAAGGAAAGCTAAACTTAGATAGTTATTTAAGGAAATCCCTTATCAATAATTTATCACTAAGAGGTTCTACCTATAATATTTAAATTTACAATATTCTGATTTATTTTTTGCATATTGTTACTGCTTTTAACCACTCTTTAGCTATATGTTATTATTGCTATTTTTTATTCTTATTATTATTAATTAATTAAGTATTCATCACTATATAACATTACTTAGCCATTTTTGTTTATCTTATTTTCTCATGTAATTATATGTATTTGTATGGTACTTTTGTACTTTTCAGTGCTGTCTTTTAAAGGTCTTAATGACTTTTGGCCAGCACTATATAATAAAGGAAATCGAAATTATTATATTACTAGGGTGTGCGAAGCCAGTTTTTTCAGTTCGAAGCGAAGTCGAAGCGAATATTCAAGAATATTCTCGAAGTCGAATCGAAGTTCGAATACAATTTTAACAACTAATAATAGCTCTGAAAACAAATTATTTTTCTAAAAAAACCTGGATGTTTTTAGCCTTAATGTATTTATATTTAGTTCAAATGCTATTAAATTGTTACATTTTATCTAACTTTAATAAAACCTTACAATTAAGCCTAATTATGTAATAAAACACAATAAGACATTAACCTTTTTAGAAAAAAAATGTAGGCCTACTAAAAAGACATTTACTTGGGCACGTAAATAGACAATTATATTTTATAAAAAATATAGGTATATACTATATTAGGTTAAGTTATATGCTAATAAAATATTTACACAGGCCTGTGACATTGTGCAATGATATTATCCTACATTTGATTTGCAATTAAACTTTAAAAAATATTCACTTCAGGCCAGGTTATGTTATAACTTATTTTAAAAAACGTGTATTAAAAATTAAGAAAAATTATATCAACATCAAACAATTTTATAAGTTAAAATAAAAATAAACATTGTAAGAAATTATTTATACAGGCAGTTAGAAATGTAACTTTCTCTTCAAGTTATTTTGAAGGAATGTTAATTCCTCGACATGAATAGGAGTCAACAATTCACGTCTGGCAGTTACAATGTTTCCTGAACTAGAAAAGACCCTTTCACTGCACACACTTGTAGCAGGTATTCCCAGGTATATGAGGGCTACCTTGGAGACATTAGGGTATTTTCGAGAACCTTCTTCCTTCCACCAGATATAGGGATTTGTTGATCTAGGCACTCGTGGTTCATTTAGATAATCCTTCACTTCACTATTGTTGTATATTGCCGGTTGGGTGGTATTTGGTATGGAATCAAAACTTGACCCTAGTCCAGAACTAGAAGAGGAGCATGAGGGTTGTTCATCTTTTACGTTAGGCTCTAAATATGACTTGTCACTCAACTTCTTAACTTCAATTGCTAGCGTGTTTACTGCCACCATATCATCAATCAAGACACCTTTAAATCTTGGGTCGCATAGCATGGATGGGCAGAAAATTGGATCTGAATTGTAGAAACTGAAGCGAGATTTCAAAGCCTTATTTAAACTTCTTGCGAACATCACACCAACCTTCTTGCTAGTGATAAAAACATTTAGATGGGATTTGAGGCAATGAAGGATAGGTATAACCATTGAAGAGGTTGGATAACTGTCTCCACTGATTTCCTTGGTGGCGTCAGCTAGTGGTCCAAGAACCTCTACAATGCCTGCCGCTTGCTTCCATTCAACTGCAGTTAGGACTTCGATGTTATTTTCTGAATTGGCAAGTTCAGCTCCAACAGCTTTTCTAACAGCATGTAATCGAGAAAGCATGTTATACTCGCTGGACCACCGCGTGTCCACAAACTGAATTAACTCGAGTACTGGCAGTCCCATCTCTTCCATTATAGTATGTAATCATTTTTTTGGCGGATGGACTACGACTGTAATGTCCCACAATTGCTTTTGTCTTTGTCAAAAGCGTACAAACAACAGGACATTCTGCTTTGGCATCATGGATAGCTAATTGTAGGGAATGGGCAAAACATGGAATAGAAATAAACAGGGAATTAACTGCAGAACGAAAATTTGGAGCATTATCGCTGACACAATATATTGGAAGTGTATCTTCATTTAAAGCAATGCCCCATTCACAAACAGCCTGTTGCAGTGTAGCCCTGATGTTCACAGCTGTGTGTGATTCATTAAGTAGCACAGTGTTCATTGTAAATGACTTGTACTCAAAGTCTGGTTTTAAATAGTGACACGTCAGACTTATGTAACTGTCATGTGCACGTGACGTCCATCCATCTGAGGTAAGTGACAAAGCAAAAAGTTGGGGTAAATCATTAATAAGTTGACATTTTAAATATTTTTTTATATCACCATATAGTGCTGGCACATAGTTTCGCGAAAATGTGGTGCGGCAAGGAACTTTGTAGTTTGGTACTACATGTTTCATTAAGTTGATGAAGCCTTCTTCCTCCACAAACTCGTATGGCAAGAGACTCATTGCCAACATTTTTGCAATTTGCTTTGTAATTTTGAGTGCTATTGGGTTGTTAGGCTGCATGATCAAACCCTTCTGAAAGGCACCTTGAATTGTTGACTGAACTAGTGTGTCTTTTTAGGAGCTGAGGTAGTCTCAGTTTTATTGCCACTTGCTCTTTTAAATTCATTGAATTGAGATGGATGCGTCTCTAGATGGTTTGAAAGTGTTTTTGTTGTACCTGGGATAGAGGATTTTAAAAATTAAAAGCTTGAAATCAAAAATGTAAGTTATATTTTAATCAGATAATAAAAATATTAGGCTTAAATGTATTAAAATGATTATATAGTTCTAGCATTCAAGCAAATTTAGACTTGAGAAATTAAAGAAGTAATTTGTAAAATCCAATATTACTGTTCAATCCAACACATTAAAATAAAATGTAGATAAACTGCAACACATGCTCTAAATAATAATAATCAAAGTTATTTTTATCCCAGTTTTAAATTTTTAAAAAAGGTAAATATTTTGGTATTACAGAAAAACATGCATTGTTTTAAAAAGAAAAAATGTTTCTAATAGCAATAAGTCACCTGGTGACGTCTTGTATTTTTTAAGGCATATATTACACTGGGCAGTTTTCTTATCAGAAGCTCTCGTGAAAAATACCCATATTTCACTTTTATTTTTATTTGTTTTGGACATTTTTGTAGGCTCAACCAAAATATTGATAAATTAATAAACAACAGTCTAATGTTGCCAACATGAGGTCATCAAACACTCCATAAAGTTTTCGGGTTAATAAAAATAAATTATTTAATCGTTTAGTTAAAAAAAAAAAAGTATAATTTAAAATTGAAACAAAATTTAATCAGTAAAGGGTAAATATGTTTACTTATATTCTGTCTCAAAATTAATTTTTTCGACTTTCTATCAAATTTTAAATTTATCTCTTGGCGCATGCATAGTAACATTTTCTGTTGAGTTGAGCAAATACACGTCAAGTTCATTTCATTTCAGAGTATTGAAAAAGATTCACTTGAAAAAATTATGCAAAATTCAAAGCAAAAATATGATTTTAAATTGTATATTGATTCTTTTTTTAAATATTATTTTAAATCTTTATCACGTGAATTTAGGTCATGTGGCGGTGAAGATAGTTGAATTTATTTAATTTGTGAATCGATCAGGCCGTGTGGTATTGAATATAATCGATTATTGAAATTGTGTAGCTATCGATAGTTATTCAATATTTCATCAAAACGAACTATTTAAAATTTACAAGTTATTTATTGAGAGAGAATAAGAAAAGGATACTTACAGGAACATTATTTTTTAACAAAAATAGTGTGATCACCACTTATTAAAAGTGGTCACTAATCTCAGTAGAAATATTGGGGAATAATAATTAAGTAGGTCACAATTAACTAATCGTTTTATAACTATGGCCTTTTGTGTCAATACATAGATATTAAAAAATATCGAACTAATCGATATTTAACCTATAAATCGATAGGGCCCATCTTTGGTAAAGTAAACAAATGAAAATAGTTTGTATTGGAAGTTTGCGCCTCATACATATTACTAAGCATTGAGCATTCCACAATTAAACGTTTTATTTGTTTTAAATTGTGAATTGTGTGTGGTAAACATGAATATAATCTAATAGAATAACAGATCAGAATGATTAAAATTGAAAATACCTATATATTTTTTTGCCGAAGCTTCGAATTTTTCGAAGTAAATTTTGTTTGTCGAAGTCGAAGCTAATTAATATTCGCTTCGACTTCGAGATTATACTACTACTACAGGTATGTAATGTTAATGTTATAACCCACTGACAACACACGACTTAAATTTAGACTAATACAGACACAACACCCAGTGACCCAACCGACAATAATTGAAATTTGATATTATTTTCCAACATGACAGAGACTCGAGTCCAGGACTCCTAACTCAGTTGACAGACGCGCTACAGACTGACCTAAAGTGTCTGACGGCCTCCCTTGGAATAAGATAAAGCCTCGAGCCCAAACACTTGCCAATGCGAGTGAGTGCTTCCTGGTTATTGCTGTACACCCAGCACCAAGGGTTAGGGACCTAAGGAAGGTTGAACCATATCTAAAGAAAAACGTGTGTCGTTTAGCGCCCGGGCGCAGAGGATGTATTGGTAGGATACACCAATAAGGATAAACGAACTTTTGAGCTTTTATATAATATTACGTTTTGATAACGATGATAGCGCAGTAGAAATGGTTTTTCATAATCAGTCTTCCATAATTTTAAACAAAGTATTTAAAAGTGAGTACTTCAATTTAAGAAAATTTTTGTCAAACTTAAGCCTCGTTTGGATAGAGTAATTAAATAAGCCCGTATTAGTCTATTACTAACCAGAAATATACTATTTTCCTGGAAATTATTGAGTAAACGATGTATTCGATGGACTGGGATGTGTTCTTATACTTCCCTACAGAGAAAAACAAGTTTATTTGTACCGCTTTATTTCTAACTTTGTATCCAATCTAAACAAAATAACAATCATTTAGCTTTATTAGAGTGTAAAGTGCCACAACCTCACAACCTCCTCTTCACCAGAAAACCAGACTAAATTAGCCAACCTCACACTCTTACACCACGGTACCAACGATACAGGTAGTAAGTGATATAGGCAAATAAAATACACACTTTTAAAATTTTATTTTAGTGTACTTTTGAGATGAATAAAATGCGAGAGGTTATTTCCAAGCGAGAACCAACCTATAGGACCCTTCAGATCCCCCTTAAATCGGCTGCCCCCTTCCCTCTATCATGAGGTGTAAACCAATATCTTCCAACCACAAGGCGGGAGTCAAACTAAAGTACCTCATCTGCGGTTGGATATAAGCTTAATACGCAAAGTTACAGACTATTTCCATTAGGGTATTTGATGTGCACTTAATAAATATAGTATATAAACACAATACAAATGAACCTAACCTTGAACATCACGGCTAGTACTAAGCTACACGTCCAATCTTACAACCTACGTATTTATAGCAGAAGGAAAACTTACGCAAATAGTAATTATCCTGGTCAGCACTAACCAAGGCTTGTAAGTTACTTTTCATTTCATTTTCATTTAATTGAGTTACGTATTTAACTGAACCGGCTGATCATATCAGTACACGACTTATAAACTAACTTAAATCTAGAACAGACACAACAATCAGCCTCAGGCCGTTAATTCCTCTGTGAAAGAGGAAACCCACATTTCACCAATGATACATTTTTTCAGCCATGCCACGAATAAAACCCTTAGCTTAGTAGACAGACACGCTACCGACTGAGCTATGGTGCCAACCACTAAAAGTTAATTTAGAAATATTTCTAGTACTACACACACAGTTCCAGCGCATAAAGAAATTAGTAACTGGCTAGCAGAACGAGTTCGTATACAAAATATTAATTACCTCTACCATCCCCACCTGTATTCAAAACCACGACCCCTATACCCGTGGCCGACCAAAGCCTGAACTATTGAGAGCTAGGTCCAGCTCAAGTCCCTGTACCTTGGACCGGCACCTGGTAGCTTTCTAACGGTTGTTTACTTTCAGACACCTCCCATTTGCCATACAAGGAGAGAACACGTTATTACCTACTTGAAGTCGCGCATTGTCCAGTCATTCATTCGATAGAAAGGGGGGGAAAGATTACTGTTCATACGTTCATTAGTTTAAATTAATGGAAAATAATGTGCCGATTAAAGCTCCCAACAGGTAGCACAAAGTTACTTTTCCGATATTGATAAATAAAAGCGATGTTAGTAGGTATAATATTTTACTACAAAATTGCCCGCTTCGGTGGCTGCATGGTCTTAGCTCTAGGCATCACTCTCGTAATAGACTGGGTTACCGAAGACGGATATATCGGGGTTCAAATCCCGGTCTGGCGTATTGAGGGTGGTTTTCCTTAAATAGTTTTCTACTCTCCCTCCTCATCCATAACACACTAATGCAGAGGTTTCCAACCTTTTTCGGCTTGCGACCCCAATTTTTGCCTCTGAGATAGTCGCAATCACTTTTGCCCAATTCCTAGATTTTTAATTGATATAAAAAGAATATACAACTTTGAACCACTCAATTTTAATCAACAATTAACAAAAAAAAGAAGCATGGAGATTATAAGTATGCATTCAATACTGCATTGATGTACATAGTTTGATAAATCTTAGCTCTAGAAGAGAAATAGTCAATCTGAGATCCGGCTGTATGTTAATACGATTCCTATATTTGGTTTTATGGCAGTCACAGCCAAACGAAATACTAAATTTGAATAACTAATGAGAAAGGAGGTCTAATCTACTTGAACTATTGGAAAATTTTGTCCTGAATAAATTTATCTAGAGGACTGCAAAGATGTGGGCTCAAGTTCCAACATACGTAGAGACTTTGACTCATTCCATGTTTACCAACAACCGAGCACTCACAAAAATATATCTCCCTCCCTTACTTCCAAGATACATAACAGTACCATTTATCTGAAACCAAACTCAATTATCAGTGGAGCGTTAACCAATGCACCGCAACTGGGAAACTTATCGAACGCAAACAACACCGGGACGCTGGAGTTTACTAGCCGCGACGAAAATACCACTTACATTATAAACGGTGAAAATATACAACTGGAAAACATTTTATAATCTACGAAAGCGTTCCCTTGGCTCAATTAGCGGGATACATTTCTTGTCAAACTACCACTACATCACTGTCGGTTTCGAAAAAGGGGAGGAGAATTGGATTGGATTGGATTGCTAAACCGTTATTTAATCCCATTAGGAACGTTAAACTGTGAATTCACAACCGCTAATCGTCGCTCACTTTGTTATTCTTGTCGTATTTGCTCTGTTTTGTTAATGGTCCTAAATAAAAGTACAGATTATTGTAGAAAGCGAATAATAAAAAAAAACTTAATATGTTTGTGCATTCAATATTTATCTTTTTAGTTATCGACCCTGCCTACCGCTTTAAGGTTCAAAGTTCGATTTCTAGTGGAGGGTGAAAATGTATCACTTTGAATTAGTTTTCCTCCAGGTGAAAACCTATGTAAGTAAAAAAAAAACTATTTTATTTTTAGTAACAATAATCTTATACTTGGTTTGATAAAGGGAATTAGTTAAAAATTTTATTATTATTATTATTATTATTATTATTAGCACCGCGTCTTACTACCCGTTCGGGTTATACGCAATTACGCTAATGTGTAGTGGTAGGGTGATTGTGAGATGAAATGAAGGACCTACAGTTTAACGTGGAATCCGAACCACGGTGGAGGCCTGGCATTCCCCACATTCACAAGATATCTTGTCAGAGGTGAAGGAAGGGTTTGGAAATCAGATAAATCTGTACCGGGACCGAGGATTGAACCCCGGCCACCAGCACTGAAGTCTGACACCTTATCCCTAGACCACCAGGCCACCAATTAGTTAAAAATCCTAATTGTAAATAAATTCACTTTAGGTGCGGTGCGGCTCGTGTAGCCACTTGCTATAAAATGCGGTGCGGTGCGGGTCAGCTCTGTGTAGCTATAGATTAATAGTAATAGGATGGCAGTAGACTTTATAAGATATGTACACACATTTGCATGAAGGAAAAGTGGAAAACCATTTAGAAAAAAAAAAAACACTCTCGTATTCAACTAAGCTATTCATGCTTCGCCGAGGGTAAAAACTTTCTTTATTACTCACGGTTATTCAAATTTTATATAGTATCATTCCAGAACTTTCGGTTGCTTGGTTAGTGGGAAATAATGTGTTGGAAGATCGGACTTCAAATGCCGGATGGGTTCAATGGGGGTGTTTTGTACCAATAATGGTTTTCAACCTTCGTTCCAGGGGGATAATATTTTATTTATTATTATTATTAAACACCACGTCTTACTACCCGTTAGGGTTATACGCTTAGGTACAAATTACGTTAATGGGTTAGGAATAGGGAAGGTTGAATTTAGAGGAAGTGAACCCACATTTCATGGAGGTAGTGGAAAACCGTTTAGGGAAAACCACCCCCAGTTCACTCGACAGATTCGAACCTTAATCTTCCCGTCCTCGGCAGTCTAGCTCAACACGATACCAGCGCATTAGCTAGCTACGTTACCTAGGCGGGCCCCAGGGAAATGATAGTGAATGTCCTTAAACTTATCCTTGCGATACAATTTTCAATTAATGTGTTCAACAATATGGTCATAAACAACAGGTAAGATGAGTATATTAGTATTAGAGAAAGTGAACCCCTACTGGCGTTGAGAGGGGCTAGGAAAACTACAAATAAAAAATATCACTTGGAGTGAAGCCACCACCAGTGATTTTAACCAAGATTCAAACTTCTACCTCCTCACCACCGACAATCTTGTGTGTTGCGTGCCTGACGCCTTAATCATGGATGACATATCTATGTCACGCGTACCAGTGGGCGGCATGCGAACACGATTTGGGAGCCACACTGACATGAAAAAAAATTATACCTAGAATAAAACTTTTCCAAACGTGGTATCATTTTTAGAAGTTAATAATATTTGGACAGCCCTGTCATTTAGTGCCTTGTCACAATGGAGCTGGTCAACGATTATAAATCGTCCTAGTGCATCTTGTGACAACAAGCTATGAGAAACTAACATAAATATCTTGGACATCAAAGGACAACATGTTCTAAGCTAACGTGGAAAAGAATATGTAGGTTTTTGAATTTAACATATTTATCCATTTATTGTCTGTTCTTTTTTCACCGAAGGTGTTAGCATATTTTAATATTTTTACTTAAAGTTTTACAATTAATCCTGTCTAGGATACCCATTTTGACAATTTATTAACTTTCCTTCCTTAAGTTAAGGCACTATTAAAATATTTACAATTTGATTTGAGTTATTCATTACATTTCACAATAGCCAACCAGTTTTAATTTTTTAATTCTCATTTAGAAAAACGTAATAAGAGGTTGCACGATAGTCTAGTTCAAAATTTAGCCAGTTCTTAAGTAGCACACCGGTTGGAAAAGTTTCGCCATCCCTGCCTTAGACTATGTGTCCACCAACGCTGGTCCATATTGTGTCCTTAGATTCGTCATTAGCGGATGCGGAAAATATGACGTCACACTAACATACCTCTTGGTCAGGGAATTGCGGGTAGCAAGTGGCAACTGTCAAACTCAATGGTAGCTTAATTTTATCTTTATATAAAGATCTTTTCACACGTTCACCAAAAATTGAGAGCAGAATGTTTACGTCTGTTGGTTTTGCAATATAGTTGGTCTCCTCAAACTGATCCTGTCACGCAGAAAAAGAAAAGCTGAAGTTATTTCAAGTCACGCTAAGCTGTTAACGCCGACGAGGCTTGAAATCTTGTGATATTCCACACACACCCACACACACACGCACACACACACACACACACACACACACGCACACACACACACACACAGAACGCTGTTTCAAATAAAGAAGACACATCACCTCCCCATAGTGGTAGAGCTACGATGATCTAATGAATGACAATGTTTACTCCGCGCCATTTATGTTTACCTGTGAATAACGTGCGTGAGGTTAGTACCATAGGCGCCAGAGTCGGCTTTCGGGCGTGCCCAGAGTCTTGACTCGCTTGGCTGCACATCATCACGACGAGCTATAAGTTGTCGTGGAGACAAACTTTCCTTGGAGGGCAGGTGTGCGAAATACGAGACACAACGGTAACTCCATGTCGTACCGGTACAACTTTAGCAGATACAGTACTGTGGTTAACAAACTAGAAATATTCTATATTTTATTTCACATATTTTAGTACCTGTCTGGGTTACACGCATACAATAATGTAAAAGGAATGCTAAAGCGAGTATTATAGAGGGAAATTACTCTAATTTGCTTATAGGTAGAGAGGAAAGCCATTTAGGAAAAATAAGTCAACCTCAATGCACTTGACCGGGATCCGAACCCCAAATGGCTCAGATGAAATCTCGTCTGACACGAGAGTGACGCGTTAGACCATGTGACCACCGATTCTGGCCCTAAGGTATGTTAATTACGTGCTCTAAGAGTAAGGTGAGAGGAAATTTACGCGCATTAGTATGAAGAGAGGAATAGGAAAAAGACAGCGAATATCACACGGGAAAAACTACCCCAAGTGCACCCGAATAAGATTTGAGCCCCAAGGTTCTCGTTACCGGATAACCAGGCAAGGCGAGAACGACGCCTTTGTTCACGTGCCAAACCAGTGCGAGTTCTCTAAATTTAATATTAAAGACAGTAGCCAGCCTGTTAAATTGTGGTTCATCGTATTTCTTTTTATATTAGGCTAGTGGTCTGGGGTCTAGTCGTTGTGTATGTCTTAAATTATGATAAATAGCTAATAGTCAATGAGGCATTAAATGCTTTTACACACACACACACACACAACACCCGATTTAGTATAAATTTCAATAAAAGGACCTTTTATCTGACAGTGTAAAATAAAAATAGTACTACCCGCTCAGTGGCCAAACGGTCTAAAGGTGTCACTCTAGTGTTAAACTGGCCTGCTAATGATGGGGAGATCGGGGTTCAACTCTCGGTCGATTATGATTAGTTAGTTTTTTCCTAGATGGTTTCTCACTCTCCTTACACCCAAATGCGGGTAGATTGCCTGTAAAATGCTCCATCATCCCTACTCTATTAGAGTAATTAGCATATATGCGTACAACCTGAAAAGGTAGTAAGATGGGGTGATGACAACAAGCATTAATATTACATTTAATTTAATTTCAGAGTAAAATATTATCAATGCTAGCCGCAAAAACCTTTGTTTTTTCTATGCAAATTGGTTTGTACATTACAGACTATTTGAATCAAATCATAAGAACCATTTTAAACACTTGGGTCAAGAGTAAAGAAATTAAAATATATATATTATGTTAAATTACTCGAATACCCGCAAGCAAAAGTATTCGCGTGACTCGTAATTTTTGTTGTCTTTATGCCGCCCTACTGGAGTTGAGACTATTCTAACTCAAGGGGTTCGCTCCACAGATGGTACCTACCTGCAATGTAAATAGCTGCGGCCCACACGACCCCACGAACCCATCAAGACCCCTCCTTTTCCAGTCGGACTGCGCGTCGGACGTTCGCCGCGCTGTTTATACAGGATGAAACATAGGCTTACTTTCCAGGGGACCAATTAAAACCGCCGCAGACTTTACTTTAGGAGTGTGGTGGTTGACTGCCGCGGATGGAATACTGCCATCGAGTTAAGAAAGAAATATAGACCCTAGTAGGAAACAAAAAATATAAACTCATCCCAGCTCATCCCTGACATCAAGGGAAAAGGTAGGCACCACTACAAATATAGGGGAGCCCAGTTTGGGTCCTAATCCCAAACTTTTTATTTTGTCACTGCGTCTAACTACCCGTTCTGGTTATACGCTAATGTTCTAGGAGGAGGGAATATTTCATTTAGAGTAAGTGTAGCCGCATTTATGGAGATAAGAGTGGAAAACCATTAAGGAAAAAAACACCCTCAGTACATCTGACCGGGAGTCTAACCTCGATATTCCCGCCATCTATTATATCACGAGAGTAATGTCTTAGACGCCCACTAGATTACCCTAGAGGGTGTTTCATGTCTCATCAGTCAAATTATTATATTTATTTCTGACGTTATTGTCAGTGGAAAACTAGGAGGGAGCTGCAGGACTTAGCTTAGAATTGTTTTAACTACTTTTTTTTCTTGTTTTGTTTGAAAACTATCTGTGTGCTCTCTTGGTTAACAAACTTTTTATCCTAAATTCAAACTATTCATGGAAGACCACCCTCAGAACACTCAGCCAAAATTTGAATCATGATCACCCGTCATCAACAGAATAGTCTATTGTAAGAGTGACGCCTTAGGACATGCGGCCACCAAAGCACGCCATTATAAAAATATGTAAGACTTGTGCTGATGTTTTGTGTATTTTACACCGGGTTTGTTCTCACCACGATAAACTCCCTACTATGGTTGATTGTTGCTGCCTTATCATAAGCTATTGATAAATAAGTGAAATTTCCCTTAATCCTCTAAATCGTTGTTTTTCTCGCCGCGACTCACAAGCCGTTCAGGGAACCCGCGTTTGTGTTAAGTATGATTATGGTTGAATTTAATTAAGCGTACTTGCATTTCCGTGAACAAAGAGAGGAAAACTATCCTCAATACACCTAACCAGGAATCGATTCCCGAACTCCCCATAATCGGTAGTCCAGTCTATTGAGAGAGTAATGATTAAGGGCTTAGACCATACGGCCACCCATGTCGATCACACATTAATTGGTAAAGATATGATGAAGATATAATTTTAGAGTAAATTTAACCGTATTTGCGTGGAGGGAGCGAGGGAAATCATATAAGGGGAAAAAACTCTTGAGTACACCCAAAGAGAATTTTAACATCTACAACCCCGTAACAGGCAATCAATTCTATGAGAGTGACGCGTTGTACCTACCATGCGAGGACCAGTGTGGGCCACTAATCTATGAATAGGCCTACACTGTCAAATAACAGTAGGACCTAAGGGCATATTACCTTAAATTCCAGTAAACAGCAATTGTTTTTAATATTCTACCCTTTGTCCAACTTTCGCCCAGCTCGTTTCTGTCAGAAGTTCCACAGCAATCCACGTCCATTGTATGAAGTGCCGATTAAAGCAATTAAGGAGTGTCTTCTCGTTATAAGTACATTAAAATACAACTAGTACTCGAGTTGTTTACGCGAGTTTTAACGGGCCAGGGGGGCTCATGTTTCATCAAGTGAGGTAGCACGCCGTTTGTGTCCGTACACTTAATTAAAAGCTGTAATAACGGTAGACAGTTTTACGTCCTTACTTACGTCTTGAGGAAGGAGAAATCGTGCAAAAGGGATGGGGAGAGGAGGTGGACGGAGGAACAAAAGGAAATCCCTTTTGCTTCTCAAGTGAGATGAAGTCATCAAGAGGAGTCGTTTCAAAAAGACTTTACAAAGAAAGATTTAATCATGCGGATTCGTGTTCGATGATTATTGAACACCCCCGCTTTAGTGACCGCATGTTATATCACTCTTGCAATATAATGTACTGCCGATGACCGGGTTATCGGGGTTCGAATCCCGTTTGGGTGTCATGAGGGTGTATTTTTCCAAAGTGGTTTTCTACTCTCTCTATCCACGCAAATGTGGGATAACTTCCTGTAAACTCAACCTTCCTAGTTCCTAGCCATTCATTCTAACTCTTTCATATGCGCATGACTCGGACGAGTAATATTATAACACGGGGTGACATAAAATACAAATTAAAAAATGGTCCTCTATAACCTGGGTCACTTTCAAATTAGATATCCTCCAAATAGCCCAATTGTTATGTATTATTTAGATATCAATACATAATTATTGAGTATCCACATTAATTTAAGTAATATTAAAACATAATACATTTATTTAGTTTGTTTCTTATTCCGATTTGTTTCTATCAATGTAAAACCAATAGGTCAAACGTCTCAATTATTCCACACGCTGTATTCTAAGCCGCTCCAGGGTACTAACATAGCCCAGTGTAGTTCGCCTAATACTAGACACTTATAAATACGAAGCATGACCAGCCTGGATATACATATTATAATGATCAGCACCACATGAGCTCGAACCAAGGTGCCCCAAACTTGCTAAATTACACGTGAGGGAGAAAGATTATAAACGAAGGGGAGTAGAAACAATGGCTCTTATGTTACTATTCCGTGCTGCTCGCAATACCGCAGCAAATTTGTTAATGGCATTGACACACCATCAATTAACATGACCATTCTTGTTGGGTTATTTTGCTATCATGAAACTGACCCATGTTGTCACGCGATTACAGGCTCTTGTGTGGGGGTGCACACGATTTTAGTTATTTCGTGACCTTATCATTGGAAACATTATTAACCTTTACCTTAATCTTTATCCCTTCCTACATCATTATCATCATCATATCGGATCATAATGCATTATGCGCCATCAACACAGACGACGTTTTCGTACATTGGTCTATACCGAAAACCATTTTTAGTCAACACTTATCGTGTGAGCAGTCAACTATTATTAATTGTTTAGCGTAATTTGGTATACATACAGGTCTTAGTTTTTATAGATGTTTAAGGCTAGTACAAACCCATGTGCAAAATAAATACTAGTTGTCTTACCTCAGCAAATCGTTCAGCGATTTCCCTGACTTTCAAACAAAATTAAAACGAAAAATATGTTTGTTTTGAAAAACGTTTGACGTAAGCAGTTTCATTTAAATGCATTTCACATATATTTTATAACTAAAAAGAAAATGCCAGTTTGTTTCAAAATATACACTTAACTTATTTATACACAAATAAAACAAGTTCTCAAAATAGCTATATTTTCGTTGGTAGAATTATTCTCAAAACAAGGATGTGGACAATGGCTGAGAGAGTGAGTGTGCGTCGCATTTTTCGTGGTAGATTCTTCACTAGTTATTTTATGATAGTTGCCATCATTACTTGAATAAAGGTTTCTCTACGGTATCAACGGCCCGACACAAGGTAAGTTGGAAAAGAGAGTTTAGAGTTATCAGTCCGAACTGCCGTGTGTATGCAAGGAAGGTGAACTGATCAGTCTAAACTCTCGTGTGTATGTAAGGATGGTGAACTGATCAGTCTAAACTGACGGACTGATGAACTGATTAATTTATGACTTATATCAAAGTGGATTTTGTACCATGTTTATTTAGCACCGTGTCTTACTATCCTTTCGGGTTATATGCTTATGTACTAATTACGCTAGTGGTTTTAGGGATTAAGAAGGTTATATTTAGTGAAAGTGTACTTGCATTTGCGTGGAGGGAGAGTGAAAACCCTTTGTGGAAAAATTTTAGTACACCAGAACAAAATTCGAACCTCAATCTCCCCGTCATCGGCAATTTTGTCTAAGGTGAGAGTCGCGCGTTAGACCATGTGGCCACCGAATCGAGTCAAAGCTTGGTAATGTTAAGGGCTCTATCAACTGTCAATTAGACCTTCACTTCAGACTGATCAGTTTTGACGATAGATTAATTGTGTGTAGTATTTTTATCGTACCATTTTGAACTTATCAGACCGAGTGATTGACCCGTCCGACTGAGCGGGAGTAAAATTCGAGTGTGATTGAGTGTGAGTGTGTGAGTGTGTGTGTGTGTGTGTGTTGGTGTGTGCCGCGGCGGCTTCGTCAAATCTCTCAGTAGTAGTTTCTTTTGTTTAAAAGTGAGGTTAACGTTGTGGTTTGTCAAAATGTCCTCGTGATCAAAAGATTTTCTTTTTTTAAATTTATTGACTTGTTTTGTGGTAAATTGACGTTATGGTGAGTGAAAGATATATCGAAAAAGAAACAAATGCTACGACATTCTTGAGACAAAATTATAAAGAGATTGACTCAAATGCAAATGGTGATTTAATACTGGAGTAAATTAATAACCGGTGAAGAACTTTTCCTGAAGAGCACGGAAATGAGTACAACACAAGTCACAACAATTCAGTCTCTACCATTGTGGTACGTGGTGAGTGACTGAAGCAAATTAGCAAGTAGAAAACTAAAGCAATTGAGATAGAAATCTGACACTGTGAGGACATAGTCAGTTATAACCTTTAATGATTTCTCCGAAGGCTACACTTATAGTGTATGGGGCCTTTAAGAATAAAAACATTACCCGCGTGTATGACACGGATCTGCGGGCAGAACAATGGTCAAAACTTGTGTGTAAAGTTGTTTGCTGCGATGATAAATATTGTGCAAAATTAATATTATTATTATTTATTATTTAGCGTCTTACTACATGTTCGGGTTATACGCTTAAGTACTAATTACGCTAATGGATTAGGAATTGGGAAGGTTGAATTAAAGGAAGTGAACCCGTATTTGCGTGGAGGGAGAGTGGAAAACCATTTAGGGAAAGAAACTCAGTTCACCCGATCGAGATTCGAACCTCGATCTCCCAATCCTAAGCAGTCGGGCTCAACACGACTAGCGCGTTAACCAACTACTCCACCGAGGCGGGTTATTATTATTATTATTATTATATTATTATTATTATTATTATTATTATATAAAGCATAAGTCTATATTAGTAAAATGAAGAGTTTGTCTGGCTATCATGAGCATTACGAAATATCTACCGCACGCGAAGGTCTGAACTAGATCATTTTCATATGGGGGTCATAGCTATACATAATTAACATAGTATTTACAATGTTAGATTTCTGTTTAAAGCCATTTAATAGTTTCGCATTCACATGTACGTTTTAAACCGTGGTCATCCCCTCCAATCTTTTACAATCAGATAGTTTATATAAACCATTTGGAGAGGCCCTCCTTCAACAATTAAAAAAAAATGGTTAACTCTAATGCTATGAGTAATATTATTAAAAAAAATAATTTTTTATAAGCCATTTAAATTATTCCTTTCCTAGAAATTTTTGAAATTTGAATGCCCACCGGAAGCTATTTAGAGTGATCCTCACCTTAATTTTTTACGATATTTAGATACCTCTATAAGATAATTTTTTAAGTGGTCTTCCACCGACAACATTTTGAAATTTGAATTATTTCATAAACTAGGCTGTTTGGGGTGGTCATCACCTGAAAATTCTTCAAAATGGCATGCATCTCGAATCTATTTGGAGTTGTCCTCCCCTAAATATTTTTGAAATTTGGATGACCTTAGAAGCTATTTAGAGCTTTCCTCCCCTAACTTTTCTACAAGTTATATGCCTCTAGAAGTTATTTGGAGTTTGATTTAAGGACATTTTCAGCTTATATTCTATAATATCAGAGTCCCCCACAGTTCCGCCTCTCCTACTGTCCACACACACTCTATATTCGGTATTCGTGGATGAACTGAACTCAGGCGTTTATTAGTCTTCTTTGGAGTGTGGTAGTCTGCCGTCTCTATGCGGAACTATGTTAGTTACTAGCTATGCACGACAAATATTCTTATATGAAAATGAATATTTTTTCCACACTTGCGTGAGTCATATCGAAAATGAATAGACGTGGACATACAACGCACGTGTAGACCCGGCTTAAGAGGTGTCTAAAAAATTGTATAATTTATCTATGTTGTATTTTCTTTCTAAAATATGAGCTTTCATTTTGTTTTTTGTACTAATTTTCTAACTTTCGAAGAGGGGTCAACTGACCCTTTGACCCCCTCACCCCTGAATCCACGCCTGCCTGTGCACAAACATGTGCACCTCTAAGTTGGAAATTTAAATGTTTGATTAGACTTTTTTATTTATTAAAAACTGGGTCTGGGGAAATAAAATGAAGAGATTTTTTTCCTGCCCACTTGACGCAAAGGAAAGCGTTGCCAGGGGTAAATCTGCTAGTATAAAATAAAAGATTATTTAATAGGCTTTCTGCCACTAAATAAGTTTAAGCCGGGTGAAATTTTTACGAAAAAAAAAGTTTTATTTACTAAAGGAATATTATATTTGTTTTCGAGAACATAATATAATGTCCCATGTTGAGACATTTAAGGTGGGATGGTAAAAAAAACATAGTTAGGGTAAAAATAAAATTCCGTTTTTATATAAAAATTTTCTACACATGGTAATCTAAAAAGTTCTTGAATATTTGTTATATGCATCACTGAATTTAAACAAGATTTTTTCTCTTCATATAAAAGTTTATGCTTAGATGCCAAGATGCTCCTAACAAATTTTCAGAAACTGTTGAGAGTATTTTGCGCAGAAAATTAAACAAAACATGTCTACTAGAGCAACAATTTATGAATTTTGTTCAACAAGTTTTTTTTCTTTAAAAACTGTAAAAAGTACACCCTTACCTCACTTTCTCTTCCATCGCACCTTTAAGGAGTCCCCCTCACCCCTTAGTATCGGCCCTACATCCCCATGCATGGCACCACTGCCAGTTTTCTTCCCCCACCCCCCACATGAGACGTCTAGCGCCTTCAAGATATCTTCACACTCACACAGAAGCGCTCACATAGAGCTGAGAAATGTAAGTGAACGTGAGAGAGACGTCTCTTGTTCTAGCGTCCTCGAGTTACCCTCAGGTGAAACTCGTCAGCGGTCGTACACTTCACTTACACACCCCTCTCCCCCTCCCTTGCAACTAGGCATTCCTATGTAACGTAACGGCCACGCTTGATAGACGTCACTTTGCAAGCCGATACGACGAATTTATACGATTTGGCTTGCTTTCCAAGAACCTGATTTTTCACAGACTTAATTCGGTGGGAACGTTGATTAAAATGTTAAGCTCTTCGAGTATAGTTTTTCTGATGACGGTTAGGTCAGGGTTCGGATCTCGCCCAGATGAACTAAGGGTGGTTTTCACCATAAGGCTTACCACTCACTACATCTCCAAGTAAATGTGGCCAAATTTCTTATTAATTCTTTTCTATCTTCCAGGCCCTAGGTATTTTAATTACAACCTATCTTATTAGCGGAATTAAAATGTTTAAGGCCTATAAAAGTAGTAAACCCCCCCCCCCCAAAAAAATAATCACAAAACTAGTTTTAATTCTAGTGGCTTGGATATTTAACCATGGAAACACAGTGAAAATTAATTTTAAAGAGCTTAAGAAACATTCAATTGGAAAGAAGATGGACATTAAATTGAAGGATTTAAAAAATATATATCACCGCGTATTACTACTGTAGGAAATAAATTCCAGTGGATCGAGCTGAAAATTGAAATCCGGTCTAAAAGTACAAAGTTGCACACCCAAATTTCACACTTACAAGCTATTATCACACACTGGACTCCATTTACCTAGCAACGAGTAACGGCGGTGTCCAAGTGGTCTTTTTAACCACTAAGACCTGCATTGCATTTGACAGCCACTGCCAGAGAGGTCAGGGATTCATATCCTGATTGGGTCCACAGGTGGTGTTTTACATGTGTGATTTATTATTGACGTTTTTCTATACTCTCTCCGTGTTAATTCAGTTGCACTTAATTTCAACCGCCTTTATCATTATTATCCCTAAAGGTTAAACACCCTAATAACTTTGTCTGAGCTCTGCATCTTAATACCCATCTGAGCTAATTAGGTAGGGATTCAAAATATAGTGTTTAGATTAAACATAGCCTCATTCACGTGTACAGAGAAAGGGGAAAATATTTAGTAGAAAAATCCTCATGACACCCCCGGGATTCAAACCACAACTTTTCTGTAACCAAAAATCCAGTACACTCTGTCACCTTAGACCGTATGACCAACAAAGTGACTTTTATTAACATAGTAAAAACCTAAAAAAATAATAGAGAACTAAAGAGAGAGAAAAAGGCAAAAGAGATAAATGGAAAGGTTAAGTGTTCTAACGTTTTGAGAACTTGCATCAGTTTTGACTGTATAACATTCTTCAAAGGCTAGGGGGAAAAAAGGGGGGATGGCAGGGGAGGAGGAATGTTTTCAATCCCCGGGCGCGTGTAAATTTGATTCTAGTTTTCACCAGAAAATGTCTGATACATATTCAGGAGTTGGAGAGGACCCTTTTTTTTTAAACATCCGATTAGCAGTGCGATCTTACAACGGAGGATTTCTGTCCCTCAAGAATTCTCGCCATGAATATAAATGCTGTCTAGTGCTTAACACACCCACCCCCACCCCCCCCCCCTCCTCCATCTTGCTCCTAAATACAGGAATAAGTTACTCCATTTTACTAGGATATTGTTATATAACCGACAGAGAATTTGTCGAGGTGCGGCTGTGTGCGCTTTGCGATTTTTCCATCCTAAGCTCAAATGACTGCTGACGCATTTTCATCAATTCATTGACCTCATGCTATACTATATTATTAGATTGTGGATGGCCATTAAAATATGCAACATCACTATTACTACTAACATAATAATAATACATTGTGATTATTATTATTATTATTATTATTATTATTATAGCACCGGTCTTACTACCCGTTCAGGTTATACGCACTTACGCTAATACGTAATGGCAGGGTGATTGTGAGATGAAATGGGGGAAACTACATTTTACGTGGAATCGAACCACGGTAGAGGCCTAGCATTCCACACATTCACAAGTTGTGATTAATACACGTCTTGTCAGAGGTGAAGGAAGGGTTTGGCAATCAGATAAAGTTTTTGCCGGGACCGGGGATTGAACCCCAAACCCCCACCACAGAAGTCACACCTTACCCCTAGACCACCAGGTCACCCCATTGTGATTTTTAAGTTGACTTTTTGAAGTTTATAAATAATTTTCTCTTGTGCGTAAAACGATATTTTTGATATGAAAATTATTTAGAGCGAACTTTCTTGACAAACTGGAAATAATAATTATAATTATACATTACTTATAAGCCAACCTTTCGAACAAATACAAAACCCAGCCCTTCAGCAGTTAATTTATCAACGTAAAAGAGGATAGTCTCTATTCCATCAATGGTCAACTTTCTCATGTGCCTGAGCTCTTAAGAAAACTAAATCATTTTAATTAGAATCCTATTTAGATACTTCAAGTGAAAGTTTAGCAAACCGGATACAGACCAATTTTCACAGGAGAGGCCTTTTAGAAAATACTTTTTTTCTGTCCACAATGATAATATTTTATTATTCTATTAGCGTTATTTATAAATATTGATAATATATATCAAAGGTGACAAATGCAGATCACATAATTTGATGTATGAATTCGTGAAAGAAGATCTAGTAGCTATTATTGCTGTCAGATAAAGGCCCTTCCTATGCATAATGGATTGAAAGTGGAGGCTGTACGTCAACTATAGCTAGACCCGCCTCGGTGGCGTAGTTGGCTAACGCGCTTGTCGTGTTGAGCTCGACTGCTGAGGACGGGGAGATCGAGGTTCGAATCTCGGTCGGGTGAACTGGGGGTGGTTTTTTCTAAATGGTTTTCCACTCTCCTTCCACGCAAATGCGTGTTCACTTCCTCTAATTCAACCTTCCCAATTCCTAATCATTAGCGTAATTAGTACTTAACGCGTATAACCCTAACGGGTAATAAGACGCGGTGCTAAATATTATTATTATTATTATTATTATTAATATTATAGCCAGGTCTCATATGCTTATAAAGTATGATTCTGGTAGGAAGAACAACACTATCCGACAGCTAATAAAGTTACTAAAACCATTTTAATGTATTCATACATCAAGTCATAGGATATACAACCATCAAGTTTGATAGATACATCAATACCTACAAAATAACATTGATAATATAGTAAAATGTTTGCAATGATGACCATAAAAAACGATACCTGTATTTTCTAAACAGTTCTTCCTACCAAATCAAGGTACCTATAGCTTAAAGGGCTGTATGTAATTGATTTGCCCCTGAAAAGTATGTGAAAGCATTAACAATAATATCGTCCTAATTTAATAAACGTATTTAATTTTATTTAAATTATGTAGTATATTAAATGGAGCTTAAAGCACTTCTTCTTCTAAGAAGGCAAAAGCCACTGATCAGTGACGTCACGCACGTGACATTAGTCAAGTCATTTTGACCATATAATATTTCAAATAATAACTTCCTCTTCTCGAAGGTTCGAAGAGAGATTTTAAAATGTAACTTGAGTCAGTTTCCGGCTCTCGAAGCTTCTAGTAACACAGAGATGTTTTTGTCTTGTATTTTGTTTTTCTAAACTAAACCTTCTCGAAGCTTCCATGAGCAATGGATATATACGAAGGATGGTGCAATGTAAGGGCAGTTGGTGTCCAGAACTGACGAACTACTGGGCACTTGGGTCCAGCAACACCTGTCCACGCTCATACAATAGGCCGCGTATATATTTCAACGACATGATCTATTTCTCATTAAATAAACCGATATTCAGAAATAAAAAACATGTCAAAATAATAAGTGTGTATAATTATAACTCTTTAATTGGCGCTCGATCACGGGGTATAAATACCAATTAACTCACAACATCAAAAAACCGGACCGATTTAATTAGTGCTCGACCACGGGGCAATTACCAGCTAATTAAACGGTGTAACTTCAATCGACGCTCAACGTGTCGAACCAGAACACCACAGGGCTTGTAGCCCAGGTACGAGAGGTTACAGTTTTTTCTAATACTAAATTTATTTGATTTAAGTGTTATGGTTTAATTTCCAAGAAATCCCCATTTTTTTAAAATTTGTACATCTCAATCGTATAGAGATCTACACTTTACACTTGTCTCAATAATTAAACTAGATGTCGTGCCATGAGATGAACAGGCAATGAACCGAAGTAGCTATCTAACACCATAGTTAAATGGAGGAAGCGATTGTAATCAACCCCTAAACGCTGTTAATGGCCATGAAATTAAAGGAAGAAAGGGGGTGGGGGGACCAACTAGTATCACCTTCCACCTGTCCGCAAAACTACCTACCCCTTTAAACTAAAGGAAGGGACGAGCAAGCAATTTAAGTTGTGGCACTACGAGGTCACCAGTTCGTAGTTGCGAACAAGACTTTACGATCTGGGCTCCGCACGTGGAATCCTCAACCAGAGTGGAGTAAGCGAAGGGAGACGATAAACTTGTGTATTCTGGGGATGTGGAACCCTTCTTGGAGCCATACTCCATCCATCCCACCCCCCCCCTGCCCTCTTCCTTCTTGAAACACTGGCGAGAATATTCCCTCCCCCCCGCCCTGTCCTCCCCAGCCTTCTCAGTCCTATTCCATGTTTCTGTTTACCCAGCCAGCTCGAATGTTCTTCAATCCCACCCCAACCAGCTAACCCAAACAGAATGGAAAAGGAACCAAAATACAGTTTATATGTGGGGTTTTATTCACCCTGATCTCCGTTTTATATATTTTATATATATATATATATGTTATGTTTCAGCAATCAGTCCTCGTAAATCAAGTTTGGGGGTATAGAGGGGGAGTTAAACGTCAGCAACGTTAAAGGGGGGGGGGGGATGAATAAAATGTAAAACGAGATGAGCCATGTTCACAGTTTCCAGATAAAAAAATAAATATATTTTGATATACTCTAATTTTAGTTATATAATATGCCATTGCTATTTGTTGTTGGCACCTTAATTGAAGTGTCAACCACAAAAAAAAAAATGGGTGTGTGTACTTATGTACACGCGTGAGAAGTTATACTTCTTTGGCATCATTAAAAATAAAAATAATTTAATAATATTTAGTATTAATTATGTTAAATAATAATATTTTAATTTATATCAATAAATAATACATAGGATAGTTAACCTCAATTATATTGGAGCACTTGGAAAAAGTCTATAAGCACAATTTTTTTCACTAATATTTACGAATAGTAAATAATATTAATCAAAATATTCAATTTAAATCACTACTGAATATAATTTATTAGCACATATATAATTCGCACTTGTATGAAACTAAAACACGTGTTGTGAATGTAGAAACTAGAAACATGTGGATAAATATTATATATATGAAAACAGTGATCAGAGGCGACGAGCGTACCAACATGCGCGACTAACAGAGGTTCTATTTCTATTTTGTTGGTAGCTTTTTTTTTTTTCGAGACTTAATGAGCGGTTTAACTTCAACCTGTTACTTTTGTGTTACAGTGATGCGCGCGCATCTTAAAATTTCACTCTCATCATTTTTTCATAACGCGCCTAAAGAAGTATAACTTCAAAAATGTTGTCAATACAAGCAATTTAATACGGGTGTATCAACGGAGGTTTTCATATGAAAGTGGTTTTATAACCACCCTTCCTTGTGAATTTTCTCTTAATTACCCTCTTCCTCAACGCCTATAGTAATAACGTGGTTGGACAGTATTGCACCTGTACTAAAGTCCTTAAGCCTTCTTTCATACATCCATTAAGTCAAGACACGTGAATTACAGATTTCAATTTTGATTTATGTAATTTAAAATAGTACTAATAATCAGGGTCTAAAATTTGATAGCCAAAAAATTACCTATACATTTATTTAAATATTTAAAAAAAATTACTTCATATATATATATATATATATATATATACATATATTTTTTTTATTTATATATATATTTATTTATATATATATATATTTATAATTACCTAAAATTATGAACAAAAACTCGTAATAAATACACACGATTAAATCAAACACGCACTTTACAAATGTAAATTGCAATGAAAAGTCTATAACAACTAAACTCTTGCATTCTGCTGAATATAAGCCTATATTTTTTTAATAGATATATGCTACTTAAGTAATTACTAGCTGCCTCTCCCGACGCAACCCTCTCCAGGTTTAGTTGCAGTGTCTCACCAGGAGTTTGTATTTCACAACCAAACAAGCAAAGAGGATACAAAGCTCATTGCCTACGCTATCTTCTCATTCCAACAACTATGTTGAAAAAATTATGTTTTGTTTGAGCGTTTACTATATTATAAATTATTGTTAGTATTTAAAAATATTACTTATTCGTAACAAATGCCTTTAAAATGATTCAAACATGCCTACAATTTATTAAAAAATAATGCAAGTGAAGAAAATAATATTACCTTAAATCCCAAAGTGGCAAAAAAATGACCAAAAAAATATATATAAAAACAGTTTCACAACAATGGCACAGTGAAGAAGAGTTTGTACTTATGAGCCTTGATGTGACAAACAAATTAAAAAAAAAAAATGACATCACCTAAATCCGGGTCTTGCTAATATTATTATAAAGTTTTATCAATATCAACCACAACTAGAAAGTGTAATTTTTTTAAATGTTCTTTCAAAAACATCCTTACTGTAGATTAAATCGTTAAAGGTCCTTGTGCTAGAGGTACCGATTAAGAGAATATCAACATTAAAACAACGTATAAAACTAATTTCTTAAATACCAATGCTTCTTTGAATAATGTGACATAAAGTCGGTTCATGATAAATTTTTACCTGGATGACAGTTCAAAAATCATATGTTTAGGTTTTGGGTTGCCAACACTTGTAAAAAATTACTGTTTTGTTATAAATGTTAAAGTTTTTTTTTTAAATACATGTTTATATTTTATATTTAAAATATTGTAAACTTAAGTTTTCTTACACTGTTTCATAACTTTTAATAATCTCTTTTTACCCAATCCAAAACAATATTTTAAACATAATTTAAAGTACTTATTCTCCGTTTTGGAATGTTATTTATGATGTGTAATGTATTGCATACCTCTTAATAGAGGTATCGTATTTACTTGGAAAAGAGAAAATACTTGTCAATTTTTTTTGTATGTAATAAATGATTTTATGATTATTTTGTCGTATTTTGAAATATTTAACTTGTTTCTATCACGTTCAATCACATGGTTTAAATTCATCAGTCACCATTTTGAAGCTATGTTAGTTAGACCTTTTGTGAAAGTGATGTGAATAATAATTTTTTAATCTAATGACACGATAAAGAAGCTTTGTGCCCGACCTCAAATAAATATATAAATAAAATTGGCCTAGATTACTGTGGTTAACTATCAAATTTATACATTGCCATACGTTTTCGTTACAGTTATACAAATTGACAGATGTCAGCTGTTGGCGTAGGGCTGTATTAGGGATTATTTCTAGTAACCTTTTGAGCTGTCATCCAAGTAAACTAAGGTCGTGAATGTATTATACGTTCTAATTGCCCTTTTCATTATAAAGATTCTGAAAATGAAACGTTCTTTATAATTAGACAACAGTTGGTGAGTGCATCCAAGGATTATGTTTAGCATCACAATATATTCCAGCTGTAGCTTGCAATGTTGTTACAGAAAACACTTTAATTATGTGAAACAATTAGGCAACGTATTATTTTCTAAGAGGAAATAATGAATTTTCACAGATTGGAGTCCTCCCGTTTGGGCTATACGCATTATATACTAATTACGCTAATGTGCTAGGGATGAGGAAGGGTGAATCTAGAGTAAGTGTACCCAAATTTACGTTGAGGCAGAATGGAAATCCATTTAGGGAAAACCACCCTCAGTACAACCGACCAGGATTTGAACCCTGATCTCCCTATCATCAGCAGCCCAGTATTACGAGAGTGATGCATTAGATCGTGCGGACACCTAAGCGGGTTTAGAACCGCATAAAACCTATTACAAATTGACTCGTAGTGATGACACCAATGTTTCGGCAAACAGCGCCCCTGATCACGATACGAGAACGAACGACATTCAATTTATCATTTAATAAACAATGGCAAGAATATTTCCTGCTAAACAATAAACTGGATTTAAAAAGATTATTATTTGTACTATTTCGTTGTTGGTAACATTTTATTTTGGACGAATGTGTGCGTCGACTCAATCGAGACACGTACACGTGGACAGAAATAACATAGACAGGTCACGTGACTACTGACGTCAACCAACACCAAGTGAGACACAATCTTCTTGATGTTTCTACTCTAAGGTGGGATGGAAAGGATTGCGAGTGAGACATGTTTATTTGTAGTTTTTATATAATAAAGTGATCACAATAGATTCATTTTGCTTCATTATGTGAGTTTAGTTTAATTTTTTACATATTATACTCGTGTAGTCTCAACAGTTCTTGATTATTTTTTTAGCACCTCGTCTTACTACCCGTTTAGGCTAAACGCTTAAGCACTAATTACACTAATGTGTTAAGAATTGGTAAAGTTGAGAATAGAATAAGTAAACCCGCATTTGCGTAGAGGTGGGGTGGAAAACCATTTAGGGTAAAACCACCCCCAGTTCACCCGAGCGAGATTCTAATCTCGATCACACCATCCTCGGCAGTCTAGCTCAACACGAAACTAGAGTGTTAGCTAACTACGCCACTGAGGTGGGCTTGAAATTGGTTCAAAGGCACCCTGGATTTTGAAAATGATGTAACGTTCTGGATTTATGTTACCGCGATGGGCGCCTATTGAAGAATTATGATTAATACACTTTTCATTTTGACATGTTTTTTATTGCTGAATTAGTTTAATTAATGCGAAAATAGATCATGTCGAAATATATACGCGGGCTAGCGCGGACAGGTGTTGCTAGACGCCAAACTCCCAACTCCCAACTGACAACTGCCTTTACGTTGCACCATCCCTTGTATATATTCCTAGGTCATGGAAGCTTCGAGAAGGTTTAGTTTAGAAAAACAAAATACAAGACAAAAACATCTCTGTGCTACTCGAAGCTTCGAGAGCCGGAAAATGACTCAAGTTACATTTTAAAATCTTTCTTCGAACCTTCTAGAAGAGGAAGTTATTATTTGAAATATATATATATTGTCAAACTGACTTGGCTGGTGTCACGTGCGTGACGTCACTGTTCAATGGCTTTTGCCTTCTTAGAAGAAGAAGTGCTTTAAGCGCCATTTAATATACTACATAATTTAAATGAAATAAGATACGTTTATAAAATTAGGACGATATTATTGTCAATGCTTTCACATACTTTTCAGGGGCAAATCAATTACATTACAATGATCCATAAAATTTCAGTATTCTCTTGACATACAGTTAAGAACTGTTGATATTATTTTGTGTAGAAAATTAAACTTAAGAGTAGTAACAACTGAAACACTAATTAAGTTATTTTGACCGTATTTTGATAATTAAAAAAACTACAACAAATATTGGCCTAAACTTGCTGTCCCCTTCTTTCTACTTTAAATATGAATACAATTTATATTTTTAAGCAACAATCTAGTATTACTGACGTGAAGAGGAGTTTTTATTTCCATCACGTTGACGTTGCGAGCGATGAACACAGCGGAACACAGCGGAATGCTGGTGTTCATTCCCAACAATCAGCAATGGAAATCTTTCTCCACGGTGTGGTTTTACATCCTCTTGTCGGAAAAATGCTGATACTTATTAGAAATGTGGCCTCTTTTACCTATTCACTAAATTTAGATACAGTGTTAGCACAAGAGCGTTTTAAATAAAATATAAAACCATAGGTCAAATGGGAAGGTGTATCACGCACGCATCTAGCTGCTAACCGGAAACTATAATTTCCCTTACAGAAAAACAGGATAAGAAAAATGAGTTTAAAGTAAATACAATATATTTCACGCTATTCAAGGACGGTAAAACAATAATCGGTGAAAAAACCATAGATGTACTCGGCCAGGATTCGACTTCTTGTTCGTTGAGTCACAGAAGAACATATAAGCTCTTGAGTTATTTCTCCAGCTATAATGTACTGTTTTGAATACAAATTAAATAACCTCACATAAAAAAAAGTATGGTATGATGTTTTGTCTTTCCACGGAAAAAAAAACCACTACACGGCCCAGCTATTGCTCTGATGCAAGTCTTATCCATAAATGGTTTTATATATCTTGTTCTGTCAAGAGCACAATGTCCATCCCGTGTATTTTATACAAGCTAATAATAGTAATAATAATAATACTTAGCCTCACGTCTTACTACCCGTTCGGGTTATACGTTTAGGTAATAATTACTCTAATGGGTTATGAATTGGGGAGGTTGAATATAGAGGAAGGGAACCCGCATTTGCGTGAAAGAAGAGTGGAAAACCATTTGGTGAAAAACCAACCCCAGTTCACCCGAGCGAGATTCGAACCTCAATTTCCCCGTCCTTGGCAGTCACGACTCAACACGAAACTAGCACGTTTGCTAACCACGCCACCGAGGTGGGCCTTATACAAGTTGATGAAAGTTGGAGCTAAGTTGCAATTTTCATAGGAAAGAACTTCATCTGACAGCTATGAAAGCACTAGGTCTATTTTCACGTATTCATAGGTCAACTCATATGATCTGCAGCTGTCACTTTTGATAAGGGCCTAGATATTATCGATACTTATAAGGTAACACAGATATATAGTATTTATTTTATTTATTTGAGGTATTTAACGTGCAATTTCTGGACCGACTGATTATATCAGCACATGAAGATTTCTCCGAGCGAGAGCGAAAGGGCCCCCCAATTTTGGTGGGAAAGGTATTTTCACATACCTTCTAGTGTTCTTTTACATGCCACAATCAACATGGGACCGACGGCCTTACTTCCTCTCCGAAGGAAGTTGAGCTATGGATTTTTTTTATCGCTCAAGAAGAATTTGCCGATCCCGGCTGTGTTGGAACCCACAAAACTTGGGTTCCGAGGCGAGCATTTTACCCCTTTACTACCAAGATCAACAAAATAATACAACTAAATGTTATTAATGTTGATCGCAAACGAGCATGTTTTTAATTAATACACCTAGCTTTTTTTTAAACCGAAATCCTACTATAGCTGCGCTTTAGAATGAAAACTCGCCACCTGGGACGAGTGTAGATAAAAGGTTATTGCTATTAACTGGTGACCAACAAACTTTCACCGCCTTGTCGTCCTGTTCGGGCGATTGCTCTCCCGCCTAGTTTAACAATACCAACATCACTTCCCTCCATACTCTGTCGGAGGCATCCCTGAGTGACAGGCGAAGTGACGCCATCGTAAAGTGACTGCTCTCACTTCGACCGTGGCGAGCATGGTGCGAATACAACGTTTATTTTTATGGTTATTATTATTCTACTACTAATAATAATGTACTACTAATATTATAGAATAATACTATAATAATAATAACTTAGTAGTAGTAGTAGTAGTAGTAGTACTATTAGAAGTAGCACACTGCAACAGCAGCAAACCCACCTCGGTGGCGTAGTTAGATGCCTAGATTGTTTCACATGTAGGAATAACTCCACCAGCCCCCTCCCCCACTACATGAACATGAGAGTGATTCTAGCTTTAACATCCCGTAGCAAAATAAATAAATAAGCTACTAAAATTCTATGTTACTTTTCTTAACTATTATTTTTAAATTGTGTATAAGAATCAAGTTCGAAAAATTATAAATTTGTTGATTTTCGTGCAAGCTTTCTTACTCGCTGACCGGGCTATCCGCAAATTTGTCTTCATTATGTATGTATGCACTTTAGACAGATGGGGTTGAAGGGACGAGAGTTAAGGGCAGTGTTTTTGCAATTTTTAGAGCAAACTTTTTTTTTTTTTGCCAAAGTAAATAAAATATTGCTTCAGTATTAACCTAGATTTTAACCTTATTCACACGGTGATATCAACAGTTCGTGAATATCTATAATGAGCTTAGCGTCATTAGATGAGAAACTTTTAAATGAAGCGAAATGTTTTCATAAAATTTCAGGACACCATTGACAGATATTCAGAACGTTGAGTTCACCATGTGAAGAAAATAAGCTTTATGTTTTTATGGAGATGTATTTGATTTATTTTGCAGATTTTTTTTTGCTATAAACACTGCACAAACACTTACCTCAATTCAGTCTCTAATATCCCCCTTCATACTCACACGTTACTTACTTTTTGTTATATATCCGATTAAATGGGGACATTCTTGAGGTGGTACGCTCTCTTAGACGATTTGATAACATATCTATAGGATCTCAAGTTCTTAGTGTCTCAGCTACGCTAGCATATTTCACATTTGTCTGCTTCAAATATCCCTTTAAACGTGTACCCAGTACTATATACCACATCATTCATTTTCCATCAAATATATTTTCTGGTTGACGTAATTAATTCGACAAAAGTGATCATACTGATAGTTATTCCCGATCCTGACGATCTCAGTAAACTGTCAAAGATTATTTTCAGTGGGTTTTTACCGTAAATTGAGTGGATGTATTTTTTGACATACTCGCTACCACATGAAAATAAATAAGATATATTTCTATGGATTTCATAGAAATCGTCGTGATGGTATTTATTTATTATTTCTAGTTATGGGACTTGGTCAGTTCTATAAATACTTACGTTTGTAATTTTCCCATGTACCGGGTTATCAGAATATTAAACACTAGTGGAGTAGGAGTGAGGAGGGTAAATTTGGAGTAAATGCCGTTAAGAGAAATTGAAAATTCTTTAGTAAAAATGAAATATCAGTATATTTGGGCAGGAATCAATCCGCGACGCTTAACAAGCAAACAGACAATACTGATATGATACTTTGTGTGCGTGACACGGGTGACCGAATGTAAATTGCCAATTTCCTCTTGGGACAGTTAGATGCTTTATTTCAATTCTTTTTAAAAAGCAAAGAAACTCTAAAAAAACTTTCTGCATTTAGCGAGTGATTTATTGGTTAAGCATAAGAACCAACTACCATTTCCTCTCTGTAAACATATGAGTTTGTTTGCAAACACACACAAACATAAGCAAAACCTTCGCTTTCCTGATAATGTTGTAAGAAGATTCGTCAAGCGTCAGTTGAAAACATATTCTGCCCTCCCTCCCCTTGTCCGCAAACAAATGAACTACGATGGATATAGCGCCTTAACGTAAATAAAATATTTTGTGGTTTGTGGTGTAGCCTCGTTATTCTTGACCTGGAAACGTAGGAGAAGAACGTAACTTATTGATTTGTTAGATGTGAATCAGAATTATTCACCCTAAGCAATCTAAGAAAAATATTGTTTTTATTAAGTTCTTAAGAATCTCTAGAACAATGGTGAAAAATAAGTTATTTAATAAAAATACGTGCCGCAATTAGCGGACAATCAATAGGACTTCATAGCACATGATTGATGTGCATTGGTCACGTATACTTAATGAGGAGTAATCCGAAATAACGTCATAAGTAAATTTTATATAGTCATTAAATAATACTTTGTTTTGAAGAACATTATTACAAACAGTTTCTTAAAATGGACGTATCGAGCGGTTAGGAGAATTTACTAGATCTACTATTTGTACATTAGTGATGTGATATGCAGCTCTCATTTTGTTGATAATGATTATCACCATATAGAGGCTTATGTGATCATTGTTACAGCAAAAAAAAAAAATCTGAAAAGTTTTCAAAATGTCCATCGTAAGAAAAGCAAGGTATGCTTAAGGTATTTTCAAATGACACTTCAACCACCCTCACAGTCCACACACCAATTCTCCCGTCGAAATAACTGCATATTTATTCAGTACACTCGGCTGGGATTATCAAATTTTACCTACACAGGCATGCGAAAATCCACAAAACGAGATGATGCCTTTATACTAAGTATATGGAGTCTCACACAAGCACGGTCGTCACATCAGTCCTTTGACTAAAAACACAATGTTCGCACACAACTATTCGTATTCTAGAAACGTAAGACGTCCCTCCTGACAAGTGATGTTATTAATTATGCTTCTATATTTATTTAAGGATTTACGTCTGTTTGGTTTTCATGACACGAATCCTTCATCCCCCACACACTAACCGGTTCTCCAAACCCACTCCAACGTTCCTTCCTCTCTTCTTGCAAACACAGCGCGCCGTATATCTTTCTATCTTACTACCTGAACCTTCTCCTCTCGTTGTTTACAGAAAAAATATCGAGGAAGAAAGAAAAAAAATCGTTCCAATGGGAAGGGCTCCTTATTTTCAGTCGGAGACGTCTCTGGCTAGCCTCTACGCATATATACACCGGCAGCGTCACGCGACCAGACTTCTTTAATACTGAATAAATATTACAGAATTGTATAGGGGGAGAAAAATATGAGTTAGAAAAACTGCGTCTCGATTGCTTGGCGCGTGGACACAAAACATTTATTAAGGTAGTTGAATTTTCTTTAAAAAGTATGCTAAGCAAAGATACAATTTTCCTCTCTTTATTTTGGTATAATTAATTTAAATAATAACGAGGCATTAAAACGCGTCTAGTCTGGTCTGGTTTATCGGTGACAGCGAGCGGGTTTTTAATCTCGGACGACCTGCTTTGGTGGCTGCATAGTCTAAGGCATCACACTTGCAAAAGAATAGATTTCCAATGACGAGAAGATCTGAGCTAGATTTCAGTCAGGTGTACTTATGGGGGTCTTTCCTAAAAAAGTTTTCCACGCTCCCTTCACGCAAATATGGGCACAATTCCTATAAATTCAACCTTTAGACTAATTAATACATGAGCGTATATTCCAGATGGGTAGTAAGATGCTGTGCTTAGAAAAAATCTTGTAAGGGTAATCTAAAAGTAGTTCTTTCTAAATTAAGGTATGACCATTCGCCCCCGATTTTAAGGGACATGCGTATAACCCGAACGGGTAGTAAGACGTGGTGCTAATAATAAAATAATAATAATAATAATTTAAGGGACAGTCTTTGAAATAAGACTAATGGCCCCGACTGATTTTCTATACAAGTTTGTCCCCGATTTGCTAAAGAGATGAAATATGAAATGTATATGTATTAAATAAAAAATGTTTCAATTAATCATTATTGCTAAAATGTTTAAAAAATGTAAAATCAAGTCATCAGTGTTATTTTACCTTCATTCAAAATATATTCCTCTAACTGTCAAAGTGTATATGCAGTTCTGTGACAAAACATGGTCAAATCCTACAAAAGACGTATTTTATTTACAATGTCCAGTAACAACAATATAAAAAACATGACTATGGTGTATTGTGTACCATTTAAATGAGATATGCACAACCGTCCCCCGACTGAGAGCCGCATTAAGTTATTTGGGAATTGGCCTGAAGGGAGGGGAGGGGGGGAGGGCCATACATAAAATTCGTAAAACCTAATGCAAAAATGCCCAAATAGATTTTTTAAATAAATACAAGTAATATTATACTTAAGTTTCTGGAAACTACATATAAGTTAGCGAGTATTTATGTGAGTAAAAAGGAGCCTAATTTGTTGTTTATTTTTGGAGGGCTACACTTAACTAACTCGTAGGCCGCGGTTTATACATGCATGGTTTAAGTGCTGACCACTTTAACATGCTCCCATAAGTGATTTTAGAAAATATGTCACTGAAAATGAAAAAAAAAATTTCACTTCATAATTATCCCATTATTTCTCCATGAAAAATTTAGATACATTTACTCTAAATTATAACATCGTTATTATTATACCATTAGTGTAAATATTTGGAATAACCGAACAGGCATTAATACGTGGTGCAAAAAATATATATATTTGCGCCTTTAAATGTAGGTTTCCTTCACTCCCCTCCCCCTATACTCGCAAGGAGTGTGTTTTTGTGAACGTGTGAAGTTCCCAGCACATGCACCAGGCGACTCAAAACGATCGAACTGAAAAAAAAAAAATCTTCACACACGACCACTAGCAATTGCGCCATCGAACAGCGGCGGAGGCTTGTTACGACACTGACCTCAAGATGGTGCGCTCAGATCTGGTTACCATCCCACGGTTCTTCTTCATCTCACGCTACACTCAATCCGGTATAAGTTTAAACTGGATTGAGAAAGATTGTCAACCCTGCCTTCCTTACCCCGCCGCAGTTTGTGGATCATCTATCCACTCAGGTTACACAGTAGAGGATAGAGAGAGCGAGAGAGAGAGGAATGAATATGGAGACCACACGTTAAACTACGATGTTGTGATGGGAATAGTTTTATACATATTCACTCTCTACTTAGCCGAGATTAACTCTAACCCATTGCCATTTAATGTCATACTGCTTTCTCTTCAGTTTAATATTCTTGGAGATTGCTAAACACGGCTTGCCCTTCAGTTTTATTCAAACATTTTTTCAAACAATAAACGAGTAAGTATAGATTTCTGGTTTTAAAAGTTTGCTTCCATTAATATATTATTTTACAACTTTGCAGAGTTCGAATATAAACCAATGAGCGATGAAAACATTAAATGTGAAATTTAACCAATTTATTAATTAATAATACAAAGAATGACGACTAAGCTAAAATATTAATTTGATGTTATTAATTCTGTCACGAAATGAAAATAGACACCTTAGTTATTTGGGGAAGGAGAGAAGAGAGGGTTAAGGGTGATATGTAACTTTGTTGTCACTTGCCTTTTTAAATGAGTGAAGTTTTATCAAAATTGTTTCAAATGTTTTCGATAAAATCAAACCATTAATTGCTTTGCAATAGAAAATGTATTGATCGTTTTCATATTTATTATTTTTTCAAACTATATGAAAGAAAATGGTGTCTTGAAATATTAGCATCAAGTTTGGGGAAAATTGGAAAACATACTAAAGCTAGTAACCAACGACCCTTTTTCGTAATATATAATACATGAACAGTATATCCCTTTTCAAACATGTTCTCGCACCGCCCGGAATATCCTTAATCAGTCACACTACTAAGGTAGGAATAATATAGGTATTTAAATAAAATGTGTCCACATTCTCAAACAGAAAGAGTTGAAAACAATTCAGAAAACAAAACAAGAAAGTACACTCGACCGTGATTCGAACCCCAACCTACCGGTTCCTGGAAAACTAAACTAGACGAGATCGACATTTAGTCAATGTATCCACGATGTGGGTCTTAAAAACATTTAGTGTTATTTTCTTCAACATTATAAAATATAGTTCCTTATTTTTTAATTTGTATATAAGAAAAAGTAAAAAATAAATATGATGGTTCCACTGCTTTATTTAGTTGGGCCACGATTAAGGTTTAACTTTAAATTGATCTTATTCTTTAAAAAAAACGTCGGCTGGCCGGAATTTTTAATCAATGACAAATATAAAATGGGCACATCAAAGGACAGAAATGTTGTGGTTTTTGTGACCCAAACACTCATTCAAATTAAATTGTAGATTATATATTTTTTTTAAAGTGTAGGAAAGAGCACTTCAATCGTGTTCCCTTGACACTAAATGACTTTAAAAAAATGTATAACCGTTAAAATGGTCAGCGGCACGCACATTCCATTTCAGTTTATATCTTTTCTAAAGAAAACGTCAAACATTAAACTATCTAAATGTTTATCAGATGACGACTCTCGTCAATTCCCAATTCCTCACAAAGTCTTATCAGAAAAAAAAAAAACCGATGACGAAACAAAGTGACAAAACGGATTCAACTAAAAGCGAAACAGAAAGAAGGCCAGGAACCTCGCACCCCCCCCTTACCCCCTTCTTTTGACACATGCAGTCACGAACTATCGTGACTTCAATTTTCGCGGGGAGTGTCTGAAACGAGTGCACGGCTTCAATGTAGAACAGGAGAGTCCCCGTCCTGATAGGTTCATAGGACCTTGGTTCGATTCCAAGATTAATTATTTTAAACGAGCTCATCCTGATTTATTATCACCATCAAGTCTTACGGCTAAAATGATTGAGGTGGGAATTATGGAAATGTACCCGCATCTGCGTGGAGGGAAAGTGTAAAATCAACTTTGTTACGGGAAGTCCAGTCTATTGCAAGAATAAGGTTTTAGACCACGTCGTAGTGAGAAGGAAGCCATTTAGATGTAATCTACCCGCATTTGCGTATAAAGGAGAGTGGGGAAAATATTTAAGAAAAATCCATCCTCAATAGACCCGACGGAGATTCAATCCCCGATCTTCCCGTCACCAGCAGGCCAGTCTAAAGCGAGATTAGGCCACTTAAGCGGGTGTGGTGCGTGGTGATCACAATGTAGGCCAATCTTCTATCATAAGTCAGTGAAAATTTCGTCAGCGCGTTCTAGTCGCTATTAAAAACTTTCAACTATAATAAACCCTTTTTTTAAACAATGCTAATGGCTTTCAAATCCATACGAAATTTCACCTGTACAAGTTGAGAATAGTGTGACACGAACCTACACGACAAGGACGGAAACATTCGATCGAGTCATATTTTTATATCTAGCGTGTTACATAAGTATACTTAGTGGATTTTCAATTCTTGAGCAACTACTTAGGACTTGAACTTTGTATATTTGGGTAAAGTTTAAATATATATGAAGAGGTTTAGAAAAAACATGGTAGGAAGGGTATTTTGGGGAAAAAAACACATTCCTACGGTCAACAATAACGAAAAGTTACATCATCATTATTATTATTATTATTATTATTATTATTAGTAGTAGTAGTAGTAGTAGTAGTAGTAGTAGTAACTAATATGGTGGCTGCATGGTCCAAGGCAAACCTCTCGCAAGAAACTATACCAGTGGTATTCAATCTGGTATACGTGTACCTCCGAGGGTACGCGGATATATCTTAGGGGGTACGTATAGTTTAAAAATTATATATAATATGCTATACTAAGAGGTCTATTATATATTTAATGACAAACATTGAATTATCAGGGCCAGTGTTAGGGCTAGCCACGTAAAGACACGCGATCTGGGAGTGCCCAATTTTTGATAAATTATTTTGATGTAATTTATTTAATTTATTTTAGATGTAGAGTAGAGAACATGTAAATAGCTTGCATTTTGCACCAAATTATTTGAGGGTACCAAGTGAAAAAAAAAATATATCTGGGGGTACGTGTAAAAAAAAGTTGAATACCAATAGTTTAAACTGCCGATGACAAGGAGATCGGCGTTCAAATCCCGGTCAGACGTCTTAAGGGTGATATATCCTAAATGGTTTTCCATTCTCCCTTCCCCCAAATGCGGTTACACTTTTCCTAAATGCAACCTGCCTCATCCCTAACTCCTTTGCGTAATTAGTATATATGCGTATAATCTGAACAGGTAGTGATATGCGGTGTAGACAAAGTAACAATAGTGGTAGTAGTTGTAATAATAGTAGTAGCGGTGGCCAAGGCAGTAATAATAGTATTTAGTGGAACCGTGGTTGAAAGATAATTCTAGAAAGTATAATTATAATTTTTTACTCTCAATATTGGCAGCACTAAACAATTTTAATGATATTTCATTAGCGTTGATAAATTTGTCAAAAGGGACAGTTTCAAACATACAATTTGATGTTTACCTGCAGCTCTAGTTATTTGTGTAACTGTCAAACCTATCCTACCACGATTCAACTAACTATGCACTTATATGAAGGTCGTTCAACGATATAATCATTTGACAAATTCACTTGACGTAACGTCAATTCACTTCAGTCTTTTTCACAAGTACTGCAAATCTATTACAAACGGTAATATAAAACATTTATTTGAAAGCATAGCTAAATCATGGAAAATACAGCTTTATTGCGGCGAAGCACACTAAAATTTGATTAAAATGGTGATTTTATTATTTTGTCACACAGTTGACACGACTGTGTTACCGGCACGTGGTAGCTTTCAATTATATTGACACCGAATCACTCAAGTTCTACCTAATACACTTTTATTATATATCTTTTTAATTTATCGAAATGTTGTTTATTTAGTTCATTTGCTTACGTTTTAAGCCAAAGGTTTGATTAATTAAAGTATAAATCCGTTCTTTGTTATTTACTACTAATCGACACAACGGGTGAGAAAGGTATAATTTAGAGAAAGTGCACCCTCATTTTCATGCAGAGTGGAAAACTATTTGATGAAAAACCCACCCATTCCACTGGCCGAATGGTCTAGGACGTCACTCTTACAAAAGACTTAACTGCCGACGAGGTGGGGAATGTGGTTCTGATACCAATCGGGTATACTGAGGGTAGTTTTCCCCCTCTCGCTCCACGTAAATGTGGCTACCTTTCCTCTAAATTCAACCTTCCTCATCCTTAGCATAGTAGCGTAATTAGTAGGCTACATAAACGTATAACCTTAACACGTAGTAAGAAGCGGGTAAAAAAAAACTTCGATACACCAGAGCAAGGTTCGAAGCCCGACCTTACCGTAACCGGAAAATCAGACAAGACAAGATTGACAACTTTTTCCGCGTGCTCACATATGCGGATAACGGGTTAATCCACGGGGGTTAAGATGAGCAGGCTCAATAGAAAGTGAGCGTACAACCCGAACGGGTAGTAAGACACGGTGCGAAGTATTAATTTATATGTTTCATGTAAAGTGCACCAACCTCCACATGAAGAGGCGATGGGAAAAACACAAGTGGAAAACCACCCCTCAAATGTAACCAGCCGGGATTCGAAATCTCTACTTATACATCACCCGGCAAGGCAGTCCATTGCGAGCCATGTAACCATCGGCGAGGGTATCCAGAGGTGCAAATTACAAGATTGCTCAAAATATTTGGCTCACAAATGAGTAGTTTAACTCTTAGGAACTGTTGAAACTGATTCAGAAAATTCCCATATTAAAAAACAAACATTTCTACGTGTCCCCACCCGCATCCACCAATTCAGGTTCCTCTTCCTCCTCCAAGAAGAAGCCAGCATATTAAGGCCTGCTTAATTATATCCACTTTCGTTTTTGTATCGAATAAATGACATAACAATACCCAATACAAGGCAATGGCGGTACTTAAACCGACCGCAATGAAACTTGAAAACCCAATCAGCTGTCAACTCAGTTATCACAAGCTAACCCGGGCAAAGATATCCCTGAAGCTCAAGAACCGATGATTGCGCCCCAACACGTCACAATTCTAGCACTACCCAGAGTGCAACATAAATAAAGTTGTGAGACTGGTGGACATATTGGAAGATTGCTCAGATAATATGAATCGCACGCCAGGTTAGTCCAGTTCAAGGTGTAGAGACTTTTGTGTAAAGTTGGTTTATTTGTAAGCTCTAGTCAGGACAGTGCTGATATTAAGGTAGTGTTTATGGGACGAGAGAAAAAGTAAGTGTTTTTATGCAGTTTTTATAGCAAAACTTTTTTTGCCAAAATAAATAAAATATTTAGCCAGTATAAACATGGAGTTTAATTTTATTCACACGGTGATATCAACAGCTCATTAATTTCTGTCATTAGCATAGCGGCATTAGGTGACAAATTTAGGAAGATCAGCAGAGAATAGGGAAATTAAATGTTCAAGGATGGTTTAAAGTCGGAATAAATTTTAATATTTCAGGCATAGGACTCTTGCCAATTGCGAGGTTACAGCTTGAAGATGAGAGGTTGGACCGTGTCACACCCAGGAGGGTGAAACGCATGCGCATGTATAAGTTTCTTGTTCAAGAGTGCCGTCAAAGATCAACTTGATTAAACCCTGTTTATGTTAGGAAGGGTGGTATGAAAGGCCCCTCTCCCTGTCAGAATTCAACTATATAGTAGGGTTTCGGTAGGGGGGAAATGTTCTGAGAGAATACGTTAAACGATAAAAATAATGCAATAAAATATATATTGGGATTAAGACAGACCTAAACAAAAATATAAATTATTAATTTTAGGTGTTGCGTGGAATATTTAGCCCCGACCACCCCGTGTTTAGTCCGCGTGCCCACCTGAGCGGGCTGTCAAAGCTAGATCAGGCCTGTGCCGGAGGTGGTAGTGAGGTAAAATAAATTTCATGGATCTACTAAAGGGACAACTCTTAACTCACTAAGATCCCTAATACCTTGGTCGTACCTCTTTTAAAAAAAAAAAAAAAACCGCCCACACAAACTTAACTCAACTCAAACGGCGCGACCAGTCAGGATGGGAGGAGGAAGAGGAGGGGGTGGGGCGTCTAGAAAACTAGATTAGAGAAAGAAAACGTGGTTTATGGACGCAAACGTCGGGACGAATCTCGGTTCCAGCACGACCCTGATTCAATCTCAGGGTTGGAGGGGAAGGAGGCGAGGAAGTTGACTGAGAGCCCATGTGTGGGAGACACAATTGATCGGATTGTCTCTACATCCGCCCAGCGCGCCGACTTAGACATCGTTGCATCAAAAAGAAAGCCATATAAACATATTTAAGCGTTGGTGGTTGTATACCGGGAGATTTGCATGTGTAATGAAATGAATCATTATTACGTTTGAAATTACTTTCTAAAAGGCTGCTCAGTAATTTACTTTTTAAAGTATCTTGAAGAACGAGGTGGAGAGTTATTGAAATTAAGACTAAGATTTTGGCAACTATTAGTAAAAATAACATTATGTTGACAATTTACAGCCTACACCAGAGAAAACTTTGTAAAACCAAAACGATATATTTGTTTACAAATAGATAATTAATTTAAACTATTGTTTCGACAGGAGCTTAACACAACCAAAAGGTATCAAATTTGTCCAAACTGGTATTCAAACAAAAGTATTTTAGAAGCGGGATGGGCAATGTTCCATGATCAAAGACCTTGAGATCCGTGGAGGTTTACAAAGTCTTCACTCAAAGATGCCTGCCCAAGATAAGGTGTTTAGATTATAGGGTGCTTAAGGTGGGATGGTAGTGATTGCAAGCTAAAGGCAGTTTTTTTCAGTTTATATAGCAAACTTTTTTTTTTTTTCGGAAAATAAATCGAAAGTTTTTCTCAGTAAAAACATAGAATTTAATTTTCTTCACATAGTAATTTCAACAGCTATTCTTGAATATGTGTCAAGGGTGTCCTAGAATTAGATGATAACTTTTTCTAATAATTTAAAAGTTTCTTATCAAATGCTATATCCATGACAAATATGTAAGAACTGTTGAGATTAACATGTAGAAAATTACTCAATGTTTCTACTGGGGCAACATTTAATTTATTTCGATGGAAAAAAAATTGTTTGTTATGAAAACTCCAGGAACACTTTTTTTGAGTTTGCTTCTATCCCACCTTAAGATTTAAAATATCAGCTGTGCTTTACTTTAGTAAGTTACACATAGAACGAACTAAATTTAAACTGCGATTCCCTTTTACTGTTTAAGGGGATATATAACTATCCGTTCATACAAAACTCTTGTTTATAAATAGCTACACAACCAATACTTTTGTATTGTGTAGTGTGAAAATGAAGTTAAGAAACAATGTCAACGGTTTGATAAATCATAATCTCCCCATCCTCCTTGTAATGACTTCATATTAATGGAGTGGGCTACATTGTATACAGCCAATGATACGTATCAATGAGTGTCCTGACCACGAAATATCTTGGTTTCTCCCGCGCTTGAAGAGCGTGAGTCAAATCGACTCTCTCTACTAGAACCGGATTTGAAAATAAGCTGGTGAAGTCATGTTTGTAGTGCAACAACCAAAAACCTGTGTGCATCTTTACCGAGACATTCAAAGTGTATTTTTAAGGTTTGGTAGAGAAAAACGCTGGAAAAGGCCGGTATTTTTGCAGTTTTTAATGTCAAAACATTTTTTGGTCAAAAAAAATATATTGCTTCAGTACAAGCATAGAATTTTCTTCACATGATGATATCGTAATTTCTTGAATATCTGTCATGAAAATAGCGGCATTAGATGACAAACTTTTGAATTAAGATTAAAATTTTTTAATTAAATTCTAGGACACCCTATTCAAATACTAAATAACTGTTGATATCCCCACGTGAAGAAAATTTAACTTTATATTTTCATTGAAGCAATGTTTTATTTATTTTGGACAAAAAATGTTTGCTATAAAAACTGCAACAAAAAAACTTGCGTATTCTCACTTTCCCTATATATTTAAGTCCGAATATGTTTCATCTAGAGGATCACAGGATATGTTGTTCTACAACAGCATAACCTATTGCAAACACCTCAACCAAGGGCACAGATCCGGATTATTTAAAAAGTGGTTTGATATTTATTAATATCGTTTTCAACAAAATGTATTTGAAGAGTGTAAGCGGGTTTCTGACAAGTTAAAAAGTTCACATTTTTAGCTTTAAGTATTTAAAAAAAATCGATGATGCCTTACGCGAAAATTTGTCCCTCTATGATTGAAGTAAAAGGTTATAAAATTTAATCTAGCCTTCTTCCATCAAATTAAGTAATGCTTTGATAGGGTAACAACAAAACATGTAGGATTGCTTAGGGGTTTGGGTAGGCTATCAAACTTTTTTTAAACACTCTAAACTAAACTAAATTATTTTTAACTGGTTGGGACTTTCATTTACATTTCGACAAAACCATATATTTATAAATGGCAAACCCCTTCATAATTAATTTTAAAAATGTTAACGTCTGAAATGCGTTTCAGTGCTCTCCTATGCAGCAAGCACCCTATGAAACTTCAAAACCAATAAAATAATGTTCAATTATCTTAGAATCATCTATTGTGACCCTATTAATAAAATGACTGGGTGATTGAGGACGGTTAGGTTATATGTGTAAAGCTATCAAAGTTAAACTCACAAGTGTAAAATGTTGCATTAAACGTCATTAATTAAAAGTAAGCTTATTTCATTCCCCTTCCTGTGATTTTTACTTAAATTACATGACTTACAAACCCTGATTTAAATTTTGCATGGACACAACACCCAGTGTCCCAGTAATTAGTTATTAATTTTGGAAGAGGAAGCTATGTATCCAATAATGATAAATTTTTTGTTCGTGCCAGAAATCGAACCCAGGACCAGTAGCTCAATAGGCAGACATGCTATTGAGCGTAAGGTGTCGGACTTTTGACGATCACCAAAGTTACAAAAGATATAAAAGCTACTTGAAAGTTTTTCCCCCTTTGCGTCTTACTACCCGTCCGGCTATCTGCATATTTACACTTATGAGGTAAGGATAAGGAGGGAGTAAAGAGCGAATGGGAGATAATTTAGCGAACATAGTTAACTCAACCGTGCGTTGAACCATGACCTACCTAGGAAAGCTAATATATAAGAGAATTACGCCTTTTTCCACGTGCCCACCGGTGCGGGTTTCATATATACATACTTAAAATCATAGAAACACTACTCTGAAACCACCACTTTCGACGAATATATTTCGTAGCGATAAAGTAATTAAAATAGTTTAGTTACATTTAGTCAACATGGATAGCGAGTAAATGCATAGAGAAATTATACATAGAAAGGACCTTATCTGACAGCTAGAAAAGTTACTAGATCTACTTTCACGTATTCGTACGTAAATTCATGCGACCTGCAGCTGTCAATTTTGATGCATAACTTATTATGAATACCTATAAAACAACACTAATAAAACATCCAATTACTATCAATGTTGACTGTGTTTAGTCTAACGCGCTACTCTCACGAAAGACTAGATTGTCGATGACGGGAAGATCGAGATTCGAATCTCGGTCGGGTGTAATGAGAGTGGTTTTCCACTCTAACCTTCCTAATCCCTAAAACCATTAGTGTAATTAGTCTAATACGTAAGCGTATAACCCGAACGAGTAGTAGGACGCGGTGGTGAAAATAAAAAGTAATAATGTTGACTGTGAAATAAATATATGTATGTATTTTCTAAAAGGCCCTTCGTATGAAAATTGTATTATAGCATGGCGGACGGAGAGGCCACGCGCCCCCCTTTCAGGTGAGCGGGTGGCTCGAACACGTCGTGTTTCATAGCAGTCCTCAATCACGACCGATCATTGTCTCTATCGCAGACAACAAGTACCTCTGGGTAAACAGAGATTGTCCCACATTCACGACAAGTCCAACGAACAACAGTGACTGACTTTAATCTACGTGCTACAGCCGTGCTGATGGAACTTTACCGGCAATGGTTGTTTGCCAAAGGTGAGGTGTACTGAACTTTATAAACAAGCTACAGTCCAATTTTCAATTAAGGTTTTTTTTCTTTCTTTTTTTTTTTTTTTTTTTTTTTTTGAGAAAATATGAAAATACTAGCTTTTACCCGTCACGGCTTCTCCCGCAATAATTGATAAAATCTTTTAATTTCTAACTAAACTTTTAAAAAAAATTAATAATTGATAACCTAAATAATATATATATTTCTTTTACTACAAAATATCTTACTAATATTATAAATGCGAAAGTTTGTGTGTTTGAATGTTTGTTACTCAATCACTCCAAATCTGCTGAACGAATTCGAATAAAACTTTGTATGTTGGTAGAGTATGTACTGGAATAACATGTAGGACTATTCCCAACCTTTGATTTTACATTAATTTTACAATACTAATGTTTAAACTTTTCGTATATAAGATATATTATATAATATTTTGTAGTAAGAGAAATATATATTATTTAGGTTGTAAATTATTAATTTAATGTAAAATTAATGTATACTAAATGGTTTCTCATTTTCTCTCCACAGTCCACAAGCAAATTTGTATAGGCCATACTAGTAGTAAAACCATTTATACATAAATATAGCCTGTATGGATGGGGGCGTTTATTACTAAACCTTATTTGATCTGAAATAGGATTTAAAAGGTCAAACAACCTAAATCTAGAATAGTTCCAAACAATTTTTTATCTTTATCAAATATTGAGGTTTCGATATTTTTTTTATTGATAAGAACTCTAAAACCCATTGATATTGTGTTATAAGAAAAGAAACATGGCAACAAGATGCCTCGTATAGCCCTTTAAGTCTTGTAACTTTAACCTCAATTATAAGAGATTTTACTCGTTACTCACTAGCGAATCATCTCGTAGTGATAGAATACGATTGCTGTATTTACTTATGGATATCGACCTCAGTGGTCTTGGGGTATAGTGCTTGCCGCAAAACCAGATATTCGTGGGTTCAAAACCAGCTGAGGTCAACGAATTTTTTTTTATTAGTATTATTATTATTTAGCACCACGTCTTACTACCCGTTCGGGTTATACGCTTTGAGTACTAATTACGCTATTAGATTAGGAATTGGGAAGGTTGAAATAGAGGGAGTGAGCCCGCATTTGCGTGGAGGGAGAGTGGAAAACCATTTAGGAACACCCCCCCCCCCCAGTTCACCCGACCGAGATTCGAACCTCGATCTCCCCGTCCTCAGCAGTCGAGCTCAACACGACTAGCGCGTTAGCCAACTACGCCACCGAGGCGGGTTCGACGGATTTTAACTCCTCTCCTTCGGGGAGGAAGTGAAGCCGTCGCTGTTATGTTGATTGTGGCATGCAAAAGAACCCTGGAAGGTATGTAAAGAATACCTTTCCAGGCAAAAGTTGTTGGCTCTTTTTCACTCGCTGGTAGAATTCCTCGGGGTGGGCGGGCTGCTATACCTGAAATTAGCCTATCACAGAAACTGCAACACGGAATAGGCGGAGTAGAGAAGTTTTGTTGTGGTCCTATGCACCACATCGGGAAGTAAAGGAATTAATAATAACAATAATAATTTAAACAGGAGAGTAAAATTACCAACTATCTCACTCGCCTACTAGCTAAAGAAGTCAAATTGTTTTACTTTTATCGGTAGTAGCCAAAGAAAATACTCACAGCTCGTAAATTTGCTATGTGTAATTAAGTAAGCGAGTAGAATCGATTTGTAAAACGCTTATTTCGTTTCATTTAAGATGGCTTGGAAAGAAAATACTTTAGAAAGCCATCTTATATTGGCGGATATATCCCATCATTTAAGATGGTTTTCTAAAATATTTTGAGATGGTATAAC
>JBCFYV010011172.1:114041092-114068325 GCA_039000515.1 Timema cristinae
GCTCCCTTCACGCAAATATGGGCACAATTCCTATAAATTCAACCTTTAGACTAATTAATACATGAGCGTATATTCCAGATGGGTAGTAAGATGCTGTGCTTAGAAAAAATCTTGTAAGGGTAATCTAAAAGTAGTTCTTTCTAAATTAAGGTATGACCATTCGCCCCCGATTTTAAGGGACATGCGTATAACCCGAACGGGTAGTAAGACGTGGTGCTAATAATAATAATAATATAATAATAATAATAATAATAATAATAATAATAATTTAAGGACAGTCTTTGAAATAAGACTAATGGCCCCGACTGATTTTCTATACAAGTTTGTCCCCGATTTGCTAAAGAGATGAAATATGAAATGTATATGTATTAAATAAAAAATGTTTCAATTAATCATTATTGCTAAAATGTTTAAAAAATGTAAAATCAAGTCATCAGTGTTATTTTACCTTCATTCAAAATATATTCCTCTAACTGTCAAAGTGTGTATGCAGTTCTGTGACAAAACATGGTCAAATCCTACAAAAGACGTATTTTATTTACAATGTCCAGTAACAACAATATAAAAAACATGACTATGGTGTATTGTGTACCATTTAAATGAGATATGCACAACCGTCCCCCGACTGAGAGCCGCATTAAGTTATTTGGGAATTGGCCTGAAGGGAGGGGAGGGGGGGAGGGCCATACATAAAATTCGTAAAACCTAATGCAAAAATGCCCAAATAGATTTTTTAAAATAAATACAAGTAATATTATACTTAAGTTTCTGGAAACTACATATAAGTTAGCGAGTATTTATGTGAGTAAAAAGGAGCCTAATTTGTTGTTTATTTTTGGAGGGCTACACTTAACTAACTCGTAGGCCGCGGTTTATACATGCATGGTTTAAGTGCTGACCACTTTAACATGCTCCCATAAGTGATTTTAGAAAGTATGTCACTGAAAATGAAAAAAAAAATCTCACTTCATAATTTTCCCATTATTTCTCCATGAAAAATTTAGATACATTTTCTCTAAATTATAACATCTTATTATTATACCATTAGTGTAAATATTTGGAATAACCGAACAGGCATTAATACGTGGTGCAAAAAATATATATATATTTGCGCCTTTAAATGTAGGTTTCCTTCACTCCCCTCCCCCTATACTCGCAAGGAGTGTGTTTTTGTGAACGTGTGAAGTTCCCAGCACATGCACCAGGCTACTCAAAACGATCGAACTGAAAGAAAAAAAAATCTTCACACACGACCACTAGCAATTGCGCCATCGAACAGCGGCGGAGGCTTGTTACGACACTGACCTCAAGATGGTGCGCTCAGATCTGGTTACCATCCCACGGTTCTTCTTCATCTCACGCTACACTCAATCCGGTATAAGTTTAAACTGGATTGAGAAAGATTGTCAACCCTGCCTTCCTTACCCCGCCGCAGTTTGTGGATCATCTATCCACTCAGGTTACACAGTAGAGGATAGAGAGAGCGAGAGAGAGAAGAGAGGGAATGAATATGGAGACCACACGTCAAACTACGATGTTGTGATGGGAATAGTTTTATACATATTCACTCTCTACTTAGCCGAGATTAACTGTAACCCATTGCCATTTAATGTCATACTGCTTTCTCTTCAGTTTAATATTCTTGGAGATTGCTAAACACGGCTTGCCCTTCAGTTTTATTCAAACATTTTTTTAAACAATAAACGAGTAAGTGTAGATTTCTGGTTTTAAAAGTTTGCTTCCATTAATATATTATTTTACAACTATGCAGAGTTCGAATATAAACCAATGAGCGATGAAAACATTAAATGTGAAATTTAACCAATTTATTAATTAGACAAAGAATGACGACTAAGCTAAAATATTAATTTGATGTTATTAATTCTGTCACGAAATCAAAATAGACACCTTAGTTATTTGGGGAAGGAGAGAAGAGAGGGTTAAGGGTGATATGTAACTTTGTTGTCACTTGCCTTTTTAAATGAGTGAAGTTTTATCAAAATTGTTTCAAATGTTTTCGATAAAATCAAACCATTTGTTGCTTTGCAATAGAAAATGTATTGATCGTTTTCATATTTATTATTTTTTCAAACTATTTGAAAGAAAATGGTGTCTTGAAATATTAGCATCAAATTTGGGGAAAATTGGAAAAATACTAAAGCTAGTAACCAACGACCCTTTTTCGTAATATATAATACATGAAAAGTATATCCCTTTTCAAACATGTTCTCGCACCGCCCGGAATATCCTTAATTAGTCACACTACTAATGTAGGAATAATATAGGTATTTAAATAAAATGTGTCCACATTCTCAAACTGAAAGAGTTGAAAACAATTCAGAAAATAAAACAAGAAAGTACACTCGACCGTGATTCGAACCCCAACCTACCGGTTCCTGGAAAACTAAACTAGACGAGATCGACATTTAGTCAATGTATCCACGATGTGGGTCTTAAAAACATTTAGTGTTATTTTCTTCAACATTATTATATTTTAATTTGTATATAAGAAAAAGTAAAAAATAACTATGATGGTTCCACTGCTTTATTTAGTTGGGCCACGATTAAGGTTTAACTTTAAATTGATCTTATTCTTTAAAAAAAACGTCGGCTGGCCGGAATTTTTAATCAATGACAAATATAAAATGGGCACATCAAAGGACAGAAATGTTGTGGTTTTTGTGACCCAAACACTCATTCAAATTAAATTGTAGATTATATATTTTTTTTAAAGTGTAGGAAAGAGCACTTCAATCGTGTTCCCTTGACACTAAATGACTTTAAAAAAATGTATAACCGTTAAAATGGTCAGCGGCACGCACATTCCATTCCAGTTTATATCTTTTCTAAAGAAAACGTCAAACATTAAACTATCTAAATGTTTATCAGATGACGACTCTCGTCAATTCCCAATTCCTCACAAAGTCTTCTCAGAAAAAAAAAACAGATGACGAAACAAAGTGACAAAACGGATTCAACTAAAAGCGAAACAGAAAGAAGGCCAGGAACCTCGCCCCCCCCCTGCCCCCTTCTTTTGACACATGCAGTCACGAACTATCGTGACTTCAATTTTCGCGGGGAGTGTCTGAAACGAGTGCACGGCTTCAATGTAGAACAGGAGAGTCCCCGTCCTGATAGGTTCAGAGAACCTTGGTTCGATTCCAAGATTAATTATTTTAAACGAGCTCATCCTGATTTATTATCACCATCAAGTCTTACGGCTAAAATGATTGAGGTGGGAATTAAGGAAATGTACCCGCATCTGCGTGGAGGGAAAGTGTAAAATCAACTCTTTGTTACGGGCAGTCCAGTCTATTGCAAGAATAAGGTTTTAGACCACGTCGTAGTGGAAGGAAGCAATTTAGATGTAATCTACCCGCATTTGCGTATAAAGGAGAGTGGAGAAAATATTTAAGAAAAATCCATCCTTAATAGACCCGACGGAGATTCAATCCCCGATCTTCCCGTCACCAGCAGGCCAGTCTAAAGCGAGATTAGGCCACTTAAGCGGGTGTGGTGCGTGGTGATCACAATGTAGGCCAATCTTCTATCATAAGTCAGTGAAAATTTCGTCAGCGCGTTCTAGTCGCTATTAAAAACCTTCAACTATAATAAACCCTTTTTTTAAACAATGCTAATGGCTTTCAAATCCATACGAAATTTCACTTGTACAAGTTGAGAATAGTGTGACACGAACCTACACGACAAGGACGGAAACATTCGATCGAGTCATATTTTTATATCTAGCGTGTTACATAAGTATACTTAGTGGATTTTCAATTCTTGACCAACTACTTAGGACTTGAACTTTGTATATTTGGGTAAAGTTTAAATATATATGACGAGGTTTAGAAAAAACATGGTAGGAAGGGTATTTTGGGGAAAAAAATACATTCCTACGGTCAACAATAACGAAAAGTTACATTATTATTATTATTATTATTATTATAGTAGTAGTAGTAGTAGTATTAGTAGTAGTAGTAACTAATATGGTGGCCGCATGGTCCAAGGCAAACCTCTCGCAAGAAACTATACCAGTGGTATTCAATCTGGTATACGTGTACCTCCGAGGGTACGCGGATATATCTTAGGGGGTACGTATAGTTTAAAAATTATATATAATATGCTATACTAAGAGGTCTATTATATATTTAATGACAAACATTGAATTATCAGGGCCAGTGTTAGGGCTAGCCACGTAAAGACACGCGATCTGGGAGTGCCCAATTTTTGATAAATTATTTTGATGTAATTTATTTAATTTATTTTAGATGTAGAGTAGAGAACATGTAAATAGCTTGCATTTTGCACAAAATTATTTGAGGGTACCAAGTGGGAAAAAAAAATTATATCTGGGGGTACGTGTAAAAAAAAAGTTGAGTACCAATAGTTTAAACTGCCGATGACAAGGAGATCGGGTTCAAATCCCGGTCAGACGTCTTAAGGGTGATATATCCTAAATGGTTTTCCATTCTCCCTTCCCCCAAATGCGGTTACACTTTTCCCAAATTCAACCTGCCTCATCCCTAACTCCTTTGCGTAATTAGTATATATGCGTATAATCTGAACAGGTAGTGATATGCGGTGCTAGACAAAGTAACAATAGTGGTAGTAGTTGTAATAATAGTAGTAGCGGTGGCCAAGGCAGTAATAGTAGTATTTAGTGGAACCGTGGTTGAAAGATAATTCTAGAAAGTATAATTATAATTTTTTACTCTCAATATTGGCAGCACTAAACAATTTTAATGATATTTCATTAGCGTTGATAAATTTGTCAAAAGGGACAGTTTCAAACATACAATTTGATGTTTACCTGCAGCTCTAGTTATTTGTGTAACTGTCAAACCTATCCTACCACGATTCAACTAACTATGCACTTATATGAAGGTCGTTCAACGATATAATCATTTGACAAATTCCCTTGACGTAACGTCAATTCACTTCAGTCTTTTTCACAAGTACTGCAAATCTATTACAAACGGTAATATAAAACATTTATTTGAAAGCATAGCTAAATCATGGAAAATACAGCTTTATTGCGGCGAAGCACACTAAAATTTGATTAAAATGGTGATTTTATTATTTTGTCACACAGTTGACACGACTGTGTTACCGGCACGTGGTAGCTTTCAATTATATTGACACCGAATCACTCAAGTTCTACCTAATACACTTTTATTATATATCTTTTTAATTTATCGAAATGTTGTTTATTTAGTTCATTTGCTTACGTTTTAAGCCAAAGGTTTGATTAATTAAAGTATAAATCCGTTCTTTGTTATTTACTACTAATCGACACAACGGGTGAGAAAGGTATAATTTAGAGAAAGTGCACCCTCATTTTCATGCAGAGTGGAAAACTATTTGATGAAAAACCCACCCATTCCACTGGCCGAATGGTCTAGGACGTCACTCTTACAAAAGACTGAACTGCCGACGAGGGGGAATGTGGTTCTGATACCATTCGGGTATACTGAGGGTAGTTTTCCCCCTCTCGCTCCACGTAAATGTGGCTACCTTTCCTCTAAATTCAACCTTCCTCATCCTTAGCATAGTAGCGTAATTAGTAGGCTACATAAACGTATAACCTTAACACGTAGTAAGAAGCGGGTAAAAAAAAACTTCGATACACCAGAGCAAGGTTCGAAGCCCGACCTTACCGTAACCGGAAAATCAGACAAGACAAGATTGACAACTTTTTCCGCGTGCTCACATATGCGGATAACGGGTTAATCCACGGGGGTTAAGATGAGCAGGCTCAATAGAAAGTGAGCGTACAACCCGAACGGGTAGTAAGACACGGTGCGAAGTATTAATTTATATGTTTCATGTAAAGTGCACCAACCTCCACATGAAGAGGCGATGGGAAAAACACAAGTGGAAAACCACCCCTCAAATGTAACCAGCCGGGATTCGAAATCTCTACTTATACATCACCCGGCAAGGCAGTCCATTGCGAGCCATGTAACCATCGGTGAGGGTATCCAGAGGTGCAAATTACAAGATTGCTCAAAATATTTGGCTCACAAATGAGTAGTTTAACTCTTAGGAACTGTTGAAACTGATTCAGAAAATTCCCATATTAAAAAACAAACATTTCTACGTGTCCCCACCCGCATCCACCAATTCAGGTTCCTCTTCCTCCTCCAAGAAGAAGCCAGCATATTAAGGCCTGCTCAATTATATCCACTTTCGTTTTTGTATCGAATAAATGACATAACAATACCCAATACAAGGCAATGGCGGTACTTAAACCGACCGCAATGAAACTTGAAAACCCAATCAGCTGTCAACTCAGTTATCACAAGCTAACCCGGGCAGAGATATCCCTGAAGCTCAAGAACCGATGATTGCGCCCCAACACGTCACAATTCTAGCACTACCCAGAGTGCAACATAAATAAAGTTGTGAGACTGGTGGACATATTGGAAGATTGCTCAGATAATATGAATCGCACGCCAGGTTAGTCCAGTTCAAGGTGTAGAGACTTTTGGGTAAAGTTGGTTTATTTGTAAGCTCTAGTCAGGACAGTGCTGATATTAAGGTAGTGTTTATGGGACGAGAGAAAAAGTAAGTGTTTTTATGCAGTTTTTATAGCAAAACTTTTTTTGCCAAAATAAATAAAATATTTAGCCAGTATAAACATGGAGTTTAATTTTATTCACACGGTGATATCAACAGCTCATTAATTTCTGTCATTAGCATAGCGGCATTAGGTGACAAATTTAGGAAGATCAGCAGAGAATAGGGAAATTAAATGTTCAAGGATGGTTTAAAGTCGGAATAAATTTTAATATTTCAGGCCTGGGACTCTTGCCAATTGCGAGGTTACAGCTTGAAGATGAGAGGTTGGACCGTGTCACACCCAGGAGGGTGAAACGCATGCGCATGTATAAGTTTCTTGTTCAAGAGTGCCGTCAAAGATCAACTTGATTAGACCCTGTTTATGTTAGGAAGGGTGGTATGAAAGGCCCCTCTCCCTGTCAGAATTCAACTATATAGTAGGGTTTCGGTAGGGGGGAAATGTTCTGAGAGAATACGTTAAAAACGCAATAGAAATAGTATATTGGGATTAAGACAGACCTAAACAAAAATATAATATTATTTTAGGTGTTGCGTGGAATATTTATCCCCCACCCCACCTTTTACTACCTATCTGAGCTATACGCGTTTAAATTAACTAACACGTTAGGGTGATAAAGACAAAATTTAGAGGTAGCGTAACCAAATTTGCGTAAAGAGAGTGGACAGATATGTATGTAAAATTATTCTCAGTACTGTCGGTTGAGATTAGCCCCCCACCCCGTGTTTAGTCCGCGTGCCCACCTGAGCGGGCTGTCAAAGCTAGATCAGGCCTGTGCCGGAGGTGGTAGTTAGGTAAAATAAATTTCATGGATTTACTAAATGGGACAACTCTTAACTCACTAAGATCCCTAATACCTTGGTCGTACCTCTTTTTAAAAAAAAAAAAAACCGCCCACACAGAACTTAACTCAACTCAAACGGCGCGACCAGTCAGGATGGGAGGAGGAAGAGGAGGGGGTGGGGCGTCTAGAAAACTAGATTAGAGAAAGAAAACGTGGTTTATGGACGCAAACGTGGGGACGAATCTCGGTTCCAGCACGACCCTGATTCAATCTCAGGGTTGGAGGGGAAGGAGGCGAGGAAGTTGACTGAGAGCCCATGTGTGGGAGACACAATTGATCGGATTGTCTCTACATCCGCCCAGCGCGCCGACTTACAGACATCGTTGCATCAAAAAGAAAACCATATAAACATATTTAAGCGTTGGTGGTTGTATACCGGGAGATTTGCATGTGTAATGAAATGAATCATTATTACGTTTGAAATTACTTTCTAAAAGGCTGCTCAGTAATTTACTTTTTAAAGTATCATGAAGAACGAGGTGGAGAGTTATTGAAATTAAGACTAAGATTTTGGCAACTATTAGTAAAAATAACATTATGTTGACAATTTACAGCCTACACCAGAGAAAACTTTGTAAAACCAAAACGATATATTTGTTTACAAATAGATAATTAATTTAAACTATTGTTTCGACAGGAGCTTAACACAACCAAAAGGTATCAAATTTGTCCAAACTGGTATTCAAACAAAAGTATTTTAGAAGCGGGATGGGCAATGTTCCATGATCAAAGACCTTGAGATCCGTGGAGGTATACAAAGTCTTCACTCAAAGATGCCTGCCCAAGATAAGGTGTTTAGATTATAGGGTGCTTAAGGTGGGATGGTAGTGATTGCAAGCTAAAGGCAGTTTTTTTTTCAGTTTATATAGCAAACTTTTTTTTTTTCGGAAAATAAATCGAAAGTTTTTCTCAGTAAAAACATAGAATTTAATTTTCTTCACATAGTAATCTCAACAGCTATTCTTGAATATGTGTCAAGGGTGTCCTAGAATTAGATGATAACTTTTTCTAATAATTTAAAAAGTTTCTTATCAAATGCTATATCCATGACAAATATGTAAGAACTGTTGAGATTAGCATGTAGAAAATTACTCAATGTTTCTACTGGGGCAACATTTAATTTATTTTGATGAAAAAAAAATTGTTTGTTATGAAAACTCCAGGAACACCTTTTTTGAGTTTGCTTCTATCCCACCTTAAGATTTAAAATATCAGCTGTGCTTTACTTTAGTAAGTTACACATAGAACGAACTAAATTTAAACTGCGATTCCCTTTTACTGTTTAAGGGGATATATAACTATCCGTTCATACAAAACTCTTGTATATAAATAGCTACACAACCAATACTTTTGTATTGTGTAGTGTGAAAATGAAGTTAAGAAACAATGTCAACGGTTTGATAAATCATAATCTCCCCATCCTCTTTGTAATGACTTCATATTAATGGAGTGGGCTACATTGTCTACAGCCAATGATACGTATCAATGAGTGTCCTGACCACGAAATATCTTGGTTTCTCCCGCGCTTGAAGAGCGTGAGTCAAATCGACTCTCTCTACTAGAACCGGATTTGAAAATAAGCTGGTGAAGTCATGTTTGTAGTGCAACAACCAAAAACCTGTGTGCATCTTTACCGAGACATTCAAAGTGTATTTTTAAGGTTTGGTAGAGAAAAACGCTGGAAAAGGCCGGTATTTTTGCAGTTTTTAATGTCAAAACATTTTTTGGTCAAAAAAAATATATTGCTTCAGTACACGCATAGAATTTTCTTCACATGATGATATCGCAATTTCTTGAATATCTATCATGAACATAGCGGCATTAGATGACAAACTTTTGAATTAAGATTAAAAATTTGTAATTAAATTCTAGGACACCCTATTCAAATACTAAAGAACTGTTGATATCCCCACGTGAAGAAAATTAAACTTTATATTTTCATTGAAGCAATGTTTTATTTATTTTGGACAAAAAATGTTTGCTATAAAAACTGCAACAAAAAAACTTGCGTATTCTCACTTTCCCTATATATTTAAGTCCGAATATGTTTCATCTAGAGGATCACAGGATATGTTGTTCTACAACAGCATAACCTATTGCAAACACCTCAACCAAGGGCACAGGTCCGGATTATTTAAAAAGTGGTTTGATATTTATTAATATCGTTTTCAACAAAATGTATTTGAAGAGTGTAAGCGGGTTTCTGACAAGTTAAAAAGTTTACATTTTTAGCTTTAAGTATTTAAAAAAAATCGATGATGCCTTGCGCGAAAATTTGTCCCTCTATGATTGAAGTAAAAGGTTATAAAATTTAATCTAGCCTTCTTCTATCAAATTAAGTAATGTTTTGATAGGGTAACAACAAAACATGTAGGATTGCTTAGGGGTTTGGGTAGGCTATCAAACTTTTTTTAAACACTCTAAACTAAACTAAATTATTTTTAACTGGTTGGGACTTTCATTTACATTTCGACAAAACCATATATTTATAAATGGCAAACCCCTTCATAATTAATTTTAAAAATGTTAACGTCTGAAATGCGTTTCAGTGCTCTCCTACGCAGCAAGCACCCTATGAAACTTCAAAACCAATAAAATAATGTTCAATTATCTTAGAATCATCTATTGTGACCCTATTAATAAAATGACTGGGTGATTGAGGACGGTTAGGTTATATGTTTAAAGCTATTAAAGTTAAACTCACAAGTATAAAATGTCGCATTAAACGTCATTAAAAGTAAGCTTATTTCATTCCCCTTCCTGTGATTTTTACTTAAATTACATGACTTACAAACCCTGATTTAAATTTTGCATGGACACAACACTCAGTGTCCCAGTAATTAGTTATTAATTTTGGAAGAGGAAGCTATGTATCCAATAATGATAAATTTTTTGTTCGTGCCAGAAATCGAACCCAAGACCAGTAGCTCAATAGGCAGACATGCTATTGAGCGTAAGGTGTCGGACTTTTGACGATCACCAAAGTTACAAAAGATATAAAAGCTACTTGAAAGTTTTTCCCCCTTTGCGTCTTACTACCCGTCCGGCTATCTGCATATTTACACTTATGAGGTAAGGATAAGGAGGGAGTAAAGAGCGAATGGGAGATAATTTAGCGAACTTAGTTAACTCAACCGTGCGTTGAACCATGACCTACCTAGGAAAGCTAATATATAAGAGAATTACGCCTTTTTCCACGTGCCCACCGGTGCGGGTTTCATATATACATACTTAAAATCATAGAAACACTACTCTGAAACCACCACTTTCGACGAATATATTTCGTAGCGATAAAGTAATTAAAATAGTTTGGTTACATTTAGTCAACATGGATAGCGAGTAAATGCATAGATAAATTATACATAGAAAGGACCTTATCTGACAGCTAGAAAAGTTACTAGATCTACTTTCACGTATTCGTACGTAAATTCATGCGACCTGCAGCTGTCAATTTTGATGCATAACTTATTATGAATACCTATAAAACAACACTAATAAAACATCCAATTACTATCAATGTTGACTGTGTTTAGTCTAACGCGCTACTCTCACGAAAGACTAGATTGTCGATGACGGGAAGATCGAGATTCGAATCTCGGTCGGGTGTAATGAGAGTGGTTTTCCACTCTAACCTTCCTAATCCCTAAAACCATTAGTGTAATTAGTCTAATACGTAAGCGTATAACCCGAACGAGTAGTAGGACGCGGTGGTGAAAATAAAAAGTAATAATGTTGACTGTGAAATAAATATATGTCATGTATTTTCTAAAAGGCCCTTCGTATGAAAATTGTATTATAGCATGGCGGACGGAGAGGCCACGCGCCCCCCCTTTCAGGTGAGCGGGTGGCTCGAACACGTCGTGTTTCATAGCAGTCCTCAATCACGACCGATCATTGTCTCTATCGCAGACAACAAGTACCTCTGGGTAAACAGAGATTGTCCCACATTCACGACAAGTCCAACGAACAACAGTGACTGACTTTAATCTACGTGCTACAGCCGTGCTGATGGAACTTTACCGGCAATGGTTGTTTGCCAAAGGGAGGTGTACTGAACTTTATAAACAAGCTACAGTCCAATTTTCAATTAAGGTTTTTTTTTTTTTTTTTTTTTTTTTTAGAAAATATGAAAATACTAGCTTTTACCCGTCACGGCTTCTCCCGCAATAATTGATAAAATCTTTTAATTTACTAACTAAACTTTTAAAAAAAATTAATAATTGATAACCTAAATAATATATATATTTCTTTTACTACAAAATATCTTACTAATATTATAAATGCGAAAGTTTGTGTGTTGTTTGTTACTCAATCACTCCAAATCTGCTGAACGAATTCGAATAAAACTTTGTGTGTTGGTAGAGTATGTACTGGAATAACATGTAGGACTATTCCCAACCTTTGATTTTACATTAATTTTACAATACTAATGTTTAAACTTTTCGTATATAAGATATATTATATAATATTTTGTAGTAAGAGAAATATATATTATTTAGGTTGTAAATTATTAATTTAATGTAAAATTAATGTATACTAAATGGTTTCTCATTTCTCTCCACAGTCCACAAGCAAATTTGTATAGGCCATACTAGTAGTAAAACCATTTATACATAAATATAGCCTGTATGGATGGGGGCGTTTATTACTAAACCTTATTTGATCTGAAATAGGATTTAAAAGGTCAAACAACCTAAATCTAGAATAGTTCCAAACAATTTTTTATCTTTATCAAATATTGAGGTTTCGATATTTTTTTTATTGATAAGAACTCTAAAACCCATTGATATTGTGTTATAAGAAAAGAAACATGGCAACAAGATGCCTCGTATAGCCCTTTAAGTCTTGTAACTTTAACCTCAATTATAAGAGATTTTACTCGTTACTCACTAGCGAATCATCTCGTAGTGATAGAATACGATTGCTGTATTTACTTATGGATATCGACCTCAGTGGTCTTGGGTATAGTGCTTGCCGCAAAACCAGATATTCGTGGGTTCAAAACCAGCTGAGGTCAACGAATTTTTTTTTATTAGTATTATTATTATTTAGCACCACGTCTTACTACCCGTTCGGGTTATACGCTTTGAGTACTAATTACGCTATTAGATTAGGAATTGGGAAGGTTGAAATAGAGGGAGTGAGCCCGCATTTGCGTGGAGGGAGAGTGGAAAACCATTTAGGAACACCCCCCCCCCCCCAGTTCACCCGACCGAGATTCGAACCTCGATCTCCCCGTCCTCAGCAGTCGAGCTCAACACGACTAGCGCGTTAGCCAACTACGCCACCGAGGCGGGTTCGACGGATTTTAACTCCTCTCCTTCGGGGAGGAAGTGAAGCCGTCGCTGTTATGTTGATTGTGGCATGCAAAAGAACCCTGGAAGGTATGTAAAGAATACCTTTCCAGGCAAAAGTTGTTGGCTCTTTTTCACTCGCTGGTAGAATTCCTCGGGGTGGGCGGGCTGCTATACCTGAAATTAGCCTATCACAGAAACTGCAACACGGAATAGGCGGAGTAGAGAAGTTTTGTTGTGGTCCTATGCACCACATCGGGAAGTAAAGGAATTAATAATAACAATAATAATTTAAACAGGAGAGTAAAATTACCAACTATCTCACTCGCCTACTAGCTAAAGAAGTCAAATTGTTTTACTTTTATCGGTAGTAGCCAAAGAAAATACTCACAGCTCGTAAATTTGCTATGTGTAATTAAGTAAGCGAGTAGAATCGATTTGTAAAACGTTTATTTCGTTTCATTTAAGATGGCTTGGAAAGAAAATACTTTAGAAAGCCATCTTATATTGGCGGATATATCCCATCATTTAAGATGGTTTTCTAAAATATTTTGAGATGGTATAACTTTATTTTTTTTATATATAAGTAGAGATTTAAAATTGGACTAGTTTATCTACATGCGAGTAGACTAACTATGTAGTTAGTAAAGCGAAATCACTCTCAACTCGCAAACGAGTGAGTTTGTTAAATGTATCGGGTTCCATCCATTCCCAGTATAGTATTTAAACATTTTATCGCTACTAAAATTTAAGCGAAGGTGCAGTGATAAAGTGACTGTCGGAGGACCGGGTGTTGTGTATGTTCTGGACTTGCAAGTTGTGTGCCGATTTAATTAGTTGGTTCAGAAAGTGAGCGTTAATTTCCCATCGTAATAACACTTTGAAAAGGTTTAGTTAGTGTTTTTTTTTTTAAAACCATCGGGAGAAGATTAATTTTATGAATTCTTATGACAGGGTGAATGTTATTTGAAAAGTAGTGTAATTATGATAGACGTAAGTTTTGTATTTTAATTTTAATAAATACATCACAGTTGAGGAAAGCGTATCGTATGTGTATGATAACAGCCATGAAGAACAAACTTTTTGACCCCATTATAATTATTCTCGTTTTAACCTTCCGCAAGATAAACACAGCCCGGGCCACTTACTACCCCCAAGTCATTAACTCCGTGTAACGTTTCCCTGACAGCGCAAACAACCATCCAGGATATGATCTCCTCACCTCTTCCTCTCCCTCACTCCTCTTCCCGCTGCAGTAATCCGCAAAGATGCGCAGCGCAGATAATGATGAAGTCTTATAATAATCGCTGGGTGTCTTCCGTTGTTGTCGTGATGAACCCGACACGGTGTGTGGGTTGAAGGAGTCGGGTCGCACCCTGTCTGCACTCTATAGGGTGGGCCGACATCTCCGCTCATCTCGAACACCCTCAGGGTCGGGAGAGTTTCAATTCGCTCCTCCTCCGCCTTTTTTTCCCCACGAAACACATTAAAAGGGGTGGGGGGAGTTCATTGTAGAAACTCGACACTGGCTTGTTTATTTGAATACCTTATTATTAGTAAACCTAAGTGCTTGTCCTGGCTATTAATGACCTATTCAAGGAAACCCCAACAACCAAACCCCATATTGGCAATTTTGCCCTTAAATTGGGGTTCAATTTCAAAATAATATACAACTTATTTTGCTAGATCAATAGACAGACATTTTATTGAATGAGCTAAGGTATCGATCAATATCATCATTTATTGTCAATGATATAAATTGTATTGCCCAAGTCACATTTTTCGGTAAAAAATAATGGACATTATAAGCTAAAAGTTGGTTATTAAAAAAAATACCCTATTAAAAGTCGGTTTGTTGGTTGGCTATTTCTGAACATAATGGCCTTTTCTAAGATGTTTGAAAAATTATGTTATGTTTTGTGAATTTTTGGAATCTAAGTTTTTTAAACTTATAGTTATTTTTTATCTTGTAAAATACACACAAAAAAACTGATGATGAATGTGGTAGGAATCAGTCAAAGAGTCCAATAAGTGATCATACCCGCCTTAAAAATCAAAGTAACTTTTTTTTTTGCGTTGTCGTCTTTGTGAGCTAGGAGTTTAATTATTAATATGGGTAGGTTTACCTGAAATTTTATATAAATCTAGGTTTAAGTGATTTCATCTCTATTAATACAACCAATAATTATTGATGATTCATACTAGTACATCAGGTTGAAAGAAACATTTAAAAAATAGAATGTACAGTTATGTCATATACAAAACTGTGGTAGGCCTATCGGTAAGCACGGACAAACAACATTGATAGTTATTTGAGATGTAATTTTATTTTTTAAAGAACATATCTCAAATAAAATTATTTTTCAATCATAAAACCGTTTACAGGAAAGTGAATTACAATCCCCGAATATGTTCCTGGTGGCTTGAGTTTGTCCCCAACCAGGTGCACAAAAGGTTGGTTTATTCATCATATCCTCCCCCCCCCCCCCGGCCACACCCTAAACAGTGAATGTAAATTTATGTGAAATTCACCTTTTAAACTATTTTACACAATTTTCCTCTAATCTACCTAATTTAAGTAACTGTTAGTAATGTTAGCTTTAGTGTGAAAGGGTAAAACATATTTATCAGCAATAGAATATTCACGTTAAAAAAATATAAAAAAGTTGCCCGAATTAAATAATGTTACTATGGCTTATTTAAGAAGGTAGTCAGTCCTGTTTATCAGCGCCTGTGGCATCCTAGCTAGAGTGGGGTCCGCACCAATCATAGCTTGCTTAACTATTCTCACCTAAAGCTATGAACGGGAGTCGAGCAAGAACCCCTGTTATAAACTATATCAATCGCTTAAAATTAGCTTTTGGCCAAAGTAAGACCTGCTTTAAATAATTAGTACAAATATAAATCTACAGTATTAACTTACCTAAATCTAATACATATTGAATGAAATATTTGTCAGCCACTTCGGTGGCCACATGGTCTAACGCGTTAATCTCACAGTAGACTAGACTGCCGATAACGGGGATATAGAGGTACGAATCTCAGTCGGGTGTACTGAGAGAGGCATTTTCAAAATGGTTTTCTACTATCCCTCCACGCAAATGCGGGTACACTTACTATAAATATAGCTTTCCTAATCCCTAAACCCATTAGCATAATTAGTACATAAGTGTATAACCCAAACGGATAGTAAGACGCGTTACTAATATATATATATATATTTGTCGAAAAGGCTAAAACCAACAATTTATGTGTTTTTTTTATCAAATGATTTAAGTCATAATGTTATTCACATAATCTATACGAGTAAAACGTACTCAATAGTAAAAATAATACAAAACATCCTTATGTAACGACAATTAAGCATTTACCTCTTGATAAAGTATTGCTACTCCACACTTTTCTAGTTAGAGATTATGTGACACGTGTAATTATGTAATGACTTCACACGCAACTCAGATTATCTGAAACGTTTGAATTGTCATCGTTCGAAGAAGTGTTAGTCGCATGCTGTGCGTTAGAGAGTTTTGAAGAGCGGTGTAACGTAATCAACGTATGGTGTAAATTAATGCATCCTATTTATTACTAGTTGCTAAATATTGACAAGTGCCAAAAAAAAACTTAAGTAAAATTGGTTCCAGGCACATGAAATTTACGCGTTTTCTTATTGAAACTAAATAAAAGGTTGGTTCTGAATGATCCACGAAGCGTTGCTATATGCATATTTACATAGTTCTCCGACTATGCACATATACAGCCCTCAACCAATTTTATAAAAATTTAAAACTATTGTTGGAGAAACTAACATTTCTAGCAGCTTCGTAAAGTTTAATTTGACATGATTTAACCACTTTATTTTTTATTTTGTAACTGGAAATGAGAAAGTTGATGAGCGATATTGCATCTTTAAACCTGTTATTTTTCCTTCGTTATAAATTATAACTTTAGAAACATGTACATTTTGGAAAGTTATATTTTAAATCACAGATCCAAACAAAATATAAATTAAAAATATGAATCCTAAAAACTGAGTGTTTCTACCTACGCCTTTTTTTCTTTGTCGGTGGATCATATAATTATTTTTAAGACATGTGAAACTTTTTATCTCCAAATGTGGCCATGCGAAACATAGCTGGGTGTACGCTGAGTATATTTACTAATTACGTTAAGTGTGTTAAGGATGAGGAAGTTTGAATTATGAGGGAGTGTAACCCGAATCTGTGTGGTAAAAGAGTGGGAAAACATTGAGGAAAAAAACCACCCTCAGTACTCCCAAACAGGATTCGAACCCTGATATTCCTGTCATCAGTAGTCCAATCTATTGCGAGAATGACGCCTTAAGCCAGGCGACTGCCGAAGTGGGGCTAACTTTGTAAATCTCACTCCCAAACAGGATTTCGTCGACTAAAAAAGGATGAACCATAACAATTTTTTATCTAAATCAATAGAAAAACTACCCTTTTGTTTAATCGTGTCCTTTTATGGTTGAGGGGAGGCCAATCGCTTCCATCGACTTTCTCCTCCCATGAATTCACTCCTGGTGACACATTTAAAACCAGTATCGTCCATTTTACCACCCGTTTCCCGCATTTCGCGATACGTTACCGCCTAATCTAAATCAACGACTTTATCTTCTGATAAAACTTAAACGGATCTCCTATTCTAAAAAAAAAAAAGAAGAAAAGAATGGATAACATTTTACCATTTGTTTATTACAGCCGTCCTAGCCGTTTCATGTCGTGAAACACCGGTTCGGTAAAACAACTCGCTAATAAATTCCCTCGGAGAGGTTAAAACCTCGTATCCCCCGCATGGACGCGGCCCGTAAGGCATATAATATTGGTGGTAGCCCGCTTGACCCCTAGCCGGCCGCTACATCCATCCGTCCATCCTTTCATTCATTAATTCATTCATTTGTCCATCCGGTATCATCCATTCATGTTCACCAGAGGGACTCACTACAAACATGTGGACGGTCGCGCGCGCGCACACACACATATACACACACACGCATACATACGACGCGCGACATTTTACAGCACAGGTTTACAAGTAATAAACAATAGTAATGCCCCAGTCATAAAAAAAACACCGGATGACGTGATGTGAAATGTCTTCTAGTCTTATGCGGGTTGAACTCGTATCATTTAAATTAAAAACCCGCTTCAAAAATAAAATAAAGATAACAGATATAAAATATATACTCTGAATTGCGACGATAGAGTATTTTCAACAGTAATTCTTCAAGATGCATGCTCTACGTTCTACTCTTTTGACTGTCAACATCAAATAATAACCGTCGTATCTTTTGAATAGGAATAAAAATAAGGCATCTGTAAATATAAGAGGTACACACAATAAAGACAAAACTCTTTATGAAACTAAGACATAAATACTCCCATGAAAAAAGCGTTAACGAGTGGGTAGAGGGTAAAAAAAACCTATTCCGCATGAGATCTCAACCGCTAAATATGGGTCATGGTTGTTTCGCATAAATGACGAGAGACATGTTCATCTGTGAAATAAAATAAAATAAAAAACTTTTCTGTCACATAGAAATGGTACGATGCGCTTAGGTTCGACAAACCATGAACTGGTGCTGTGCCTTTTCAGGCATCCGCTTGGGGAAAACCGGAGAGTAAAATAAAAATGAAGAGGAAAAGTAAAACAGGAAACAAAAAATACCAAAGAGGCTTCAAATGTTGCAAATTTCAAGTTCAAGATAAAACGTTCATTAAAAAGAAATGTTCGTGAAATACTAGCTTACATGTTTTTTAAAAATGTATCTTCACGTCCTACTACTCTTTCGGTTATTTATATACAAATTACATTAAATTGCTAAGGATGAGGAATGTTGAGTTTAGAGGAAGTGTACACGCATTTGCATGAGGGAGGGTGGAAAACCATTTAGGAAAACAACCCTCAGTACACACGACTAGAATTCAAACATCTCCCCGTCATCGGCGACCCAGTCAATTGCGAGAGTGACGCCTTAGAACATTCTACCTTCGGGAGCAGGTCCAGGTGGGCTTATTCCGCCCTCCCCAATATTATTATTAGCTACTACCCGCTTCGGTGGCCCGGTGGTCTAACGCGCTTCTCAGTAGATTAGAATGCCGATGACGGGGATATTGAAGTTCAAATCTTGGTCGCGTGTGCTGAGGGTGGGTTTTCCAAAATTGGTTTTCCACTCTTCTTCCACGCAAATGTGGGTATACTTATAAATGTAATGTTCCTAATATATAAAACCATTTGCGTAATTAGTACATAAGCGTATAACCCGAACGGGTAGTAAGACGTGGTGCTAAAATAAAAAGTTAGTTATTTGATGCGGAAAGTATAACAATTTTTGGAAATAAAGCTGTGCTGATGAAAGCTTATTAAATGAAATCTAGATTGACAAGAATAAAGTGCGATAGCAGACGTAAAACAACGAAAGAAGAATAGGTGTTGAGTCCAGTTCATGAGAAATTAAGTTTTCGTGTGCGATCATCACGTTCTACGTTATTTCAAACTAAACCTGTTAAGTCTAACTAATCACAAATGCCAATATAAGTTCTCCCTAACGAATAAGAGTTAGGCTATTAAAGAGTCATCCTTTTAATTCGAATATTAAAACCTATTAATTAAAAATATACATGTAATTACCTATTATTTAAATTAATTAGAATAAATAAACAATATTATAATTATGTGAGATCAAGTAAAAAACAAATACGAGTAGTTTATTGCTAAAATTAGCTTAAACTACCCTATGATTGGTTGAAATAATTGTCTTCCATGTAGAACTATTAAGATTATAGAAATACAGTAACATCCAATAAAGTTTAAATTTCTCCACATGGTGATATCAACAGTTGTTGAATATCTGTCATGAGCACATCGGCAGCAGATGAGACCTTTTTAAATGAAAAGACATTTCAATTTCCTCCATTTATTTGAAGTATTTAATGTGCAAGTTCTGAAAACTATTGATTATGTCAGCAGCACAAGACTTATAAAATAACTTAAATCTACAACAGACACAGCAACCTTCCCTTGGCCGTTAATTTACCACTGTGAAAGAGAAACCCCACATTTAACCAATAACATTTTTTTTTCAGTTATGCCAGGACTCGAACCTGGAACCCTTAGCTCAGCAAACTGACACACTACCAAATGAGCTAAGGTGTCGTATAAATTAAGATAAAAGGATGTCATTCAATTCCAGGACACTCTTGACAGACAATAAATAACTTTTGGTATCACCATATGAAGAAAATTATACTCTATGTTTCTACTGAAGCATTATTTGATTTCTTTTGACCAAAAAAAAGTTTTGGTATAAAAACTGTAAAAAATACTGTCCTTAACTCGCGTTCCTTATAATCCTACCTTAACGCAAACGTCGACTTTTTTTTTTTTTTAATCTTTCGACCATGAACCCAATCTTTTATGAACGCGCAATGATGCGAACTGTACATGGGACCATAAAAACACGAAGAGAAGAGCAATAGAGAGAATAAAAAAAACAACACACCTCACTTAAAACCTCAACACTTTATAAAGATGAATTATCATACATGAAGATGAGGATTCGTGGCTGACCCACTTCACATATAAAGTGCATCATCTTGCAAATAACATAACCTGTCTCTCGATGAAAGGGAGAGTTGGATTGGAGGGAGGATGGAGAGGTGGGGAGAAAAAAAAATTGCACGCTGCACCGCGGACTTTCTCGCTTCTTTATAAACATTATAGTCGACCTGTGTGATCTCAGGGTAAAGTGCTCGCCTCAGGACCCGGTGTTCGTGGGTTGAAACCTAGCTAGGGTCAGTGGCTTTTTGTTGAGCGATAAAAAACCGTAGCACAACTCCCTTCGGAAGGGAAGTAAATCCGTCGGTCCCATGTTGATTGTGGTATGTAAAAGAACCCTGTAAGATACGTGAAAATACCTTCCCCGCAAAATTGGTAAGCCCTTTCGCTCTTGCTCAGAGAAATTGTCGTGTTCTGATATAATCAGCCGGTTCAGAAAGTGCACATAATACTAAATTAAAATAATAATAATAATAAAATAATAATAATAATAAATAATATGAAAGTAACACGGTGATTCTGATTCACAAGCATATCTTATAACTCGCGATATTAACTGATCGCTCATATGTAGCTGATGATTTCTGCACATCCATGACGGACTCTGCCTTTAAATATGGGTGAAGAATGACCGCAAGTACGGGACAAAACCTGAAGGGCTTAATGGTGGGACATTGACGCTATTTACCAAAGGTACCCGGTTCAATTCCCGTGTCCAGGTGTCATTTTCAAACCAATTTAAATGCGTTTAACAATTAAATGAGTTCATGAAGAACAGTTAGATTATGTTGTTTGGGGGGGGGGGGGGGGGGGGCTTTAAAGCGGTCGACTCAAACGACCTCGTGTAATCTGCAAGCACTGAAGTTGGCTGCGGCTAGTACGCAGTATGCAAGTAATGGGAGTCCTGAAAACACGTTAATACTCTCAAGCAAACTAACTTCAATGGTATTCACCGCAAGGTTCCTGCAGCCACAGTTTGGCAAAAACTAATCTAATGAACCTTTTAAAGGGACTGTGCCTTAAACATCAACATAAATGCCCATGAAATACATAACAATCATTTCGATTGGTCCTTGACTGGTAAAAAACAAGAAGAGGAAACTTATCAAGGTTATAACACTGTTTGATCAACACATACACAAGGAAAATATAAAACGACTATACAGAGTTCTAAGGGAAAAAAAATGGGACTTAACTTTAAGTGTCTAAACTTGAATCCTATTTGGGAAATAACTTAATAATTGTTTGTGTGTTTAACAAATGTTTTCTCAAACTGTTCATACTACAATTGATGGTACTTTTGGAGTTGTTAAATATCACGTTTCTGAAAACTATTTATTAAAAATATATAACATTAATAAATAGCTATTAAAAACAAATGAAAGTAAAATATTTGAGATTCTGATATGTAGTAATAAATTAAGTAATTGAATTTCATTAAATAAAATATTGGATTTCGGTATGGACAGTCGATAGAAAATATTTGATTTTTGTTAAAAATGTGAACAAAATTAACTCTTTTTAAGTGGTGTGGTGCAACAAATTAAAAAAAATTATACTAAAACTTGTATTAACAAATCTAACTAAATACATGACGTTTATGATATAATTATTTTAGTTTGGATAAGCATGGTATTATATATATTGTATCTTTAGTTACAATATGGCCGTGACAATAGCCGGCTCAAACATATCTTATAGCAACGTTCTTTGGACGAGGAAATTAACTTTTTTTTAGAACGGAGAATTTTAAAAAAAAAAAGTTGTTACTACCAATTCACATTTTAAATTAACAAAATTACCCACTATTCACATTTAAACGGTCAATCAGTCAATTTCACGAAATGATTTGATTTCGTTTTACTTTGCTCATGTGTTACAAATAAGTTCAAGAATCACACACCGAACTTTATTTTTTCCGTGCAAAATTTGTAGGTCCTTTGATGCGAGCTTAAGGAAACTTAGCGTGGAAGGCAACGAGGATCCAGCGCACTACCGGAACTCACCTAGTAAAAGGCTACATGGGATTTTTACCAGATGGTTCAGGCATCAAACCAATCGAAGGGCTGAGTGTATGCCCAACACTGGATTAATTTAAATCAAATAAAACCAACCTTCGGGTTGTTGACTATATATTATTATTATATTATTATATTATTATTATTATATTATTATATTACACTTTATACTTACATATAAATACACACACACTACAACTTATAACTATAACTAACCATGAATAGATGTAAGCTGTACATCCAACATAATAAACCCTCCCATATACTGTACAAGAAACGTTCCTAGCCACTCCACTCAAAATACATTTTATGAAACGTGGCTAGTTTCCAAAACAGCCGCATATTTTGGTGATGTATGATATGTATGTATGTATGTATTATGTAAGTATATGTATGTAAATATGTACGTATTGTATGTATATTTACATTTGGATACATAACTCATACAGGAGCACCATGTAAGTAACTGGCTATTTAGCAAACAACTTTACCTCAAACGATTAGATGATTTAAGGTTAAATTAGTTGATTTATTATGATAAAATATTAATTTATTTTGTATAAATTAGTCAAAATAATAAAGTAGAAACTGATAATAAGACCATTGAGGTTACCAAAAGTACATATGTGAAACAAAAAAATATTATATAAATAGGCAACTGTTGAAAGTTGACATGTGAGATTGTATAACAAAACATTCTATAGATCTAATAAATTGAAATTTTAAGTTCATGATGGTTTTTAAATGAAATAGGTTTAATTAATGAAACTAAAATATATATTATATGAACTGAGAAAATTATAAATTATTATTATTAGCACCACGTCCTATACTCGTTCGGGTTATAGGCACTTACGCTAATGAGAAATGGTAGGGTGATAAGAGAGGAAATGGAGGACCTACAGTTTAACGTGGGATCCGAACCACGGTGGAGGCCTGGTATTCCACACATTCACAAGTTGTGATTAATACACGTCTTGTCAGAGGTGAAGGAAGGGTTTGGCAATCAGATAAATCTGTGCCAGTACCAAGGATTGAACCCCGTAGCCCCAGTACTGAAGTCTGACACTTTACCCTTAGACCACAAGGTCACCTGATAGAATTATAAAGAAAACCAATTGTGAAAAGTTGGCAATTTTAAATGTAACTTTAGGTTTATTTCCTTATAATTTCAATATCAAGTAGCTTCCTTTTACTTTTAACAATGATTATTTTAAAATGATTGTTAAAGCATTTGTGTAGGATGGATAAACCCATTCCATGGGCCGTAGCTTAGAGACACCAGCCTTGACCATTCGGCCACTGAATGGGTATTACTCTGTTACCCTGTCTGGTAGCTTGAAACGTAATACGTCAACTACTCTATATTGTCTTTAGCAACAACTAGTGTACACCTTGCCCTACTTTCTACCTGGCTTCTGTACAATGTTACGCCACGTTTTATTTCGAACAGTAGCATTCAGAGGAATGGCGCATTGGTTTCTAACTTGTCCTAGCAGTGCCTGAAATTTTAAAAAAATGCAGCACAAGAATGCAGAGTGAGTGGTTTAAAAATGTGCCAAAGCGGCGGTCCTAGATTGAGTTAGTTTGTTGTTTGTGCTGAAATGTGATTTAAAAATTAAAAAACCCCAATCGAAAAACTAATCACATTTGCATTTGCTTTATTTTGCCATCTCCCAGGCTGACTGATGACTACCATGATATTCGCATCGATGATCACGCGTGCATTATGCCGATCAACCCTGTGCTTGCTACATGTTGAACAATTCAACGCTGCAGCCACAGGACATGTCGTTTTTTTATCACCACGTCTAACTATCTATTCAGGATACAAGCATATATTACAACTACTCTTAAGAGCTAAGGGTGAGGAAGGAAGCATTTAAGAGAGCATTTACCCGCATTTGCGTGGAAAGAAAGTAAGAAATCATTCAGGAGAAAACCACCCTCAGTAGACCCGACTGGGATTTAAACCCTGATATACCCACCATCAGCAGGCCATTCTACCACGAGAGTGACGCATTAAACCTTAGGCCACTCAAGTGGGAGATATAAATAGTAAAACGTAGTTTGGCCCAGCGCGAGCCAATAGGGCGAGTGAATTATAGATTCGCATTGCTTCCACGGTTTATTTTCTGTTCGTGTGCATTTTTTTAAAAAGGCACGCACTGTACCCAGCATAGCCTCTACTGAAATAGGGCACCGCTATGGTGACAGGTTGCTGAAACTGCACAATCCCTGGAGTTAGAAGTGCACGTCAGCTGGTATACAAATGAACGTGTCGATTGATAACCTGTCACGTCTATTTGCGCTACTCGGGTAGCGATCGTCCACGGCTTATTTTTTACTTCCTGTTCACCATGTCTGACTATTAATCTGGGCTATATGCATTTAAATACATTAATATACAAAGATGAGGGAGATAAAATGTAGAAGGGATGTACCCGCATTTGCGTGGAGAAAGAGTGGGGAGCCGTGTAGGAAAAAAAAACTTTGTACACCCAACCAGGATTCCAAACCCAATCTTCGCGTTACCGGGAAACCAGACCAGATAGTGTACACTGGATATCATCGCTGAGGTAACTTCATGGTTATTATTGGGTAATAGCGTTGTCATTCTCTCGTTTTTGTGTGGGCAATTTCCCCTAAAATTTAGGACAAGTTTTACAACGCTGGTTAGTCGAGGTTGCCAGTAGCTCCTTCTTACCCCAGCACACCACCTTCAGACATAGCTGAGAGCGAGGAGATTTGGCGACAGTTAACTGAGAGAGAGCGACGATAAAGCTTTACTCCATAAGACCCGCAGTTACCTCAGCGATGATATCAGATGTAGATGGCTTATCCATCTTGCCCAAAGGTGCGAGTTACGTCATCTAATAGTAACAACATGATTGCATGGCTATCTACAGTCTCAATGGTACTTGACCACTTAGTCCAAAGCGTAAGGCCAAGGAGTGAGGAGGAAAGGCGCCATTCGAATCCCAGCTAACACACTTTGGTGCTGGTATGGTCTAAGGCATCACTATCGCAATATACTAGACAGGGAGATTGGGGAGTGAATCCTGGTCAGGCGAAATGAGATTTTTTTTTTTCAATATTAGTTTATAGCTCTTCTTCCACGTAAATGCGGGTAAACTTCCTCTAAATTCAACCTCACTCATCCCTAACCCGTTAGTGTAATTAGTATATTGGCGTATAGCCTCTACGGCTAGTAAGACTTGGTGCTAAGAATATTATTTTTAAAAAAACAATCCCAGCTACGTATTCTAATGGTGCTTTTCCATTCTTTATCCAAACGAATACTGATGCATTTCCTATTCATTTATAACCCCTAAGATTAGGTCATTAGTAGCGTTTGTGTTGTAACAAAGGCTAAATTCCAAAAATGATGGAATCATTGCAAAAGGCGACACTATAAATGTTTTTTTTTCTTTATAAATAGGAGTATTGAATTTGTAAGTTAAGTTTAGAAAATACAAAGCCATTTTTTCGCAGTTCACATTTAAAAATATATTATTATTTTAGTATAAGCAATGATAGATTCTGTCAAAAGTGACAGCTGCAGATTACCTGATTGCTGTATAATATTGTAACCCAATGTAGTGAGTGAACTGTTGGGTACCGTACCACGTTCTTACGATAGTTAATGTTTTCAAACATATGATGACTACAAAGAACAGTATATAACCCACAATAGTTAGTATTTTAGCATAAATTACAATATTTTAAATTTCCTTTTGAACCCGAAAAGGTTTTTCTTTTTTCCTTTTGCCATGAGAAAGGTAGCAAGAAGCGAATATACAAGTACTGTAGTAGTCAAATATAAGCTTCCAGAGCAGTCTTTGATGTCTGTAGAAAAGGGGGAAAAGGTGGATTCATACCCCCACTTTTGAGGGTCATAGTAGTCCTTCTCCCTCATGCTCCAAGCTCCGAGCTATAGAAATACTTATTACAGTAGCCCCATGGCTTCTTTAGTGCTGACTTGACAGATCACACCTCACAGCTGACAGCTTTAAAAAGTTACCAGACCAAATTACGTATCCTTACGCCAAACCATATGATCTGCAAAAACATGTGTTTAGCAGCTGTCACTTCTGACAGTCAAAATGTATATATATATATATACCTAAATGTTAACTTTCAGAAGTCAGCTGTGAGCTGTCAGTCAGCACCGAATAAGCCAGGAGGCTACTGTACGCGTTCACTATATACATGAGAGAAACACCCACGCACACAAAAGAGGCCCTTCCTAACCCACTTCTAAGATTATCTTTTTTGTAGTTTTTCAGACTTCGTGTGTCATACGTTAACGTCGAAGATTAAACCCCCCCCACTCCTCCCTCCATGTCCAGATGGATTCGTTCGTTGTTTCTTGCCGACGTGTTGAGGTCGTTTAAACTATCGACCCAATCCCGTGCGTGTATCAGCAATTTCCAACCTCTCGACTCGCGATTACCAAAGTTTGTTTCAGTAAGAAAATAAGTAGCCCACCAATGAAACGTACCTTTAAAAGTTTGAATATTCTCGTCAATAAGACATAGCAATATTCTGCTACCCTCCTTAAAAATACACACAAAGATATTCCTAAAGTCTTAGGCCATTGTAGGACGAAATACATTTTCACAATTTCATTAGATCTAGAACAAAGGTTTACCACTTACACAACAAAAATTACACTAGTAAGCACTGTGTACTCTAATAAGTTCCACATCGGTGATCGCATGGTCTAAGGCAGAAGTGGGGAATCTCTAGACATTTTAAGACCACAAGTCATTTTTTTACGAACTCCTCATGAGGCCGTACACTTCATGTACAGTCATATTTACTGAAATATAATAGTACGCCAACCAAACTATATTTACCAAAATGGAAAAGGTCGTACTGAAACCTCAAAAGGCCGCAGGTTCCCCATCCCTGGT